>CAUYUJ010011112.1:1139222-1179222 GCA_963575745.1 Prorocentrum cordatum
CAGCGACACCACGCAGAGAACCGGCAGCAGCGGACGAGGAGGCTAAGGAGGCTGAGGCGGAAAGTGCCTACGCCGGCACCAACGCCAGCGCATACGCCAGCACCAGCGCCACCTCCGACGCCAGGACTGCTTCGACCACCGACGACAGCTCGGACGTCAGCCCGGACGCAAGCGCCTGCGCCTACGCCGGCCCCAACGCCAAGGCTCGGAAGGACGAGGAGGTCGAGCAGGCGACGACGGCAGCAGTGGAGGAGGAGACCGCGGAGGAACGCGCCTACGCCGGCAACCACGCCAGCGCCCACGACAGCACCAATGCCAGCTTCGACGCCAGCACTGCCACGATCGCCGACGCCAGCCCGGACGCCAGCACCGCCGCCTACCCCGGCCCCAATCCCAAGGTGGAGGAGGACGAGGAGGACGAGGAGGCGAAGACGGAAGCAGCGGTCGAGGAGGCTGCGGAGGCCGAGGAAGAATGCGCCCACGCCGGCACCGACGCCAGCGCCTACGCCAGCTCCAACGCCAGCGCCCACGCCAGCACCGCCGGGACCTCCGACGCCAGCTCGGACGCCAGCGCCTACGCCTACGCCAGCTCCAACGCCAAGGCCGCGGAGGATGAGGAGGAAGAGGAGGAGGAGGAGGAGGAGGAGGAGGAAGAGGAGGAGGAGGAGGAGGAGGAGGCGGAGGAGGAGGAGGAGGAGGAGGAGGAGGAGGAGGAGGAGGAGACGGCAGCAGCGGAGACGGAGGCCCAGGAGGCCGACGCCGGCACCGACGCCAGCGCCTATGCCAGCACCGGCGCCATCTCCGACGCCAGCACCGCCGGGGCCTCCGACGCCAGCTCGGACGCCAGCGCCCACGCCTACGCCAGCTCCAACGCCAAGGCCCAGGAGGCCGAGAAGTACGGCGCCTGCGCCCGCACCGACGCCAGCGCCTACACCAGCACCGGTGCCATCTCCGACGTCACCACCGCCGGGACTTCCGACGCCAGCTCGGACGCCAGCGCCTACGCCTACGCCAGCTCCAACGCCAAGGCCCAGGAGGCCGAGAAGTACGGCGCCTGCGCCCGCACCGACGCCAGCGCCCACGCCAGCACCGGCGCCATCTCCGACGCCAGCACCGCCGGGACCTCCGACGCCAGCTCGGACGCCAGCGCCTACGCCTACGCCAGCTCCAACGCCAAGGCCGCGGAGGGTGAGGAGGAGGAGGAGGAGGAGGAGGAGGAGGAGGAGGAGGAGGAGGAGGAGGAGGAGGAGGAGGAGGAGGAGGAGGAGGAGGAGCAGGAGGACGAGGAGGCGATGACGGCAGCAGCGGGGGCGGAGGCCCAGGAGGCCGAGAGGTATGGCGCCTGCGCCAGCACCGACGCCAGCGCCTACGACAGCACCGGCGCCATCTCCGACGCCAGCACCGCCGGGACCCCCGACGCCAGCTTGGACGCCAGCGCCTACGCCTACGCCAGCCCCAATGCCAAGGAGGCCGAGAAGTATGGCGCCCGCGCCGGCAGTGACGCCAGCGCCTACGCCAGCACCGGCGCCATCTCCGACGCCAGCACCGCCGGGGCCTCCGACGCCAGGTCGGACGCCAGCGCCCACGCCTACACCAGCCCCAACGCCAAGGCTTCGGACGACGCGGAGGAGGAGGAGGCGGCGTCGGCAGCAGAGGAGGAGAAGGGGGAGGGGGAGGAGGCTAAGGAGGCCGAGGAGGAACGCGCCTGCGCCGGCGCCAACGTCAGCGCCTACGCCAGCACCAGCGCCGTCTCCGACGCCAGCACCGCCGGGGCCTCCGACGCCAGGTCGGACGCCAGCGCCCACGCCTACACCAGCCCCAACGCCAAGGCTTCGGACGACGTGGAGGAGGAGGAGGCGGCGTCGGCAGCAGAGGAGGAGAAGGAGGAGGAGGAGGAGGCTAAGGAGGCCGAGGAAGAACGCGCCTGCGCCGGCGCCAACGTCAGCGCCTACGCCAGCACCAGCGCCACCTCCGACGGCAACACTGCCGGGACCTCCGACGCCAGCTCGGACGCCAGCGCCTACACCTACGTCAGCCCCGACGCCAAGGCGCAGGAGGGAGAGGACGACGAGGAGGACAACCAGGACGAGGAGGCGACGACGGCAGCAGCGGAGGATGAGGGTCAGGAGACCGAGGAGGACGGCGCCTCCAACGCCAGCGCCGACGCCAGCACTGCCAGGGCCGCCGACGCCAGCTCGGACGCCAACGCTTACGCCGGCCCGAATCCCAAGGAGGAGGAGGATGACGACGAGGCGGGCGAGGGGGACGAAGAGGCGACGACGGCAGCAGAGCAGCAGCGGCAGCACTGCGAACTGGACCTCGGTCTCGACCCGTGGCGCCAAGCGCAGCAGCGCCAACGCAACGAGCGGCAGCACAGCGACTACCACGAGCAACTCAGCCCATCCCGTTCACACAGGGACTCGCGCTGGGGGTTGCGGGGCCAACGGATCGGGGAGGCGAGCCACCCAGGGCCACCCGACGACTGCCCAGGGACGGCACCGCGCGGAGACCACCGCAGCACTGGCGGAGGGCGAGGACGATATAGTAATATCGATGGCGACCTGCCGGCAAGCCAGGGGCGCTCCGCATCGCGCCGCTCCGCGCCCGCAGGGCCAGAGACACCGCCCAGCGAGGGATTCAGGTCGCCGCGCCGCTCCCTCTCGCCCCTGCCAGCAGACGACAATCACTTCAGCGCCGTGTTCGGGCGGGTGCCGCGGCCAGCGGTTGCTGCTCCTGACTGCGCGATGTGCCAGGAGCCGCTCGACAACGCGGGGGTGCAGTGGCCCGACTGCGGCCACGTGCCACACAGCTTCCACGCGGCATGCCTCGCCAGGCACCGGCCGCTGCGCCGGGGGCTAGCTCACCTGCGCCACACGGGCGGCGACGCCAGCCGGGTCGAGGAGGCGCAGTGCCCGCTCTGCAACCACAGGTGGGGCGACGGGCCGAGCGCCGCCGCGCGGCTCGCGGAGCTCGTGAGCTGCCTCGAGCGCGGCGACGGGCTCCCCTCCCGGGGGTGCCGGTGCGTGGTCTGCCGGAACCACGGAGGCGCACCGAGCAGCGACGAGAACGACGACCCGTACGCAGGCGGACCCCTCGTGCTCCCAGAGGGGCCCGCGCCACACGCGATCGTCAGGTGCCCGCGCCACCCAGGCCAACCCATGCGCTGGCGACACTCGCGCGGGCCGGGCGGGCTGGCGGGAAGCTGGGAGTGCCTCGCCTGCGATGTCGCCCCATTAGGGAGTGACGTCCCACCGCCACAGGGCGCGAGGCCGCCGCAATGCTCCTGCGGCCGGGCGGGGCAGGTCGAGTGGGTCGCCCGGGCAAGCGTGGGCGCGGGAGGGCCGTGGCGATGGCACGGGGGGTGGCTCTGCCAGGGCTGCGCCGAGACAGCGCTCCCGGAGCCGCCAGCGGACGCGGAACCAGAGCGGCCGCCAGAGCCAGGAGGAGGCGGCGGGAGCCCCGAACCAACGCCCGGGAGGCAGGCGCAGGTTGCCGCAGCACCACACCAACGCAGCGTCTTCTCAGGGTGGCCTCCGCTGGAGGCCCCGCTGCGGGCACGTACCAATTCGGACGTCTACATGCCGTTGCTGCTAGCGGCGGCCGGCCTGCTCGATCCGACGGAGGCGGCGCAGTGGGGAGCGCACCGCCTCACGCACGACTGGTGGCAGCCGACGGTCGAGGCGCTGCGACACTCGGAGCCGGTCCCCGCCGAGCAGATCGCCCAGGGGCTCGAGTTCGCAGGGGCCCGCCCCGGGACGGTGTACGCGGCGATAGCAGCCGGAGGCGGAGAACGCCCGGGACACGTATACCTGGCGCCCCTCGTCCGGGCCTTGGCAGACAGCGCCGGCCACGTGGAGCCGCTGGCGCAGGACCTCTTGCTGGAGATGTTCGGAGGCGCTGTTTTGGCGAGAGGGGTAGACCGGCGCACAGACGAGCTGCGCGACCCCGAGAGGTGGGCGGCGGCCGGGCCGCCCCCGCCGCCCCCGCCGCAGCTGGAGCCCCCAGGCCCAGGGCCGAACGACGGTGCCAGCGGCGGAAGAGGCCCTGGAGAAAGCGGAGACAGGAGGGGCGCCAGCGGGGGCGGAGGAGCAAGAGGCGCCAGAGGAGGCAGAGGAGGAAGAGGTGCCAGAGGGAGAGGGGGACGAGGCGGAGGAGGAGGAGGAGGAGGAGGAGGAGGAGGAGGAGGAGGAGGAGGAGGAGAAGGAGCGAGCAGCGGCAACGACGACGGAGACGAAGGCAGCGACAGCCAGAGAAGCCCGCAGCTCCAGGCGCCGGCGCCGGAAGCGGCCAGGGCCCAAGGGGCAGAAGAGGAGGAAGAGGAGGAGGAGGAGGAACATGGAGGCGGCGGAGGAGCAGCGCAGGGGCCACGAGGACGACGCCCTCAGAGGGAAGCGCTTCGCAGGGCAGAGAGAGAGGCGCTCGACGGGGTGGACCTGCAAGCAACCCTACGGCAACGGGTGACCACCATACGGAGCGCCCCCGCTTTCCTCCGCGGACCCCTGCGCAACGCGCTGCGCAAAGCGCTGAGGGAGATCCACGCAGGGGGGGGCAACGAGGCACGCCAGCTCCGAGGCTGGAAGCTCCTGTTTCTGATCCCGCGCATGCTGCTAAGCAAGGACCCCGGCGCCCGCACGGTGCCCAAAGAACAGCTGCTGGAACGGTTTGCCCGGTTCGAGGCGGGCGACTGGGCGCCCCTGCTTGCCCCCCCCCCAGCCAGGAGGCGAAGAGGAGGAGACCGAGGGCGGCCGCCGGCAGGGAGCGACGAGGAGCTTTCCAAGCGCTGCGCGAGGGCGTACGCCTTGGTACAGCAGGGAGAGGTTTCGGCGGCGCGCCAGGCCCTCACGGCCAGCGCAATCGCGCCGGGGACCGAGGCCACGCTGGCGGAGCTGCGGGACCCGGCGCGAAGGCTCGCCCAACCGCGGGAGCCGCTGAGGGGGGACCTGGCAGCCTTAGCCCCGGAGCCTATCCTGCTCGAGTCCGATAAGCTCCTGCGCAACCTCCGCGGCTGCCGCAGGGGCGCAGCCCCGGGCCCGTCCGGCTTGACCGGCGAGCACCTGCAGACACTCCTGAAAGACGAGCACGCCTGCAGCCTACTACACCACGCGGCCACGAGGATGGCGCAGGCAAGGCTGCCCGGACCAGTGGCGGAAGCTTTGCGCCTGGGGCAGCTCACGGCGCTAACCAAGCCAAGCGGGAGGGTGAGGGGCATCGTGACAGGAGACGTGCTGAGGAGACTGGTGGCCCGCTGCGTGGCCCAACAGATCAACGAGGAGGTAGAGGCAGCCACAGCGCCATTTCAGTTCGCCCTGTCCACAAGAGCGGGCACAGAATGTGTGGCACACCTCATCCAGAGCTTGACGCAGGCCAACCCGGAGGCCACGGTGCTCTCCATAGACGGCATTGGCGCGTTCGACCTCATGTCGCGCAACGCCATGCTCCAGGGTTTGGCTGGCCTCCCAGCCGCGAGCTCAGCGTTACCATTCTGCAGGATGTTCTACGGGTCCCGCTCGCAATACCTCTGGACCGACCAGCACGGGAACGCCCACGTAGTGGAGCAGGCGGAAGGCGGCGAGCAGGGTGATCCCCTGATGCCCGCGCTGTTCGCCCTGGGCCAACACCCTGCCTTACAAGAAGTGCAATCCCGCTTGCTGCCGGGGGAGCACCTCTTTGCGTTCCTGGACGACATCTACGTGGTGTCAGCCCCAGAGCGCTCCCGCGACGTCTTCGAACTGGTCCGCAGCGCGCTCCAGAGGCACTGTGGCATCGGCGTCAACATGGGCAAGACGAAGGTCTGGAACGCAGCAGGAACGGAACCACCAAGAGTCAGGGAGTTAGGCACCGAGCAAGACCGGGTGTGGGTCGGAGACACCGCAGCGCCGCCACGCGAGCAGGGCCTGGTGGTCCTCGGCACGCCAATCGGGCACGCGGAATTCGTCCGCCACCACATGCGTTCCCTGCTGGCGGACCACCGCGTTCTCCTGCACCGGCTGTGCCAGGTGGGCGACCTCCAGACAGCCTGGCTGCTCCTGAGTATGTGCGCCAACCCGCGTGCCAACTTCTACCTGCGCACAATGGCACCAGAGGACACGCTCGAGTTCGCGGCGGCCCACGACGAAAACATGGCGAAGGCGGTCACGGACCTCCTGGGGGCCCCCGAGGACCAGCTGGCCGCCGGAGAGAGGGCCAGGGAGGTCGCGCAACTCCCGCTGTGCCTCGGCGGCCTAGGCCTGCGCTGCGCCGCCCGCATGGCGCCTGCGGCGTGGTGGGCCTCCTGGGCCGACTGCCTGCCGATGCTGCAAGAGCGGGCGCCGGCTATCACGGCGGACATCTGCCGGGCCCTCGACGCAGGAGCGGCCGGGCTCCCGCCGGGCCTCCGCCAGGTGGCCGAGGCGCGGCGCCAGCTGGCCCTGGAAGGCTACGAGACGCCCACCTGGACGGCGCTGGCGCTGGGGGCGCGCCCCCCACCCACGCACGACAGGGAGATGGGAGAGTGGGCGCACGGCTGGCAATTCTGGGCCGCCCGAGCAAGAGACGACCGAGCCAGGGAGGGCATCATGCAACGTATGCACGCCCCAGAGCGCGCCATGCTGCGCTCCCAGAGCGGCCCGTGCGCCGGCCGGGTGTTCACGGTCCTACCCACGAGCGAGCCCATGCGGGTTCCACCCTCGGAGCTGCGCGTCCTCCTCCTGCGCCGCCTGCGCCTTGACTTACCATTCACGGCAGGCGCGTGCAGGTGCCGAGCGCGACTCGACAGCAGAGGGGACCACAGGGCGGCCTGCCCGACAGCCGGCGTCCTCAAGAAACGGGGAGCCCCACTGGAGAAGGCGGTGGCCCGCATCTGCCGCGAGGCGGGGGCGAGGGTGGCGGAGAACGAGTTCCTCCGGAACCTGAACGTGGGCGGCATCGACGCGGGCGACGGCAGGCGGCTCGAGGTGATCGCCAACGGATTACCGCTGTGGGGAGGGGCACAGTTGGCCGTAGACGCCACGCTGGTCTGCCCTCTCGGCCGGGACGGCACAGCCCACCCGCGCACGGCAGATGAGGACGGGGCGTGGCTCCGCGAAGCCCGCAGGCGCAAGGAGACCACTTACCCGGAGCTCCTGGACGCGAGGCGCTGCCGGCTCGTGGTCATGGCCCTGGAAGTAGGGGGCCGGTGGTCGCAAGAGGCCCTCCAGCTCGTGCGCCTCTTGGCCCACTGCAAGGCCCGGTCCGCGCCGGAGCTGCTGCGCGCCTCGGTAAAGGCAGCCTGGATCCAGCGGTGGACAGGCCTCGCCTCTGTGGCGGCACAGCGAGCCTTCGCAGCCTCTCTGCTGCACCTGCCCCTGGACGGCCTCGCCTGCGACGGCGACGAGCCATGGCTGCAGGACGTCCTGGCGGACGCGCGCCACACCGAGGCCCCAATCCCTAGCCGACTGCCGCCGTGTTTCTGATGGGGTGGAACGGGCGCGGCCCCGCCCGGGGGGCCCGCCCGCTGGCGCAGCAGGAGCCTGGCGTGCAGAGCACCTACGCCTACGACAGCTCCGACGACAGCGCCTACGCCGGCAAGATCGCCGACGCCCATACCAGCACAGGCGCCAGCTCCGACGAAACCGGCACCGACGAGCGCGCCTACGCCAGCATCAACGCCAACGCCGGCGCCTACACCAGCAGCGTCGCCGGCGCCTCCGAGGAGGCGGAGGATGATGATGAGGAGGAGGAGGAGGCGGCGGAGGAGGAGGAAGAGGAAGAGGAGGTGGCGGAGGTTGTGGAAGAGGAGGAGGTCGAGGAGGAGGTGGCGGAGGAGTCGGCGGCGGGGGAGGAGGATGAGGAGGAGGAGGCGCCCGTGCAGGACGCAGACGCGGGCGCCTACACCAGAGCCGGCGCCGGCGACGTCGGCACCCGCGCCAGCGCCGACGCCAACGCCTACGCCTACGACGACACCGACGACTGCGCCTACGCCAGCATGAACGCCGGCGCCCACACCAGCGCCGACGCCAGCTCCGACGAAGCCGGCACCGACGAGTGCGCCTACGCCAGCATCAACGCCAACGCCGGCGCCTACACCAGCAGCGTCGCCGGCGCCTCCGAGGAGGCGGAGGATGATGATGAGGAGGAGGAGGAGGCGGCGGAGGAGGAGGAAGAGGAAGAGGAGGTGGCGGAGGTTGTGGAAGAGGAGGAGGTCGAGGAGGAGGTGGCGGAGGAGTCGGCGGCGGGGGAGGAGGATGAGGAGGAGGAGGCGCCCGTGCAGGACGCAGACGCGGACGCAGACGACGTCGGCACCCACGCCAGCGCCGACGCCAACGCCTACGCCTACGACGACACCGACGACTGCGCCTACGCCAGCATGAACGCCAGCGCCCACACCAGCGCCGACGCCAGCTCCGACGACGCCGGCACCCATACCAGCGCCGGCGTCAGCAGCGCTCAGGAGGAGGAAGAGGAGGCTGAGGAGGAGGAGGAGGAGGAGGAGGAGGAGGAGGAGGAGGAGGAGGCAGAGGAAGAGGATAAGGCCGAGGACGCTGAGGAAACCAGCGCCGACGCCAGCAAAGACGCCGGCGCCTACGCCGGCACCGCCGCCTACGCCCGTGCCCTCACTGACGCCAGCTCCGAAGCCAGCACCAACGCTGGAGCAGTCACCGGCTCCTACGCCTACGCCTACGCCGGCACCTACTACAACGATTTCGCCGGCGCCGACGCCAGCGCCTACGCCAAGGCCAACGCCTACGCCAGCCACACGGCCCAGGCTGAGGAGGGCGAGGAGGACGAGGAGGAAGAGAGGCAGATGGCCGAAGAGGAAGAGGAGGCTGAGGAGGTCGAGGAGGAGGATGAGGAGGAGGAGGACGACGACGACGAGGAGGCTGAGGAGGCTGAGGAGGAGGGGGAGGAGGACGCAGAGGAGGAGGAGGAGGAGGAGGAGGCGAAGGTAACCGCGCCCAGCATCATCAGCTACAGCGTCGGGACCAGCGCATGCGAGAAGAGCAGGCAGCGGCAGCGGGCCTCGGTGCTGCTCGGCGAGATGGCGGAAGCGAGGCTGGAGCCAGACGCCATCAGCTACAAAGCTGGGACCAGCGCATGCGAGAAGAGGGGACAGAGGCAACAGGCACTGGCGCTGTTCAGACCGATGCGGGACGCGAAGCAGGGGCCCGACGTCATTAGCTACAATGCTGAGATCAGAGCGTACACGAAGGGCGAGCAGTGGCAGTGGGCTCAGGGGCCGCTCGGCGAGATGTGGGATGCGGAGCTGAAGCCCGACGCAATCATCTTCAACGATGGGATCAACGCATGTGGAAACCGCGGGCAGTGGCAGCGGGCCCGGGCGCTGCCCCGCGAGATGCGGGAATCAAAGTTGCCGCCCAATGTCATCAGCCTCATTGCCGGTATCAGCACGTGCGAGAAGGGGAGACAATGGCAACAGGCATTGGCGCTGCCCAGCGAGATGTGGGATGCGACGCTGGAGCCCGACGTAATCAGCTACAGCGCAGGGATCCCGGAAGGCGTGAAGAGCGATCAGGAGCAGCGGACGCAGGCGCTGGTCAGCGAGATGCGGGAATCAAAGCTGCAGCCCAACGTCATCAGCTCCAACGCCGGGATCAGCGCATGTGAGAAGAGCGATCAGCGGCAGCGGGCGCTGGCACTGCTCAGCGAGACGTGGGACGCGAAGCTGGCGCCCGACGTAATCAGCTACAGCGCTGGGGTCAGTGCGGGCCTGAAGGGCGCTCAGCGGCAGCGGGCTCTGCCGCTACTCAGCGAAAGGGAGGCGATGATTACCGCGCCAGGCGCCATCAGCTGCAACGCCGGAATCGGAGGTGCAACGGCAGCGGAGGAGGCGACGCAGCAGGACGAGGAGGAGGAGGAGGAGGAGGAGGAGGAGGAGCAATTGAAGATAATCGGGCCCGACGTCACCAGCTACGATATGGGGATCAGCGCACTCGAGAAAGCTGGGCAGCGGCATCAGGCTCAGTCGCTGCCGTGCGAGAAGGGGGACGCAGATACGGAGCAAGGCGGACAGCGGCAGTGGGCTCTGCCGCGGCGCCGCGAGACGCGGGGTGCGAACATGGACCCCAGCGCCATCAGCTACAGCGCTGGGATCAACGCATGCGGGAACGGCGGGCAGCGGCAGTCCAGAACGCTGCTCAGCGGGGCTCGGGTTCCGAAGCGGGAGCCTACTGTTATCAGCTGCAGTGCTGGGATCAGCGCATGTGCGAATAGGCCGAGAGCTCTGGCGCCCTCCCGGGCGACCCGGGTTCTGGGGTCGGCGCGTGCGAGAACGGCATGCTGTGGCCGCGGGCTCTGGGGCCCTCCCGGGCGACCTGGGGTCGGTGGCCGGGGCCTGGCGCCTTCAGGCCGCGGGCTCTGGGGCCCTCCCGCGGCGGCCGGGGCCTAACTCGGGCCCAAGTGGCCGGGCCGGCGGGCGGGGCGGCGGGGCGGCAGGCGGCAGAGCGGCGGGCAGCGGCAGCAAGCCCTTTCGCTGCCGGGCTCCTCGCCTCGGGACTGGGACTGGGCGGATGGGGGTAGAAAAAAAAAAAAAAAGTACAAAAAAGTAGTAGTAGCAGTAGTAGTATTAATAGTAGTACTACTAGTAGAATCAGTAAGAGTAGTAGTAGTAGTAGTAGTAGTAGTAGTAGTAGTGGTGGTGGTGGTCGTAGTAGTAGTAGTACTAGTAGTAGTAGTAGTAGTAGTAGTAGTAGTAGTAGTAGTAGTAGTAGTAGTGGTAGTAGTAGTGGTAGTAGTAGTAGTGGTAGCAGTAGTGGTAGTAGTAGTAGTAATAGTAGTAGTCGTAGTCGTCGTAGTAGTAGTCGTAGTAGTGGTAGTAGTAGTAGTAGTAGTAGTAGTAGTAGTAGTAGTAGTAGTAGTAGTAGTAGTAGTAGTAGTAGTAGTAGTAGTAGTAGTAGTAGTAGTAGTAGTAGTAGTAGTAGTAGTAGTAGTAGTAGTAGTAGTAGTAGTAGTAGTAGTAGTAGTTAGTAGTAGTAGTAGTAGTAGTAGTAGGTTAGTAGTATAGTAGTAGTAGTAAGTAGTAGTAGTAGTAGTAGTAGTAGTAGTAGTAGTAGTAGTAGTAGTAGTAGTAGTAGTAATAGTAATAGTAGTAGTAGTAGTAGTAGTAGTAGTAGTAGTGGTAGTAGTAGTAGTAGTAGTAATAGTAGTAGCAGTAGTAGAAGAACTAATAGTAGCAGCGGTAGTCGTAGTAGTAGTAATAGTAATAATAATGGTAAAAGTCGTCTGAATCTGACGTCGCGCTCAACATCGCAGCAACCACCCCTCACTGAACGCTCGCGCGAACACGGCTGAGGAAGAAGTGCGCAAGGATTCCGAAGGGGCGTGGTTGGACAAGGGTGGGGTTGAGAAATATCGTGGGCGATGGCGTTGGAAAGATGGCTGGGGGAAGGAAGGCTGAGGACGGTGAGGAGGAGGAGGAGGAGGAGGAGCTCTAGTAGGTTGATGAACTCGAGGAATAGGATGAGGAGGAAGAGGATGAGGAGTGCGAGGAATGAAAAGAGCGGGAGGAAGCGGTGGAGGAGGAGAAGGAGGGGGAGGAACTGGCGTTAGAAGGCGCTGGCGGTTGCTACCGGATGCGCGACCGTAAAACGCCAACTCAAACAAGTCACCGCGATTAGTCACTAGGATGTTTCAACAGCTGGCCATTGGTCAAAGTCGCGTGCCTCGTGCCGCGTACCTGTGCACCCAAGCCGTAAAACCATCTCCCGTGTCAGATCTCGCCCTGTTTGCTTGCCGTAACGCCGGATTCCAAATTGATTAAATGTTGGAATCCTTTCGTTTACGCGTTTGCCCCAGCACACTGCTTGAAGTAGGCCCATACCCCCGAAATTTTCAGTATCCTGATTTGATCCTGGACCCGGATACTTAGCGACCCCGGATTTATCCTGGACTTTCGGGAAATTCTGGCTCCGAAATTCGATTCTTGGACTCGCAATTTGCCTCCGCGAGATCTGCCGCAGCAGCCCTCCTCGAACCTCTCTGCAAACAGTGAGCACTAGTGAGAATGCATTGTGTTTCACACTATAGGGCAGTGCTTGTGCACATTGACTGCTCGCTGAAAACACTGAGCCCCAGTGGGCTCATGAACCGCTCGCTGAAAACAATGAACCTCGGTAAGCTTCGCTGCGGCTCAGTTCGCCAGGCTCAATCGAAGCGGGAATGCGCGATTGCAGCGGCAATGCGCGGAAGAATCTTCAACCAACAAATCCGAGACCGCTATGCGACCGCGTGAACGGTCACGCTGTGCACCTCGTATCTTACACACAAGGCTGCCAGCAGGGCCGCATATGCGTTCTGATGTAATCCAGATTCGGCGTATATATCAGGCTGCGCTCGCTCGCGCACACTGATTCTGTCAGTTTGGCACCCTCCCGAACTGACCCCGAAAGGGGTGAAACGTGTCAGTGCAGTTGTTTTCAGCTCAGACCGCGCGGCAGTCCAACTGCGGGTGCGTCCCAGGGCCCTAGGACTAGGGCCAAAACAGCGGCGGGCAGCGTGCATGCCACAAAACAAGACAAGCGTGTACAACATACACACATGGTGGCACGGGCGGCAGAGGGGCAGGGGAGTGTACTCTTCACACTGGGTGAGTACCATGCTGCCCCGATGCCGCTCCCTCTGGAAGGGCAACGCTGCACGCAATTATAATGTATATCAGCCCACAGGCCGAAACACCTCAAGCAGATGCGGCCTGAGGCTCGAAATATAAATATGATTGTCTAGATTCACCAATCCAGACTGTCAGCTCAAAAGATATGCATGAGACACCTCAAGCAGAGTGCGGCCTGAGGCTCAAATATAAATACACGAATATGAATGTCTGGATACACTACTCCAGACGATCAACTCAAAAATATGCATACATCACCGTAGCCCTCACTAGGTCCATCAGCAGCTGCAATCAGGACCTCACGGGCTCGCAGGCCCTGGAACGGCGACCCGACGCTGCGCCTTCCGCTCCTTGGCTCGCTCACGCTGTCCGCGGCGCAGCCGCAGACGGTGTGCCTCCTCATCATCTTGCTCAGCAGTAAGCACCATGCTGAACAGGCCGTGGCGGAGGAACTGCGATAGTACCTCGTTAGGCTGCACGGCTTTTGTCAGCACATCCGCTAGCATGTGGCTATTAGGCAGCCACTTGAACTTGATGGCCTCCTGCTCTATCAAATCCTTGGCCACCAGCAAGTCAATGAGGGTCTGCCGAGACACCGGCATCGACCCGATCTTGGACGTGTGATCGTAGAGCGACTTCGCATCCGTCACGAGCGCCCCTGGAACCTTCAGCGCCAGCCTCCAGTCCCCTTGCAAGGGCGGCTCCCCGTGCAAGATTGCCTCAATCAGCAGCCTGAGGTAAAGCTGCCGATCCAAAGCCACGGACATAGCCGCAGACTCTGCGGCCATCGTACATCCAACAACTCGTGTAATAGTACTGCTCTGAAACTCCACTAGACAGCATACAGTTAGCTCCTTCAAAACTCGGGTGTCCGTAATCGTACTCATAAACCCCATCTGGCTCTTACAGCCGGGTTCCTTCGCAAACGAAGCGTCCATAAGCGTGAGCACCTGCAGGCGCTCGATGTCCACGCGGCGGATCTGGAGAGTCGCAAGACCTCTCTTGTCGTAGTCCTGAAGCCGGTCGATGATGTCATTGAGCACTCGCAGGCGCAGCAACCTCCGACCTTTCGGATCCTTCTGTGCGAGCGCCGAGACACTATACGCGAGTTGTGGCACCACGCGTGCGACAGGCCACCGCACCTTCTGGAGCAAGCTCCGGTAGTCGTGGTGCTCCTCGGGAGTCATCTCCCGCTCCTCGTTGTCACCCCTTGCAAGGGGGTGCTTCGTCAGCTTGCCGATGTACTCGTGCATGCTGATCTCGATGTGATCGGGGTGGCGCCACCACTCCTCACCGAGATAGGCGACTGCCTCCTTGTCGTTGCCCTTCTTCCAGTGCTTGATGTTGAAACGACTGTTGATGTTCGCCTTCACCTCCTGGTACTGGGGATCGCGTGGGTCTCCAAACAGCATGCCGTCATCGACGTGCAAGGTCAACATAGCGATCAACTTGTCGTTCATTCGATAAACGAAGACAGCTCGAGCACAGCGCAGCTCCACGAAGCCGACCTCGTCCGTCAACACCTGGCGGGCTCGGAGATACCACAACCGAGGCGCCTCAGTCAGGCCGTGCGCCCCTTTCAGCAAGCGAAGCAACGCATAAGGCCGCGCGGCTGGCCATCCAGCACCGTCGACGGCTGGGGGCCCGTCCTTAGGAGCCCTCACATACAGCTCCCGTTCCACCTTCAGCCCGGACAGGAACGCAGTCGCTACGTCGAAACACTCGAATGTCCAATCCATCGCCATTGTGATAGACGCACACACCAGCACAGCCAAAGGGGAAGTAGTAGGCGAATCCGTCCTGAATAGACCAAGCTGCGGGTCGAGATGGCCAGGGATGATCAAGCGAGACTTCGCCTCCAGCTCCAGCCCTCGCCCCCGGTTCGTGCGAACCGAACGCGTGGGCACCGAGATGATCTTGTCCTTCGGGATGCTCTTCTCCTCCTCCTCGGTGACCAGCTCGACCGTGTTGTTGGCGATCCATTGCCGCCACTCGGCGGCATCGGCCTCGTCGAACTTAGCCTTCTCGTGCTTGTTGAAGTGACGTGGGTCTAGCTCCTTCGCGTTCTGCTTCATCACGAGTGCGAACACGTCGTGCTCGTACCGGGCCTCCTGCAGCCATGCGTCATACACAGATGACACGTTGATCCATTCTTCGTAAGTCATCGGCTGTCGTACAAGACCCTCCGGAGTGTCCAAATAGTACACCCCTTGTGCATGAGCGTCCGGCTTGTCGTGGTAGAAAAGCGTGAGACCAACCCAGCTGTCCTCCGTGCGCTCGTTGGTACGGTTCGCGCCGTCGTCCTTGTAGGCACACTGGCCCGTGGCGGAGAGCATCACCGAGAGGCGATTGCACTCCCGGTGGCGGTCGTGATCATAGAGTCTCCGCCGTGGCTCTCGGTGTACACGTACTCCTCGTACGACCTTCTGAACGAGCGTGGAGACACCATCCAAGGCATTCTGGTCGAACCACTCCTGAGGTCCCGAGTGCGCAACGGCGTTCATGGCCACCTCGCGGAGGGCCGGCAAACCACTCGTAGGAGCAGCCTGCAGACGCGTCTTCTCGATGCAAATCGGCGCGTCATCTACCAGGAACTTCCGCTTTCTCTCAAGCTCGAAATCGTCTCTGGGACTCGGCGGCACCGAGGGGCCGCCAGAGCCCGATGCTCCCGGAGAAGCCTTCGGGTACATCTCAGAGGATATCCGCCCTGGAAGGGAACGAGAACGCCCCCTCTTCGGAGGGGGAAGCTGCGGCAGCTGCTGCTGCTCAGGCGGCTCCTCCTCCTTGGCCTGTGCCTCAATGGCGTCCAGGGCCCTCAGGTTCACGCGAGGCTGCCTGGACCCCTCGAGCTCCCCATGTCGGTCACGCTCCTTCTTCAAGAATGTCTTCTTCACATTCTGAACCTTCACCTTGGGCGTGACGTCCACGATGTCGTGGTAAGAGCGGTCATCTCGCTGCTGTGTCAGTCGCACGTCCGTCTGGATGGACTCCGCAGCTGCGGCCTCCTGGGAGGAGGCGTGCCGGAGCTGCTCACGAGCAACAAGTAGCACGTGACCACGCCAGGATACGTAGTAACGGCTGTTGGACTCCTTCGCGATCACAGTCGCAGGACCCCGCCATCTTTCAGGATCTTGCCGACGACGTCCCTTGAACGGATTCGGTGCCCAGAAATACACCCTCGATCCTGGGCGCAGATCACCGACGACCGTCGGCGCCTGTCGTAGCAGCGCCCTCCGCACCTTGTCCGTCGCGTCGCGCTCCAGCAACATCATCTTTGCTGCGGTGCGGATTTGGGGCGAACGCCAAGCTATGCCCTTGGCGCCGAGGACCGACATGAGAACCTCATCGTCGTCCCTGTTAGTCACCTCCGTAAAGTTCAAGATCCGCCCGAAGACAGCCTGCTCCGGGGTCAATCCATTGCGGCTGATCGTCGAGTTCTTCGCATTGATGATGGCAGCCAGGGCCACAGTAGACATCGACTTGCCCTGGGCGTGGAACTCGTGCACCACCTTGCCCCAGATAGTGCCGAGCAATCCTCCGTGGCGCTCGGCCAGGCCATGCTGCCATGCTGCATGAGCTCCCGTCGTCTTCGTATTAATGCCGAACTGCTCCATCAACGCGTTGAAGTAGCCCTCGAACTCGCCGCCCTGATCGATCACGATGTTTTCTGGCACGCCGTAATGCTTGAACCACTCGTTCATGATCTGGCGTGCTACGTGCTTGGCCGTCCTATTCTTGAGAAGGCATGCGCAGTGCCATCCCGTGCCAGCGCCCACCATGCTGAGGACCGCCAGCTGCTCCTTGGCCGCGTCCCGCAGGTACTTCACGTCGATCACAACCGTCACATTGAAGCCGAATGGTCGCACATCCGCCGTCCCTTGCACTGGACGGGGCGGCGCCTCCGACTCAGCACAAGTCGGACACTGCCAATGCTTCGCGTATGCCAACGCGTTGGGCGTTGCACCGCCGAGACGCAGCATCTTGATGAACGTCGGTCGGCTGGGGTGTCCAAGACCGCGATGGGCCTTGCGCACAGCACGTCGCGTACTTCGCGGAATCTTCATCATGATGTCCTGCCGCACCACCTCTGGAAGCTCCATCTCTGACCAGGAGGCTGCAACCTCCTCCTCCTCCGCAGGGTGCTGCATGGACTCCTCCTTCACCGTCTTCTGCAGTGCCTCGCGAATCTCGGCTCGAACCTCCTGCGGTGTTTTGCCCCACTCAGGTCTCTCCGAAACGTCCCTGGGAACCTCTCCATGACCATGCTCCGCGGGCTCGGGTCCATAACTCCTGGGCTCCTCCGTGGGGTCAGGGAGTTGTGCTGCAGGAAAACTCGAGTTCTCGAACTGCCAGGCCAAATGATCCGCGGCACCGCTCATCACAGCCGTGCCGAACTCCTCTGCGCAGCTCCCGCGCACGGCCGTGCAAACCCCAGGGTTCGCCAACACTCTCGTGGTGTCCTTGAGGCAGATCGCGTCCTCGAAGGCTGGGTTCGACTTCGTTGCGCTCACGGGTGGCTGGTTCCAGATTGTCGATTGCGCGTGGTCCATTACCATGGCTGCGCGTCCCCTTGCAGCTTGCCACTGCATCACCTCGTCCGTGAACGAGAGCAACATGCGGTACTCGGTCCGCTCTCGGCGTTGCCGGCGCACTCGCATAGGCCTTCGCTGGTCGACACTCTGCATCCGACTCCATGCCGTAGGAGGTGGGGACAAAGCCACGAAGTCTGGGTCAACTGCGACCAGGTACGCCCGTGCCTCGTTCCTGCCCTGGACCGTCAGGAGGTCGAACTCTGGCGCTGCGATGGGCTGGTGGGCGTCCCATCCCATGCTCGCCGCCAGGATCGTGAGTTGGCAAGCCCATGCGAAGACCTCTACGATCCTCCAGGGCCCCGGCCGCCGCCGGGTCTCCTTCTGAAAGGGCAGTGCACGTTCCTCCTGGTAGTACCTGAGGGCGTCCTGCTCCTGCTGATCAGCCCGAAGCTTCCTGTTCGCCATTTCCTCGGTCATCAGAACCTCCAGCTCCTTCAGGTTGCTCCGGACGTGCCTGCGAGCACCTTTCGTCATGAAAACCTCGTTGTCCGCGTTCTCCATGAAAACCTCCTCGTCACTCGATGCCGTCTCCGCGGACTCTGGGTCGCTGGTGTGATAGTGGGATGTGCTCAGCTCTGAGTCGCCTGCGTCCTGGCCGTCGTTGCTGTCAGAATCGTGCGTGTCCTCCTCCTCGACGGTCTCAGCGACGCTGCGCTCATCCTTCTCCTCGTGACTCGCAGTTCCGCTGAACATCTCGTCTGCGAGCTCGTCCTGCTCCTCGGACTGTCCGACGGGGAAGGCACTCGTGATCGGTGCCGGGAAATCCAGCAATGACACGCACGGATGCCCGGACGCAGCCGGAACCAACGGCTTGGTCACACGATTCGCCGTGAAAGTACCGCTCCTGAAGCTGATTGCTGCGTCCCACTCTGCCATCTCATCAGGGCCGATGAGACCTGGCACCTCGGCATCGACCTCGGAGATCACAACCTCGCCCTGCGTACCGTTGATGCCGACTGTGTAGCACCACGCACGCTCTGACAAGAGCGGCACGCCTGGGCCGAACTTGAAATGCTCGCGCTGATTGATGCTGTGGTACGGCACGCCCATGGCATCCAAAGTCTTCTGCAGCTCGACATGCCACGGACGTCCACCGACAGCCCGCTTGCAGCCCGTGTCAATCATAGCCAGCCCCGCGGGCAAAACAACAAGCATGACGGACTGCTCATCTACCACCTTGCGGGGGCACTCCTCTCGGGTGGTAACCATGTGGGCCGCAGATCCCCCTTTTGCCGCCCAAGGGTCTGCGCCCTTTGCTGCCCAGGGGTCCGCGCCCCCTTTGGCGGCAACGTCCTCCCCAGTCGGAGCGGCAGACGTTAGTCCTGGCACAGCTCCGTCTGGGGTGTTCTTGGAAGGTTCCCCTTCATCCTTCTTGGGCTTCTCCAGCGTGTAATGAATCACCGACTTCAGCGAACACTTCTTGCACTTCGCGAAGATCACGGTGCCATTTGACTGCCACTTCAACTCACCCACAGGATGAACACACTCAGCCTGCTGCTGCATAAGCTCTGGGTCGAACTTCGCCTTCGGGCCTGGAACCAGCCTCTCGCCGTCGAACTGCGAGTCGTACATGGCTCGATGCATCTGCTGCTTCTCCAGGTCGCTCTGCGTGGCACCGACACTCATGACGTAGCTCCGTCCAGAGGCGGTGACTACACGCGGGACTCCAGATGCAGCTGGAGATGCCGTCGCAGCGGCAGGGGCACCTGAGCTCGCGGCTCCTGGAGGCGCTGGAAGATGGACACGTCGTCGCATTGCCTCCATGTTCTTCCACACGCTTCCGACCCCCTGCTGCTCAGAAGATGTAGGCAGGCTACGCCCTGGCAGAGGTGCCTGCTCACGTCGCTTCTGTAGGCCGTCGTAGACCTCGCCTGGGTTCAATCGGGCGCGCATCTCCATCTCTTGTTTCTCTATCAGCGCGAGGCGATCCAGCAACTCAGCTTTATCACGCTGCAAGACCTCTAGTCGCTTCTTTTCCTCGCTCTTTCTCACTTCCTCGGAGGCTCCTGCCATGACCAAGTCCTCTTCCTCAGGGACAGCGGCGGCCTCCCCAGTCGGAGCGGCAGACGTTAGTCCAGGCACAGCTCCGTCTGGGGATTCTTTGGTCTTCGACGCTCCCTTCGCCGACGCCTCCACCACGTATACAGGATGGGCCCTCGCAGGGCCGCTGGATAAGGAGAAATCTGGCTTCTCGCAGCGGCGCGTGTAGAGATTGAGGCGCACGATGCGGTCGTTCTTAGCGATGAAATGGATGGTTGCCGGCGGCGTCAGGTAATTCCTGAAGATATCCTGACGCGGATGCCAGCTGCAGAAGATCTCGTCCATCTCCTCTGGCGTGAACGGCACCTCCTTATCCTCACGCCGCTGGTCGCTGTCGTCCTCGGTGGCCTCAGGATCCTCGCTGGCCTCGTCCTCCTTCTTCACTTCCTTGCTGCTTCTTGCCTTCTTTCTCTCTTTCTTCTCTTCTTTGCTGCTCCTCGCCTTCTTCTTCTTCTCTTTCTTTTCTTCCTTTTCTTCCTTCTCACCGCGGTCTTCTGGTGGACTCCGCTTCTCTTTCTTCACGCCGCGGCCTTCTGGTGTACTCCGCGACCTTGAACGCGAGGAAGCCTCCGCCTCGGGCGGAGGAGGGGCACGAGGCTCGCGAAGAACAGCTCCCCGATCACGCTGGCGGTCGTCACGACGATCTCGATGATGATCTTCACGCTGCTTGGTGTCACGACCCCCGCCTTCACCGCGCCGATCGTCACGGGGCTTGGTATCACGATTGCCGCCCATCACGATCTTGAATATAGTTGCCGCGATCTCGTCGAGATCCACCTCAGCCGCCGTACAAGGCCTCGATGTGGTCAGCTTCAGGCGCACGAGCCGACCCTGGACGAAGTCGAGGCTCTCGAAGCGGCCTTGCTTGAAGAAGATAAGCTTCTTGTTCGTCACGCGCTCCACGATGTGATGGACCGTGGCAAGGTCAGGAAACTCCAACTCCACGCTGTGCCCCTTTGCGTGGGTGTTGGCCAGAATGCGATGGCAACGCACGCATGCATCCTCGTCCTCCTGATCCCCCCCGCGCCTGGCACGGGCGCGCGCGCGTTCATCACTGCTCTGTGCGGCCCCTGGGCCGTCGTCGGCGTCCTGGCGTAGGCTCGGCGCAGGCATGCTTTTGGGCCTGGGGTGCATAATGATCCGCTCTGGCGCGCCCGCTCGACCCTCCACTGCACGCCTCTGGGCAGGCACCGACTGGGGAGCACGGCGCCATGGAGCGCGGCCACGACGCTCCTCGGCACTGCCTGCCATGCCAACCCAGTGGACGATCGGTCCATGCACCTGCCTAGGCGCCGGCGGCTTCACAGAGCTCCGCTGGTTGGGCGACGCTGGCTGGCCATTCTTAGGCCCGATCTTGTTGCACGGCTCGCGCTCGCCACTCTTCACCTTGGGGCGCTCTGGGTCGCCACGCCAGTGGCCAGGCTGATCGCAGTCAGCACACCGGCTGTTAGCCTTGCGCTGGGCTGTCGGCTTCCGACCAGCCTGGAAGGAGCCGCCGGCGTTGATCTTCTTGGGGCCCCGCTGCCGAGGAGCAACGAACCCGCGCTTCTGACGCTGCACCGCCGTCTTCTGCTTGGCCCTCCAGCCGGCCAAGAACGCTTCCTGAAGATCCTCCGGTGCCTCGTACTCCTCGTCATCTGGCCCGTCGTTGTCCGACGCCAGCTCCTCTTCGACCTCGGCGCCTTCCTCGAAGAAGGTGCCCTCGGCCCCTCCGAGATCTCCTTCGTCCTGGTCGTCTGCTTCATCTTCGTCATGCTGCGCCTCCTCCAAGTCGCCGTGGTGTTCATCGTAGTCTTCGCCGTTCTCTACCTCGTGTACGTGCTGGCCAGAGCGCCCTCGCAGCACGCGCGGCCTACGAGCCATGGGAGGGTGCGGATAGCGACCGCCCGAACTCCCAGAGGAGCGCCCGTGCTCACGCTGCGCCGCAAACGGCGAGCGGCGAGGGAGCACTGAGCGCTTCTCGGCGTCGTGCACCTTCGAGTAGGCTGCCTTCAGCACGACCTCCATCCGCTTCGAGTCGTAGATGCCGCCGCAGTTGAAGAGCACCTGCGCTCGCTCCTTCTGCGACAGTCCAGCGCCACGAAGCATCTTGCTCGCCAACGCGCGATCGCTGATCGCTGATGTGGGATCCTCGAGCTGCAACTCCATGCGCTTCTTGCGCAAGTACGTGGTCCAATCCATGATCGGCTGCCCAGCTCGACGGTGTGCTCGCTCCCACTCCTGATGCACCTGATCGAGGCGCTCGTGATCCATCTTCTCGAAGGCGTCGTCGTAGATAGCAAAGATGGTCTCAAGCGTCTCCTCGCGTCGGAGGTCCGACGCATCAAGCACCTCGATGAGCTCTTTGGCTCGACCTGTCACTTGACTGTAGATGATCAGGCCCAGCTCCACATCTGAGAGCTGGTTGAGGTTGCGGATGACTTCAACCTCCTTGCGCCACTCTCGGTACTTCTTAGTACTCGTACCGACTGCACCATCGAACTCTGGGAGCTTCACCTGCGACAGCAGTAGACGTGCCCGTCTGGGACCGCCATCGCCACCACGATCCCGATGTAAGGCCAGGAGCTCCCGCTGGGTCTCGGCCATCACGCGCAGGACTGCATGCAGGTCCGGGGGACCTGCGCCAGCAGAGGACGCAGCCTCCACATCTGAGCCGTCTTGGCTAGCTGCCATGGCGGCCCTCGCAGGTGGTCACGACCACCAAAGCAGAGCACGCAGTGCGTCCGCTGGAGCTTACAAGCTCCGCTACCAATGTCAGTGCAGTTGTTTTAGCAAAGACCGCGCGGCAGTCCAACTGCGGGTGCGTCCCAGGGCCCTAGGACTAGGGCCAAAACAGCGGCGGGCAGCGTGCATGCCACAAAACAAGACAAGCGTGTACAACATACACACATGGTGGCACCGGCGGCATAGGGGCAGGGGAGTGCACTCTTCACAAAACGATCGCAGCTGAAAAAGGCGTCAGTGAAACGTTCTGAATAAATCTCACTACGTTTGATGGCCAACCTGTTGCCAACTACCCAGTTTGTAGAGCTCCAGACAGTGCCCTGATCAAAACTCGTCCTCGGCTGAGGTCTCAGCAGACTGCTGCGATTGAGTGCCGAGGAGTGCGTTCGAATATTTCATGACATGTCAAATTGCTGCTTGGCTCTCGCTGGGAACGCGCCATGGAACTCAATCGGCTTCGGGCTGGCCGCGCCCCGGCATCCCATCCAGAACAACATGCGGGATGAGTCTGGCATGCTGATGGCCAGTGTCATTGCTGCCTCCAACTACACTATGCTGTTCAACGGTTGCTCGATGGCAACGAAAAACCTTCCGCGAGCGCGCGGATCACATGATGTAAGACCTCTGGAGGACCGCCCGCTGGAACGAAAATTAACTTGGACCAAAAACGACCCGGCGGAGACTCGATCGACTCAAACGTCGAATGAACTCGATTCGGCTTCACATCACTTGGCACTCGGTCGGCGTGAATGCCGAAAACTATGTCTTGGCCAGTTCGATCATTGTGTTTACGGGTGCCCATCCCCTTGCAACTCAACCCCGCGGTGTGCCATGTTCGATGCGAATCCATTGCGCGCGGCATTCGATACAGATTTGACACGACCCTTTCGGACGTTGCCAAGGCCGCGAAGTTGGCCTCCCGAGCGCCCCAGCGCTTCGGAGTTCCATATGGATCCGCCGTGCACCTGCCAGTGTGGCCCGAACACATTCGCAGCCATGATAAGCACTGCGGTGACATATGCACTGTCCCCGTCGCGACGACTGCTGCGACGAAGTAGAGAAAGCGAACGGCAAGGCCGTCTGACACAATGGACAAACTTGCACAGGAAAAGAACCAGAACTCTGGCCCTGGAGACACACGATAGGATCATGATGAGCCCCAGGACGGCTGAACCGAAACGCGTATGGATCTGCATGTTAACCTGAACGCAACCAAGATTGATCGGCGCAGTTTGGGTGGAAGCCGGGACGCGCAATTTTTCTCCGACGCCAGAGTGCAGACGTCTTGTGCGTCTCTGGCCATTTCGTCCACTGCGTAGCTGAAAAAAAAGCATTTCTCCCGAACCTTCTGGGCCGCGCCGCCCAAGCAAAGATCTCCACGAACGCAACAGCCCCCATGATATGTGAACCTGCGCCCGCGATGCACCCGGCGCCGCAGGCCAGCAAACTGCTGCCTCCTTCATGGTCTGACCTCACATGCATGATCGCGCGTTTCTCTGTGCGCACATGCGCCACGCGGGCAGCCCAGGCCATCGCTTCCACGTGGCGCGGCTGAGTCCCAGATGCGCCCATGCAGAGGCATGCTGCAGCCAGTGCCACGCGTTTCCAGATACCAGCACCAGCAATCGCCCTGGGACGACATGCGTGGAGGGTTTGCAACAATGCCTGGAGGTTGACTAATAAGAACAGGCGCTCCTCAAACTTTGCTCGGTGGGAGTAGATACGCGCGTCGCGGAGAATCGCATTCAATGGTTCGCCGACGAATCAATTGCATTGTTTCGGCGACCCGTGAACTCCAATCCTGGGGTGGTGCACGCTTCCACGGTGGTGAAGCCCCAGCCACCCGCTCTCAGAAATTACCAGAACACTCGATACAAAACCAAAAACTTACAACGTTGCGCAGCACATAGGTGATCGCTGTATAAGCGCAGCGTTCTATGCTTGGGCCCGTTTCCCATGCCCCCCCCCCTTCCCAGAGACGCAACGAAACGATCATGGCTACCCCGGCGCCATGTGGCAGATCAGGCGGTGCTTCGGCGTGTAAGCGATTTGCGCGACCTCGCAACAGCGCAGATGCATCGAAACGTACTGGATCATCTCAATCCCGGCGCCATCTGGGATGACCACTGGATGCTCACGCATAAAATCAAAAAAACGGTTCTAATGCTTTGCCACCGTGCAAAACTGCCCCCCCCGAGCGCACCGGCCGATGCGGAGTATCTGGCGATGGTGCCGATGGCGAAGGGAAGTGCGCACCCTACTTCAGCAGCCTTCAAAGACATTTGCGTTCCAGGGTTCAAACGGTTCTGTTGGCCGTTCTTTTTCTTTCATACATGGGGACAGGTTGGGCATTCTTGGTGGGCGGGGGGGGGGGGCATGACGGGGATCTTGGGCGGTTTTGATGAACCCTGCAACGCGCGTGCCCCCCCCCCCATGCGCGCGCACGCGCACGCACACACACGTTCGCGCACAACACAACTCGACCGAAGACCCAAGCGGAGAAAACAATGCATCCTGCACACTATACCCGAGACGGCCCCCCAGCATCCCCAACGTCAATGCTCCGTGTTTAATAGGTTGCGATGTCTCCGTCTCGTCTTGCCGCAAGAATAAGTCTGCCCCCGGACGCCGACTGGCCAAATCATATCTCTGTAAGGCCCCCTCGGAAGCCCCACGGGCCATGGAGAATTGTGCGCCAGAGGGCAGCGTTGACCCATCTCATGATTGGGCCAAAGTAGACGCAGTGAAACGGGCCAATTGCTAAACCCCGAGCGGGCGATGCGCCGAGAACCTCCGAGAACTAACGGCATCTGTGCCTAATCAGATCCGTTGCTACCCCATCGTGGCCCAAAGGTTCCATCCAAAACGTAACCACACATGGGAGTGGCGCCGACTCCAGGGCGCATGCGTCGAGTAATTGGGTAGACGGCTCGAGGCGATCCCGCGCATTCAGTAAGACATCTCCTACTCTGAGGTCGTCTGTGCATGCGCGCCCCCGGTGGCCTTTACCCTTCTGGAATCTCAGCTTGCCTGCAACGGCCCTCATCTGGCCGCCTGACACAATGTTCACGATTACCTCGCCGCTGTCGCAACCAGAGAAATAGTCATCATGTGATCTTACTGTCCAGGGACATCCATGACATATGTTACCTTGCAAAGTGTGCACGCCGTCGAGGCTACAATCGCAGAATTGGCAAGGGTTGGGCACCGACCCCAATGGTGCAGGTCTGAGGGATTGTTGCATGTTCGCTCCAACCCATTTAATTCCATATGAGCGTCCCCTATACGAAAACTGCTTCTCCTCTGCGAGTGGACTGTACTCTGGCCAGGGGGAGCCTTCGTGCTGCAAGTCGGGCCTACGACCATCTGACATGGCTTTGAACTGCCAGGCTGCCGTGTTCAAATGAGGGAAGATCGTGCACCAGCCTCTCCAGCCGCAGAGGCACGACTCGCTCGAACGAGTCACCGACATAACATGCCTGCTTCCGCTGAGCAGGTCAATTGTCCACATCCCCAAACAAGAATCGTTTCGGCCTGGTGCTCCCGTTTGGCACGCGACTCCAGCAAGATGCAGTGGCAAGTCCAAGCCACGAACAACAACAACTTGCACTGACGAGTAGGGTTTATAGCACTCCAGGTCCAGGACGCATGGCCCCCTGTCTTCGGGTCTGGCACGGAGCAACTCAAGCAAACTAGAATATTCACACCAGTCTTCCTCCAACGATTCAAAGTCGCACCTGGTTGGCGTGTCCCGTTTTTTCCCCAACCCTCCTGCGTTGGGTTCTCGTTTTGAATAGAGCAGTGCGGTCGCGTCTCCTCCTTCTCCTCCTCCTTCCCGCCTCGTTCCTCCTCTCCTCTTCCCCCCTGCATCTCACCTTGCTCGTCGCCGCGTAACAGCTTGCCTCCTGCCTGGTCATCCCTGTGCGGGGCTGCGATCGGCGAAACTGTTGCCACTTTCGAGGGCTGCTGGGGGGCCCAGCGGAGTGGGGTCATACTCAGACCCAGATTAGACCTCGCCATCCCTGGGGGGGCTGCGATCAGTGAAACTGTCGCCACTTTCGAGGGCTGCTGGTGGATCCAGCGGAGCGAGGCACCCGGGGGATTCATATTAGACCTCGCCATTTGTGGGTGCTGCGATCTGTGAAACTATCGCCACTTTCGAGGGCTGCTGGTGGGTCCAGCGGAGTGAGGCACCACGGGGATTCAGATTAGAACTCGCCATCTCTGGGGTGGCTGCGATCTGTGAAACTGTCGCCACTTTCGAGGGCTGCTGGTGGGCCCAGCGGAGTGAGGCACCACGGGGATTCAGATTAGACCTCGCCATCTCTGGGGGTGGCTGCGATCTGTGAAACTGTCGCCACTTTCGAGGGCTGCTGGTGGGTCCAGCGGAGTGAGGCACCACGGGGACTCAGATTAGACCTCGCCATCTCTGGGGGTGGCTGCGATCTGTGAAACTGTCACCACTTTCGAGGGCTGCTGGTGGGTCCAGCGGAGTGAGGCACCACGGGGACTCAGATTAGACCTCGCCATCTCTGGGGGGGGCTGCGATCTGTGAAACTGTCACCACTTTCGAGGGCTGCTGGTGGGTCCAGCGGAGTGAGGCACCACGGGGGCTCAGATTAGACCTCGCCATGTCTGGGGGGCTGCGATCTGTGAAACTGTCGCCACTTTCGAGGGCTGCTGGTGGGTTGAGGCACCCCGGGGACTCAGATTAGACCTCGCCATCTCTGGGGGGCTGCGATATGTTGATGAAACTGTCGCACTTTCGAGGGCTTGCTTGTGGGCCCAGCGGAGTGGCCCCACCAGGGACTCAGATTAGACCTCGCCTTCTCTGGGGTGGCTGCGATCTGTGAAACTGTCGCCACTTTCGAGGGCTGCTGGTGGGTCCAGCGGAGTGAGGCACCACGCGGACTCAGATTAGACCTCGCCACCCCTGGGGGCTGGGGGGCTGCGATCTGTGAAACTGTCGCCACTTTCGAGGGCTGCTGGTGGGTCCAGCGGAGTGAGGCACCACGGGGATTCAGATTAAGCCTTGCCGTCTGTGGGGGCTGCGATCTGTGAAACTGTCGTCACTTTCGAGGGCTGCTCGTGGGTCCAGCGGAGTGAGGCACCACGGGGATTCATATTAGACCTCGCCATCTCTGGGGGGGGCTGCGATCTCTGAACCTGTCGCCACGTTCGAGGGCTGCTGGGGGGCCCAGCGGAGTGAGGCACCACGGGGACTCATATTAGATCTCGCCATCCCTGGGAGGCGGCGATCTGCGATGTGAAACCGTCGCCACTTTCGAGGGCTGCTGGGGGGCCCAGCGGAGTGAGGCCCAACGGGGACTCAGATTAGACCTCGCCATCTCTGGGGGGCTGCGATCTGCGAAGTTGTCGCCACTTCCGAGGGCTGCTGGGGTGACCAGCGGAGTGAGCCCCCACGGGGACTCCGATTTGACCTCGCCATCGCTGGGGGGGGGGGGCTTCGATTTGTGAAATTGTCGCCAATTTCGATGGCTGCTCGGGGGGCAGCGGAGTGGGGTACTCAGATTCGACCTCGCCATTCCTGGGGGACTGCGCTTTGCGAAACCGTCGCCACTTTCGATGGCTGCTGGGGGGCCAGCGGAGTGGGTCCTACGCAGACTCAGGCTCGACTTCGCCATCCCCGAAGGGCTGCGATCTGTGAAACAGTCGCCACTTTCGAGGGCTGCTGGAGGGCCCAGCGGAGTGGGGACATATTCGGGTTCAGATTAGACCTCGCCATCCTTGGGGGGCTGCGATCTGCGAAACTGTCACCACTTTCGAGGGCTGCTGGGTGGCCCAGCGGAGTGACGTCATACGCGAGCCTGGGGCTTTAATCCTCGTTCTTTCGATCGTCGTCCTGTGAGCCGTGCAGTGCGTGCGCATCCCATGTAGTTTGCACAGCAATTCACATCGCCTACGTTATCGTTGTTCCTGCTACTGTTGGCCTACTCCTCTTGCCACTTGATGCACGTGGGTTGGGTACGTCGCAGGGTAATTTATAATCAGGATGGGAGGGTCCGCGGTCCGCATGGACGTCCGCGCGCGATGCGCGCCGCGTCCCACTGCTGCCACATATTTCGCACCGTCGGCGACAAGGCAGGCCATGCTGAGAGGAAAAAGCGGAAACGTTGTATTGATTTTTTGCAGTCAGGGTGGGCGGGCCCGGATTGACGGCCGCGCGCGATGCGCGCCGCGTCCCATATGTGCGCCGCGTCCCACTGCTGCCACACATTTCGCATCGTCGACAACAAGACTGGCCATGTTGAAAGGAACAACGGACACGTTCCGCCCTCCCACAACATACGAAACAATGCTGGCGCAACTGGGTGCTGGCGCGTAGTGGTAATAGTCGTAGTAGTAGTAGTCGTAGTAGTAGTAGTAGTAGTAGTAGTAGTAGTAGTAGTAGTAGTAGTAGTAGTAGTAGGGGTAGTGGTAGTAGTAGTATGTAGTAGTAGTAGGTAGTAGTAGTAGTAGTAGTAGTAGTAGTAGTAGTAGTAGTAGTAGTAGTAGTAGTAGTAGTAGTAGTAGTAGTGGTAGTGGTAGTAGTAGTAGTAGTTGACTGGTCGTAGTAGTAGTAGTAGTAGTAGTAGTAGTAGTATAAGTAGTAGTAGTAGTAGTAGTAGTAGTAGTAGTAGTAGTAGTAGTAGTAGTAGTAGTAGTAGCAGTAGCAGTAGCAGTAGCAGCAGCAGTAGCAGTAGCATCAGTATTCCCAACCCTCCTGTGTTGGGTACTCGTTTTGAATAGGCACTGCGGTCGCGTCTTCCCTTCTCCTCCTCCCCGTCCCCCTCCTCTCCTCCCTTCTCCCGATCTGTGAAACTGTCGCCACTTTCGAGGGCTGCTGGGGAGCCCAGCACAGTGACGTCTTACGGGGACTCAGATTAGACCTCGCCATCGCTGGGTGGCTGCGATCCGTGGAACTGTCGCCACTTTCGAAGGCTGCTGGGGGGGGGGCAGCGGAGTGACGTCTTACGGGGACTCAGATTGGACCTCGCCATTTCTGGGGGCTGCGATCTGTGAAACTGTCGCTACTTTCGAGGGCTGCTGGTGGGCCCAGCGGAGTAAGGCACCACGGGGATTCAGATTAGACCTCGCCATCTGTGGGGTGGCTGCGATCTGTGAAACTGTCGCCACTTTCGAGGGCTGCTGGTGGGTCCAGCGGAGTGAGGCACCACGGGGATTCAGATTAGACCTCGCCATCCCTGGGGGCTGGGGGGCTGCGATATGTGAAACTGTCGCCACTTTTGAGGGCTGCTGGTGGGTCCAGTGGAGTGAGGCACCACGGGGATTCAGATTAGACACCGCCATCTCTGGGGGGGGGGGCTGTGATCTGTGGAACTGTCGCCACTTTCGAGGGCTGCTGGTGGGTCCAGCGGAGTAAGGCACCACGGGAATTCAGATTAGACCTCGCCATCTGTGGGGGGCTGCGGTCTGTGAAACTGTCGCCACTTTCGAGGGCTGCTGGTGGGTCCAGCGGAGTGAGGCACCACGGGGACTCAGATTAGACCTCGCCATCCCTGGGGGGGGGGGCTGCGATCTGTGAAACTGTCGCCACTTTCGAGGGCTGCTGGTGGGTCCAGCGGAGTGAGGCACCACGGGGATTCAGATTAGACCTCGCCATCTCTGGGGGGGCTGCGATCTGTGACGCCTGTCGCCACTTTCGAGGGCTGCTGGTGGGTCCAGCGGAGTGAGGCACCACGGGGACTCAGATTAGACCTCGCCATCTCTGGGGGGGGGCTGCGATCTGTGAAACTGTCACCACTTTCGAGGGCTGCTGGTGGGTCCAGCGGAGTGAGGCACCACGCGGGCTCATATTAGACCTCGCCATCTGTGGGGGGCTGCGATCTGTGAAACTGTCGCCACTTTCGAGGGCTGCTGGTGGGTCCAGCGGAGTGAGGCACCACGGGGATTCAGATTAGACCTCGCCATGTCTGGGGGGCTGCGATCTGTGAAACTGTCGCCACTTTCGAGGACTGCTGGTGGGTCCAGCGGAGTGAGGCACCACGGGGACGGGGACTCCGATTAGACCTCGCCATCCCTGGGGGGGCTGCGATCTGTGAAACTGTCGCCACTTTCGAGGGCTGCTGGGGGGCCCAGCGGAGTGAGGCACCACGGGGACTCAGATTAGATCTCGCCATCCCTGGGGGGCTGCGATCTGCGATGTGAAACCGTCGCCACGTTCGAGGGCTGCTGGGGGGCCCAGCGGAGTGAGGCCCCACGGGGACTCAGATTAGACCTCGCCATCTCTGGGGGGCTGCGATCTGCGAAATTGTTGCCACTTCCGAGGGCTGCTGGGGTGACCAGCGGAGTGAGCCCCCAAGGGGACTCAGGTTAGACCTCGCCATCGCTGGGGGGTGCTGCGATTTGCGAAACTGTCGCCAGTTTCGAGGGCTGCTGGGGGGGGGCAGCGGAGTGGGGTACTCAGATTCGACCTCGCCATTCCTGGGGGACTGCGATTTGCGAAACCGTCGCCACTTTCGATGGCTGCTGGGGGGCCAGCGGAGTGAGGCACCACGGGGACTTCAGGCTCAGGCAGACTCAGGCTCGACTTCGCCATCCCCGAAGGGCTGCGATCTGCGAAACTGTCGCCACTTTCGAGGGCTGCTGGAGGGCCCAGCGGAGTGGGGACATATTCGGATTCAGATTAGACCTCGCCATCCTTGGGGGGCTGCGATCTGCGAAACTGTCACCACTTTCGAGGGCTGCTGGGTGGCCCAGCGGAGTGACGTCATACGCGAGCCTGGGGCTTTAATCCTCGTTCTTTCGATCGTCGTCCTGTGAGCCGTGCAATGCGTGCGCATCCCATGTAGTTTGCACAGCAATTCACATCGCCCACATTATCGTTGTTCCTGCTAATGCTGGCCTACTCATCTTGCCACTTGATGCACGTGGGTTGGGTACGTCGCAGGGTAATGTTTTCGGGGACGCGACTATTGTTTAATTTACAAGGGTTTGTGGCCTCGGGGGCGCAAGCATTGTGTAATTTACGAGGGTGTATGGCTTCGGGGAGGCGAACATGGTGTAATTTGCAAGGGTTTGTGGCCTCGGGGACGCAAGCATTGGACACTTTACGAATGTTTATGGCCCTGGGGACGGGCATATGGTATAATTTTCAAACGTTTATGGTTTCGGAGGCGCGAAAGTTGCGTAATTTGCTAAGGTTGATGGCTTGGACGCGAATATTTTGTAATTTAGAAATGTTTGGGGACGCAGCGATCGCGTAATGTACGAGGGACTCTGGTTTCGGGGACGCGAATATGGGGCACATTGACAGGGCGTGTGGCCTCGGGGGTGCGTGTGTGTCGCAATCTGCTAGGATTTTTGCCTCGGGGACGCGAGTATCATGCATTGTCACGTGTCCCACGCGCCCCCGCGAATCCTGAGAACCTCCCCACGGCGTGGTAACAACAAAAAATCTTGTTTGGGGCTCCCGCCCCTCGCGCGGACAGCAACACTTACCAGTAGGGGTGCACAAGGCAGGATTGCAACGGTGGAAACTGGAAACTGCAGCTGGAACAGGGAGATGCAATCCTCACCCTCGCAGCTTGGTGGCCTCGCAAGGGGGCCGGCGGATTATCACCTCAATTGCGTAATCGTATGTCTTGTCGTCGACTTTTCTCCTTCTCCTAATTCGGGATAGTCATATCTCAGCTCCTCCTTTCCCCCCTCCCCCTCCTCTGCTCCATGTCTTGTCTTAATTAACTCTAATACTCCTTATCCCCCCCTCCTCCTCGTCCTCCTCCTCTCAATGACATGCTCCTGCTCCTGCTTCCTGTTTCTCCATACTGTTTCCCCCATCCTCTCCCCCATTGCCTCCGTCCTTCTTTCCTCCTAGCTCCTCCACCCTCCGTCCTGCACCCTCCCGCTCACCCCGTGCTCCCCCGAGCCATCCTCCCTCCTCCTCCTCCTCCTGCTCCTCCTCCTCCTCCTCCTCCTCCTCCTCTTCGTCCCCCTCTTCCATCAGCCGTCGCCCCGCCATCGTCGTCGTCGCCGACGCCGTCTCCGCCCCTGCTCTCGTCGTTGCAGCCGCCGCCGTCGCCGCCGCCGCTGTCGTCGTTGTCGTCGTCGTCGTCGTCGTCGTCGTCGTCGTCGTCGTCGTCGTCGTCGTCGCAGCTGTTGGCGGTCGCGTGCAGGCCAGCGGCTCCGAGCGCCACCCCGCGGACCGCCGGGGGCGCCCCCCGCCCTCCCCCCCCCGCGGCCTCGCTCGCTGGCAGGGCCGGGAGGAGGAGGAGCCCAGGACGCCGTTGCGTCGTGACCCTCGCGCGAGCGATCGCAGGCCTAGAGGTTGACACCAACACCAATATCGGCGGTGTTCCTCCACCCAGGGAATAGGATCCCGATCTCGGTGATTCTGGCTTCCAAAGTGACCGAAATATTACCACCAACACCGAAATCGAGGATCATCTTCCCCCTGTGGAGGCAACCCCCTGTGTTGGTGTTGGTGCCAATTTCCGGGCCTCCCAAGCGACGTTTTTGTATCTCTTTGTTCGGCTGCCGGGGGCCGGCCGGCAAGGAGCGGCTCGGGATGACGATCCGCTCCTGGGGAAGGGGAGATCTCTCGGGGCCCACGCTGTGAAACAGGCGCGGTGCTGGAGGCCTGGGCGGGGCCGGATGGAGGAAGGATTTGCGAGGTTGGGTGGCCTTCGACGATCGACGCTGGACGGATCGAGTACCGATGCTTTATGGATTTTTCGTCCAGAGGTCTCCGCGGACTGCCGGGGGTGCAGGGCCCCCCAAGCCTTACACGCGGGCGTGGCCGAAGGGAGGACCGCAACGGGGACGGAAGGAACGGGGTCGAAGACCAACAGCAGTTGCTACTAGCATATGTTGACGGGGATTCGCTGTCAGTGACACCGCGAACTTCTTCTGTTTGGGACGAACGCCGCCTGCTCAACAGCGGACGCCGTCGATTGTCGAAAACACGTGTTGTTGGGCATCGTTCCTGTTTTTCCTAATTCCGCGTCGCTGCTCCTGGGTCTTTCTGCCTGCGTCTCCTGTTCCTTCTGGTAGTTTTGGCCACTGCGTTGCTCCCGGCCGCTCGGCGCATCTTCGCCCTTGCTCCTCCTCTTCCTTCTCCTGCATGGCTCATGCTCCGCATCGTGGAGTCTCCCTTCCCTCAGTGGGGAAGCTGGCGATTTCTATCATCATCGCACTCGGGTCATGAGCACATTCTTCCTGCCTCCGCGCCAGCAGTGCAAGGGGGCAGGGCGGGCCGGAGAAGGGAATTGCGAGGCTGGCTAGCCTTCGAGCTCCGAGGCTCGAGAGGCTCGCGGGTGGGACGCATTTGATTCTTCTTAGGCCTCTGGAGGTCTCTCGGGACAGCTTTTCTCTCCTTCTCCTCCTGCTCCTCCTCCTCCTCCTCCTCCTCCTCCTCGTCGTTGTCCTCTTCTCCTCGTTGTTGAACTTCCTTTCCCTTCGGCCTGGCGGGGTCTGCCAGCAGCTGCTTTCGGAGATGTAGGCGGCACCGCTTCGTCGATTTCGGAATGTTTTGAAGGAGGAGGAGGAGGTGGAGGAGGAGAGGGATAAGGAAGGGAGGAAGGGGAGGAGGAGGAGGAAGAGGAGGAGAAGGAGGAGCAGCAGGAGGAAGCTGAGAAGGAGGAGGAAAGTGAATAGGAGCTGGCAGCTGGGAACACATGTCAGGAGGAGGAGGAGGAGGACAAGGAGGGGAGGATTAGGGGAGAGAGAGGCAAGAGGGGATTATGGGGAGGAGGAGGAGGAGGAAAAGGAACTGGAGGAAGATCTGAAGGGTTCGGAGGAGGTCTTGTAAGATAAGGTGTGAAGGCGTGGAGGAGGATGATAAGGAGAAGGAGAAGGAGGAGGAGGAGGAGGAGGAGGAGGAGGAGAATGAGGAAAGACGTCTTGGAGAAAAGTTAACGAGATCTGGTAGACGATCTGGAGGAGAAGGAGGAGGGGGAAGAGGAGCGGGGGAGGAGGACAGGGAGCAGGTGGAGGAGCAGGTGGAGGAGGGGGGGTGAAGATGACTGCAAGCAGAAGATGATAGGAGGAGGAGGACGAAGAGGAGGAGCCACGAACCACGAGGAGTGATGTGAGGGAGGACCAGGAGGACGACTCCGACGACCACGGCCGCGACGACGACCTAGACGGCGGCGTCGACGGCGGCATCCTCGCTGGCGTCGAGGGCGAGGGCGTCGGGGCCGACGGCGACGACGGACCGCGACGGCGACGGTGGTCACGAGGCTGACGGCGGCGGCGACGGCGACGGCGACGAGGGCCTCCCCGACGCGCGCCTTGCCGTGGCGTGCGGCGCCCGCTTCCCGCAGGCGCGGGGCCCTCGCAGCGCCCGACGAGCTCCGGCGCCGGCGCCGCGCGCCGCAGCGCCCCTTTTGGCGTCGTCGTCGTCGTCGTCGTCGTCGTTCGGCCGCGTCGCCGTCGCTGCCTGCGCCGTCAGCACTGGCGATGTTTGGGTCTCTTCGCTGGTCCCTGGGAACGGTGGCCACCTGTCCACCCGGTCCGCGTTGAAATCCTCTGTATCACGCTGCGGAGCAGCTCTGCTGAAACGATTTGCGGTGTCCGAGGGCGTGGTCATCGATGGGCTGGGTTGCTTGGCGTTGGGGGGGGAACAAAAAGCTTACGCCGTCAGCACTGGCGATGTTCCATGGCCTCCGAGGATCATCGGTCGGAGGTGTATGGGCCTTCTGCCCTGACACGCCGATTCAGGAATTGGCCGTTTTCGGTTCGCGAGAGGGCGTCGCGGCCGTCATTTTCGCGGGTCCAGGTTCGTCGGCTTCGGTCCCAGGCCGTTTCCACTAAGCAGAGGTTTGCTATAGGGAGATTTGTCCGCCGCCGAATCGGGTAGTTTTCCGGGTTTTCTTCTGATGTTTCCTGGAGTGTTTGGAAACGTTGGGCGGCGTCGTCTGCTCGCCCCTGGAGAGTTGAGGATCTGGCCGAGGGTCGAGGATCGAGATTTGCAGCGTATTCGGCCCTGTCAGGACTCTCCGCTGGATTACCACAGATCCGAGCGGCCTCCGGGGACCGACTCTTCGTGGCTCGGCTTCGGCTTCGTCGTATTCGTGGTAGGCTTCCTTGTAGCCATTGCCATCGCGGTGGGCGTGGTCCTCCTTGTAGACCGTCGCTCGTCGCTCGTCGCTTGCCGCCTCCTGCTCGTCGTCGCTCGTGTCTCGTCTCTCGTCTCATTGTCACCATGGTGGTCGTCGCTGTCGTGGTCGTGGTCGCCGTCTTCATTATAGACCGTCGTCGTCGCCGCCGCCGTCGGTGTCGGCGACGACGACGGTCTAGAATGAAGAACGACGAATGACGACGACGGACGACGCACGACGACCAGGGACGACGGACAGACGACGCACGACGGGCGACGGACGACGGACGACGGACGACGACGACGACGGACGACGATGAACGACGACGACGACGATTGACCACGACGAGGACGACGCCGACAACGACTACGACGGAAGACGACCACCGACGACGACAACGACGATGACTGACGAAAATCGATGACCACGAAGGGCGAACGACGAATAACGACAACTGCGAGGATATCGACGGCTACGGACCACGGACGACGGACGACGACAATGACGACGACGACGCTCGACGGACGACGACGACGACGACGGACGACGAATGACGGACGATGGACGTCGACGACGACGACGACGGACGACGGACGATGGACGCCGGAGGATGAGGAAGACAACGACGACGACGACGACTGACGACTGACGACGGATGACGACAATGACTGATGGCGACGACGACGACCTATGAACGACGATGACGACGAACGACGACGGACGACCACGACGATCGACGAACGCCGACGACGACGTACGACGGACGACGGAAGAACGACGACGACGATGACGTCGACGGCGGACTCTTGACGACGGACGGCGGACGGCGATGACTACGAGCGACTGACGGCGGACGGACGTTGACCACGATGACGACAGACCACGACGGACGAAGACGACGAGCGACGAAGGACGATGGCGAGGACGTCGACGACGACGATCGATGAACGATCATGAAGAAGAATGGCGAGCAATGAACGATGATCAACGACGGTGATCGACGAACGACGACGACGGACGACGACGGACCACGGACGACGAACGACGGACGACGGACGACGGACGACAGACGACGAATGACGAGCGACGGACGACGGACGACGGACATCGAGGACGACGACGGACGAAGGACGACGGAGGACGGACAAAGACGACGACGGAGGATTTACGACGGATGACGGACGCGACGACGACTACGGACGACTGACGGCGGACGACGGACGACGACGACGATGACGACTGATCACGACGGAACGACGACGATCGGTAATCGGTTAGAAAGACCAAGAGAACAATGAACGATTAACGACGACGGTGATCGACGAACGACGGCGGACGACGAGCGGCGAACGACAGACGGCGGATGACGGACGACAGACGACAGACAACGGACGACGGACGACGACGACGACGACGACGACGACGACGGACGACGACGGTGGCCGGCGAACAACGACGACGACGACGACGACGACGACGTATGAACGACGAAGACGGCGAACGGCGAACGACGAACGACGCACGCCATTGACGAGGACAAACGGACGGCGAGGACGGAGGACGAACGGACGACGGACGGTTGACGACGGACGACGACGTCGACGACGACGGCCGATGAATGACGCTGACGACGAACGACGATGGACGTGGACGATAGGGACGACGGACGATGACGACGGCGACGGCGACGGACGATGGACGATGGACGACGGACGACGGACGACGGACGACGGACGACGGACGATGACGACGACGACGACGAAGACGACGACGACGACGACGACGACGACGACGACGACGACGGAGGACGGACGACGCACGACCGACAGGAGAGGGGGCGGGCCTGGGTGCCGAGGCGCAGCTGTGCCCGGCAGAGCCCCAGCGCCAGCCGTGGGCGCCAGGCAGCTCGCGCCGCCCCTCGGCGTCCTCGCGCCCTCCCTCCCTCCTCCTCCTCCTCCTACCTACTCCCCTCCTCCTCCTCCTCCTCCTCCTCCTCCTCCTCCTCCTCCTCCTCCTCCTCCTCCTCCTCCTCCTCCTCCTCCTCCTCCTCCTGCTCCTCCTCCTCCCCCTCGTTCCCTCGTCCTCCTCCCCCTGCTCCTGCTGTCTCTCCTCCCTCGCCCTCCTCGTCGCCCTGCTGCTCCCCCGCGCCCGGGGGCACCCGAGCGCGCCTCCGCATATCCTTGCTGCAGGGCATCTGTGCATCTGGTGGGCCACGGCCCTGCCCGTCCCGCACTCGTGTTAAGTCGGGCCCGTCCCTTTACAGGAGGAATACTGCCAAGTAGTTTAAAAATAGTCTGGGGACTGAAAGATAGTCTGGGGACTGTTTTTGGAGCATTTTTTACAATTTTGGCGCATCCTTGGAATCTTTTGTAGTTTTCGTTGAAAATCCCCCAAGAGGGGAACACGCCCGACTCAATCCTTGCTGCAGGGTATCTGTGCCTCTGGCGGGCCGCGGCCCTGCCCGTCCCGCACTCGTGGCCGCGGTCCTGCCCGCAGGGGGGCCAGCTGGACGTTGCGCTCGCTCGCTCCTCGCTCTGCCCCTTCTCCTGCCTTGGCATCGCTCGGACGTGTGCACTTTTTCTCGGCGGGGATTCTCAAGGAGCATCCTGGATCATCCTGCGAACAAGCAAAAACACGCACGAAACCGAAGCAAGCACAGGGAATGGACGTCCGAGCGATGACCAGCTACTGCCTGTCTTCGCTCGAGGTCATAGTACTTTCGGGCCGCTCTGCCGTTGCCGGGTCTCCGCGGGCAGACGCGGGCGTTAGAGCAGCACCTTCCCCCGCCGGCCTCTCATGCCCCCTCCCTCCTCGTCCTCACTCTTGCCTCCTGCCTCTTGTACCCTCCCTCTCGCCTCCTCTGCCCGCTTACAGTCGGGGCCCTGAAGAAGGAACCCTTTTGGTTGGGGAGGGGCTCCGCGTTCCTTAAGTGTTTCACAGCTTGCCTCAGGTTTCCCTTATGTTTTCGATCGGAAATCGAAGTTTAACTTATGGAAAAAAGGGGCCTCGTTCCTTATTTAGGGTTCCTTAGGTCAACGCCCCGACTGTACCCTCAGAATCCGTAGAACTCCGGTCTGCGGAACGCTCCTGGGCCACTACCAGTTTTCCGAGCCGCGTCCAGCGACGGGGAGGCTGCGACGAGAGCCCACGGAGGCCGCCGAGGGTCTAGAAGAAGGCGAGGATGAGGGAAAGGAGGGGGAGGAGGAGGATCCTCTCCCCTCTCGGAGAAACGAAGACATGGAGCAAGACGCGTGGATTAGCGACAGGTCCCGCTTCCATTTGGAATCGGCGCGCTCCGTCGCCACATCAGGCGGCACTGGCCTCCCGTTTCGGGGTGGTACCTTCCCCGATCTTGCCCTTAGCCCGTTTTAGTGCCGTCCCGGGTGCCGACCGGACGTCCCAGAAAGTCCCGGAAGTCTTCCAGAGGTCTCTGGATGCATGCAGAGGCATCCAGAGGCCCAGAGAAGGACAGCTCTTCCAGAAAACGTTCAGAAGTGTCCCGCACTCATTCCTCCTCCTCTTCCTCCTCCTCCTCCTCCTCCTCCTCCCTCCAACTGGGCGGTGATGTTTGGTCAGTGGCGTTGTGTACTCTGTAGGGTCCAGACAGGATCGATCAAGCAGGGAGTTGCGCTTGAGGCCACACAGTGTCCTGGCCATTGCAAGCAGCTGTCTGATCTTGTGCACGATAGCAAAGGCCATGACCTGTTCTATTACGAGCTCCTCGGTCACCCCACGAGTGTCTTGGTTTGCCATAAGTGTGGATCCTACTCTAGAGGGTTGGGTCGAGGGCTCACTGGTGTTTGCAGCACTCGAGTGGCTCACCAATGAGCGGCCGCACAGCTTGCCCGCGTCCAGGAAGGGCGGGATCCGAAGGGCTCAAGGAATTCTCCGATCGTTTTCTCGACCCCAGCGATTCCTCCGGCTAAATTTGTCAGAGAAGAGCAGGCTAAAGTCAATGGGCAGTTTGAAGCTGAAGAGTCCAGATAGGCCCACACCAGGGGCGAGGCCTGCCACCGTCCTGGTGTTATTTACACCAGGGGTTGGCGGTGCCTCGTCGTCCTTGCGTCGCCTCGTGACATTATTGTGTGTGTGTGTGTGTGTGTGTGTGTGTGTGTGTGTGTGTGTGTGTGTGTGTGTGTGTGTGTGTGTGTGTGTGTGTGTGTGTGTGTGTGTGTGTTTGTGTGCGCTTCAGCACGCGTGTCAGGCACCCCGTCTCAGGGGGCAGGAGCGTTGGAGTACTCACTCACCCTCTGCGGCGACAGTTGCACAGAGGGCCATTATCCTGCGGGTGAGCTGGGCACGGGGGTGGACTTGGTTTAGCCAGTCCGCCCCGACAGTCGCTCGCCCCCCATTTTCCGCGGCAGCCTACGCTCGCAGCGGGTTCGATCTGGGGTTTTGTGCCGTCCTGGCTGGCGGTGCTGGTGACGCGCAGCCAGCCCTGGAACTCGGGCCGAGGGGTTCCGTCAGTCAGGCGATGCTGGCCGTCCTTTTCACTGCTGCGTGTTGTTTGGTGTTCCCCTGTTGCGTGGCCGTCGAGCGCAGGTTGGCTCCCTCTGCGGCGGCAGTTGCACAGGGGGCCGCCCCCCTGTGGGGTCAGGGCACGGGGGCGGACCTGGTTTGCCAGTCCACCTCGAGCGCTGCTCAGCCCCGCCCCTCCCCCTTGCCCGTTGTGGGCGGCGGAGGAGAGGTGCCGCTGTGGCTAGGTGTGCTGGCGCCACATCAGGGCCCATCGCCCCCGTTCAGCGTCGGCAGCGTCCTGCCGTCTCTGCGGCCAGCTGTTTCACCCGCGGCCGTAGTGGAGAACATGGGTGGCCCAGTGCCACGGGGTTGTGATTGTTCTCTCCCTCCTTCCTCTCTCTCGTCGGGCCCCCTTGGCTGCGCTCCGCCTCCTCTTCCCTCCTCCCTGCTGGCCCCGCCAGGACGCCCATAGCAGGCGCCGGGGCTGGGGCGGCGGCGAAGAAGGAGCCCTCCCCGCGACCCCAGGCCGCCCTGGCACGGAA
>CAUYUJ010011112.1:1181722-1184222 GCA_963575745.1 Prorocentrum cordatum
TGCTAGTGGTAGTGGTGCCAATCGTAATCCTAGTGGCAGTAGTCGTAGAAGTAGTCGTAGTAGTAGGGGTAGTGATAGTGGTAGTAGTAGCTGTAGCAGTGGTAGTATCGCAGCAGTCGTAGTCGTCGTCGTCGTAGTAGTAGTCCAAGTAAACGTAGTAGTAGTAGTAGTAGTAGTAGTAGTAGTAGTAGTAGTAGTAGTAGTAGTAGTAGTCGTAGTAGTCGTAATAGTAGTAGTAGTAGTAGTAGTAGTAGTAGTAGTAGTAGTAGTAGTAGTAGTAGTGGTAGTAGTAGTAGTAATAGTAGTAGTAGTAGTAGCAGCAGCAGCAGCAGTAGTAGTAGCCGTAGCCGTAGTCGTAGTCTGAGTCGTCGTCGTAGCCGTAGGCGTAATAGTAGTAGTAGTAGTAGTAGTAGTAGTAGTCGTCGTCGTCGTCGTCGTCGTCGTCGTCGTCGTCGTCGTCGTCGTCGTCGTCGTCGTCGTCGTCGTCGGCGTCGGCGTCGTCGTCGTCGTCGTCGTCGTAGTCGTAGTCGTAGTCGTAGTCGTAGTAGTAGTAGTAGTAGTAGTAGTAGTAGTAGTAGTAGTAGTAGTAGTAGTAGTAGCAGTAGTAGTGGCAGTAGTAGTAGTCGCAGAAGTAGGAGTAGTAGTAGTAGAAGTAGTCGTAGTAGTAGTAGTAGTAGTAGTAGTAGTAGTCGTAGTAGTAGTAGCAGTAGTAGTAGTAGTAGTAGTAGTCGTAGTAGTAGTAGTAGTAGTAATAGTAGGTGCAGTTGTTGTTGTTGTACGAGTACGAGTCGTAATGTAGCAGTAGCAGTAGTAGTAGTGAAAGTATTTTTATTCCCCACATGCATAGCGGGGTTCTGGTTTTCTTTCCCTGCCGCGTCGCACCCGCGATTCTCCTCTTCCTCCTCACCCCTCCTTCCCTCTTCCCTCCACACATCCATGGGCTGGTGTGATGATTCCCTCTCTCTTTTTCTTGTTCCCCACATCAGCACAAGCAGACACATGAGCACACAGCAGACACACATCCACAGTCGACATCACAGTCATCACACACATTCACCATACACGCAGCACGCAGACACACAGCACACAAACAGCACCCGTACACAATACCAGCACAAACAGACACAGCACGCACACGCAGCAAACATGCAAACAGCACACAGACGTTCAGGGGGTGGTCTCTCACCGCTGTTCTCTATTCGTCTCAGGGTCGCGGGGCGTGGCATGCGTGGCACTTTCTCGACGCCAGAGAGGGTGCGCAGGGGGTGGTCTCTCACTGGTCTCCCTATCCGTCTCAGTGTCGCGGGGCGTGGCAGGCGTGGCACTTTCTCGACACCAGAGAGGGTGCGCAGGGGGTGGTCTCTCACTGGTCTCTCTATCCGTCTCAGGGTCGCGGGGCGTGGCAGGCGTGGCACTTGCTCGGCACCAGAGAGGGTGCGCTGGGGCTGGTCTCCCACTGGTCTCTCTATCCGTCTCAGGGTCGCGGGGCGTGGCAGGCGTGGCACTTTCTCGACACCAGAGAGGGTGCGCAGGGGGTGGTCTCTCACTGGTCCGTCTCAGGGTCGCGGGGCGTGGCAGGCGTGGCACTTTCTCGACACCAGAGAGGGTGCGCGGACTGGCGTCTCACGTGCGTCTCTCTCGTGGTCTCAGGTCGAGGGGCGCAGGGGGCAGGCGTGGTCTCTCTATCCGTCTCAGGGTCGCGGGGCGTGGCAAGCGTGGCATTTTCTCGACATCAGAGAGCAGGGGGTGCGCAAGGGTGGTCTTTCTCACAGAGAGGGTGCGCAGGGGGTGGTCTCTCATGGTCTCCCTATCCGTCTCAGGGTCGCGGGGCGTGGCAGGCGTGGCACTTTCTCGACACCAGAGAGGGTGCGCAGGGGGTGGTCTCTCACTGGTCTCTCTATCCGTCTCAGGGTCGCGGGGCGTGGCAGGCGTGGCACTTTCTCGACACCAGAGAGGGTGCGCAGGGGGTGGTCTCTCACTGGTCTCTATCCGTCTCAGGGTCGCGGGGCGTGGCAAGCGTGGCACTTTCTCGACACCAGAGAGGGTGCGCAGGGGGTGGTCTCTCACTGGTCTCTCTATCTGTCTCAGGGTCGCGGGGCGTGGCAGGCGTGGCACTGTCTCGACGCCAGAGGGTGCGCAGGGGGTGGTCACTGGTCTCTCTATCTGTCTCAGGGTCGCGGGGCGTGGCAGGCGTGGCACTTTCTCGACACCAGAGAGGGTGCGCAGAGGGTGGTCCCTCATTGGTCTCTATCCATCTCAGGGTCGCGGGGCGTGGCAGGCGTGGCACTTGCTCGACACCAGAGAGGGTGCGCAGGGGGTGGTCTCTCACTGGTCCCTCTATCTGTCTCAGGGTCGTGGGGCGTGGCAGGCGTGGCACTTTCTCGACGCCAGAGAGGGTGCGCAGAGGGTCGTTTCTCATTGGTCTCTCTATCCGTCTCAGGGTCGCGGGGCGTGGCAGGCGTGGCACTTTCTCGACACCAGAAGGGGGTGCGCAGGGGGT
>CAUYUJ010011112.1:1194222-1211722 GCA_963575745.1 Prorocentrum cordatum
GTCGCTCGACCGATTCCAGATTCCGCAAGGCACCTATTGGCATCTTAGAAGGCTGACAGAGAAACTGTATAGACAATTTATCTTGGGAGTCAGCGCGCAGGGCGGCAGCCAATGCGAAGTATCAGTGCGAGGAAAATCTTCCAACTTAGTGCCGCGTTGAGGACCTACCAGGCATGCCACGACTGGCGCCATTCTGCACGGACGCAGGCCATCACCGACTAAACCTGAGAATTTGCCCTGGTGAGCGCGATGCGAAGTGCACCCCACCGGGAGGCAAGACATCGTACAGCACGTGCTTGAATACCCCCCCATGTCGCTGCCAGAACACTCCGCACCCTCGCTAAGGTGTTTGTTGCAAGTGCAAAGTAAAAGCATGGTGCGCGACACCGTAACTCCTGAGGTGGGACGAAACTTGTGCTTGATTGACTGGAGGGCGGGGCGAAGAGAACGATCAGGGGGAGGCGGGAGCGAAAGAGCAGAGGAGGCGGCCGAGGACGCGGAGCTGAAAGGAGTTGGAGGAGCATGGGGGGAGAGTGAGGAAGACGCGGGTCAAAAAGAGGAGAACGCGTAAGAAGAGGTGGATGCGAAGGAGAGGATAATGGGGTGGCAGGGCGTCCCGGCGGAGGAGAGGGTTGATGAGCACACCGTGGATACCCCCAGGACGAGATTGGCATCCAGACGCTGGTTGGCGACTACGAGGACAATTGAGGGGGGGGGGGCGCGCGAACTCGCAGTGCCGAGTCGAAGTGCAAAGGCACCAAGACGCTGTCCCTCAGTCCCACACTGTGCCTACCTGGCCAAAAAAACGAGCACATATGTCCTCGCCTTACGGTGCAAACTATTACCAGAGTGGGGACCAGGCCCACTCGTGCTCCACATGTTCTTTCACCTCCTCTCACCTGGGCGCCAGATCGTCCTCCTCATCGTCTTTGTTTCACCGGCTCATTTTCTCTATCCTCATCCTTCCCTTTTTGTGTCTCATACCTTCCTGGGGCGACGTGTTCCCTTGCTGTCCCTCCTCCTCGTCTTCCTCATCCCCTCGTCATCTGAACTCCTCTTCCCCCATCCGCTCTCTCGTATGTCCCCTCCTCTTCCTCCTCCTCCTCCTCTTTGTCCTCATCCTTATCGTCCTTGTCGTTTTCGCCATCCTCCTCATTCTGCTATCCCTCAAGCGTGGCTCAGAGGGCTGGGGACTCAGGGCTGTATCCCGCTTGTTTCCCTGAAGCGCTTGAGGGACATTGTTTGTTCACACAGCCGGGTTTGGCAGAGCATTGGGGAACACACGGGATGGATCGGTTTTGGTCGAGATGCGACAAATGCCAGAGGTGTGAATGGATTGCCAAATTGCACTCGCGCGACTCAAGATGCGAAAGATGTGGGAGCAAGTATCGTTTTTCGCACTTCAGCCTAGATGGCAGCGAGTACGGTTCAGCCAGGATGGCGGCGAGGACTTCTAAAACGCTTTCAGCGGCGACGAGGAGATCATGCAGCCCCTCCCGCCTGGCATCCTGAGGAAGGGGTCTCGCAGTTCCTCCCCAGTGGTGTGCGGCGGGAACGGCAAGGGCGACAAAGGCGGCGGCGACCAACGGGCGAGCAAACTCTTCCTCCAGGCAGGCGAAAAGGCCTTTGACCCAGAGCTCAAGAAGGCATTCATCAGCGCGGCAGACACGATGGTGCAGAAGGCCCACGCTGCGGTGTCGGTTGAATCACAAGTCGAACCCTTCACGAGGGCAGATTGTGCGGTCAAAAACACGGAGCACCTTCACGACCAGGCGGGCAGCACTGTACTGAGGCTCCGCAGAAAAAAAAAACGGCGGCACCGGAGGAGAAGGAGGCGATGGTGGCCAAGTAGTTTGCGGTGGCTACCCGAGCGAAAAAGACGACCACGGCGGCGTTCGCCAAAACCGACGGCTTGGGGACGGTGTGTGTGTGTGTGTGTGTGTATGTGTGTGTGTGTGTGCGCGTGCGTGTGCGTGGGGGTGGGAATCCGAGCTCCAGGCCGGCCAGGTTCTTCTCGGCGGCGAGCCGGGGGGGAGTAAAAAGGGGCGGGCCGTTTTCTGAAGGCTCAGACGTCCCTTGGTCTCGGGGAAGGACTCCTGCCCCGAAGACATGTAGAAATTCCCTGGGGCCCGAGGGTTTCGGAGAATCCCCTCTGCCTTCTGAAAAGGCCTCGTCTTTTTCACTCCTTTCCTTCGCTCGCCGCCAAGCGAACGCGCGGCATTCCAGAACTTCCAGAAGCACTTCGTGGATGTAGGCGAGACCTTTGGGCACGATGGTCAGATCAAGAATTTTCTCAGGCAGGCCGATGACTACCAGAAGGCCATCCTGGACAGGATGGCCAAGAATCGCAGGGCGAACGACTCCACAGCGCAGCTCTGGTCCGGGACCCCGTAGCAAGAAGCGGCCAAGGGGGAACCGTCCAACGGCTGGGGCATCTCAACCGAGGACGGGGTCAGTTCGGGCAGCAACAAGGCGGAGGAGGACGAGTAGACGAGGATCGCGGAGGAGAAGAAGGTCGCCGAAAAGGCGGTCAACCTCTCCGAGTCGAAGTCCAAGGCGCAGCGCGAGGCCGCCAAGTCGCGGGGCAAGGCTTCGGCGGCGAGCGGAGCTGCGGCTGCGCGGCGACGCCAGGGGGCCCTTCGGACCTATGCCGAGGAGGCGTTAGAGGGCGTTGATGAGTGCGCAAGTCGCTTGTGCTCCAACATCACTTGTCTGACGGACAACGCGCGGCAGTTCATGGCCGCCAGCCCACGACCACGGGGCGTCGGCCAGGGCTCGCATGCACAAGGGGCCGGTGGGATCCTGAGGCAAGGAAGCTGAAGCTTCGCCTGCATACGTACTTATTAGCTCGCATCCAGTTCCCGAGAAGCCAGATCGAATGAGGGTTGAGAGAGGTTGCTCTCGCGAAAACACTTTCAATGTCACATACTACGTGGGGGCACTACGTGGGGCTCGTGCTGCAACCGAGCCGTTGAAGGTGCCCCAGCAGTCCGCCTTCGACGGTTTCTGCCCAGTGACTACACAGCAGCAGGGCGATGCCATAGCTCCCCATCGTGCTGAGCGCGCGCCCTAACGTCCAGATGACGTGGGGGGGCACCGACAGGTCTAATCGTCTGGGCGGCCTCCTGGAAGCCCTGCCCTGCGCGCGCCGCGGCAAGTCGCCGGGGGCGACGACGCGGCGCGTTTCTTGAAGGAGGTCGGCGCGGCCATCAGGCCCCCCGCCAACGCCGAGGGCATTTGCTCGCAAACAAGGGCATGTTACGCAATGTTTGCTTATATTGCGATGAGTCCCCTGGCCGCGTCGCTCGCGAGAGCTGCGGGCGCCGTTGGGGGCGTCGCCTGGAAGCCTCGCGCAGGACTTGTCATGAAGCTGTGGCGCTCGGTGCATCAGCTCAGGGCCCGAGGGCTCTCGCTTCCCTAATGCTCTCCCAGTTCATTGAGACCCCGGCAGGGGCCCGCCCCCAGCTCCAAGCCCAGCCAGGCCACGTCCGAAGCGTTGCTGGGATGCCAGGAGGCGCGTGCCAGGACGGCCGACGATTTTTGAAAGCTGTTTCGGGGTTGTTTCAGCGACGAGGCCACTGGGGCCACTGCTTGGGCTGGGCCCCCAGGCGGATTCGGAGGGCGATTTGGATCTTGGTTGTTTCGGTCACCCCGAGGGGGAAGGTGGCCCCTGAGCGCGCGGTCGAACTTTTGCCCGGCTTCCCAGCTGCGTCCGCCCATGGGTTCTGATGCGGCGCCTAGTGCGTAGATTTCCAGACTGTTCGAGGATTGGGAAAGGAGCCTGTGTTGACCCAGTCAGAAATCGTCGGCAGGCGAGGCCTCCCCCCCGCACCGCCACCCCTACATTCAAGCAGCCTGGTGGGCAACGGTCAGAAAGGGCCCTCCCGGCAGGGTGCTCCCTCGCGCGCCGGGCCCGCGCGTGCCCCCTCGCCCGCGTTTAGAAGTCCCGTGGGCTTGGATTGAATGCGGGCGTCAGGTTGGCTTCAGTTTTGGCGCCGAGGTTGTCGCTGGCGTTTCCCCTTGCCTCTCCTACTCCGTGGCCTTTTCCGCTCAGCCCCTCCCCGAGCGCGCGCCTCGCGGGGCGGCGCGCGGCAGGGGCGATGGCGGCGGCGAAGACAATCCACGTCCGCCGTGGCGCGCGAGCCCCCCGCCCCCCGGGGGCGACGCGAGCTGCCGATCCCAAGTCAGCGCGGAAATCTTTGAGGGCAGCGGCTCATTGCAGGGGGTTGCCCTTGGAATATCAGCGCAGCCAACGTCGGGCGAGGGCCCGCGCGGCGCGCGGAGGCGGGCGCCGTCGTTCGCGCGGGGCCAACGGGCAGAGACATCGGGGGGCGCGCGCCGCGCATGGCGGCATTGTCGGTGCTTCCAGTCCACCCAGCGCACGCTGCATCCTCAACCCTGGGAAAGGCGCGCCATGGGCGAAGTGGCTGGAGGCGCCGCAGGCACCATCGAGAGTATCAGCGCCAATCCTGGATAACGATGTCCAGGCCGCCAAACGCATTGCTGGGCGAGCGCAGCGCTCTGCCATCCGCGATTAAGCATGTGAGTTCATGCATTTTGCTGCTACGCCCTGGGCGGCTGGTCTCCGGCATAAGCCGATCAAGCAAAGCTCGCTGACCTGGCGGGGGGCCGAGCAAGATGGCGGAGCGCGGATCCAACCGGCAGACATGATGGGTGAGAAGGCTATTTCATCTAAAAGTTCATTGGCTCTGAGGAGCCCCGAGCTGGGGGGGGGTCGCCCCCCTGATCCGGGCCGAAGCAGCGGAGTTCGATGCCCGTCTAGTGGTTTTCCCTGAGCAGGTTCGCCGCGGCGCCTGGGCCGCGAAAGCCCGGGCGGGCCTCTGGGTGGATGTCCTCGCGCCCGTGGGCGACCAGAGTCCCCGCGTTGAGCCGCTGGGAGTTCACCCCGCTCCGCGGCAAAATCGAGCCGGCGTTGGCCCGGCCGCTGCAGACGCCACTCGTGGCCAGGCATCGGGCGCGCAAGAATTCGATGGGGGGGCAGGGCTATGGGCGCGACATCTACGCGGGGGAGGCCGCGGTCGCACATGCGCGAACCACTCGCGCGCCAATGGTCGAATGATCGGGCCCAGTCGCGGGGCGCGGCGGCGGCGGAGACCCCGTGTTTCTAGGAGGCATGCCGCCGCGTCGTCGACGAGGATGCGGCGCGCGCGCTGCGCGTGGAGTTCGGGCACGGCTTGCTGGACATCCTGGAGCTCTACGGCGCCGCTCCCTGGCTGCAGTTGGCCAGGGCGGCCCCTTCGCTATCAAGTTCCACCAGCCGTTCTACGCGTTGGACTGCTGCGATGCGTTTCGGTGCGAACGTTTGCCCAGGGCAGGGCCGTGGCTGCCTCGCTCGAGCCATGCCGGAGCGCACTCGCAAGCGTGGGGCCAGGTGCCAGATTTGCTCCAGTTCTGACGCGTTATGATGTGAAACTCGTGGCGACTGCAACGTCGCAGAGGCCATGCAGGGCGCGGGCGGGCTGCGTCGGTGGCAAGGGCGGGCTCGCGGAAGGCCGTGCGGTCCAGCCTCGTTCGGGGAGTTCTGAAGGTGGAGGGGGAGCTTTCTAAGTTGGGCTTTGAGCTGGCCGGGGAATCTGCCATCGTGCTCTCGAGCCCAAACGGCGCGCGTGCACTTGCGAAGGAGGTCAAGCCCAACGCATTGCCAGTCAAGGTCGCCATGCAGGTGGCGCACATCGGAGCCGGTCTCGGTTGCGGCGGGCAGAGGCGGGCCACGCGGACGCAGTGACAGGCCAACCGCGAGCTGATGAAGGGAACGGTGAAGCGGTTGTGTCGGGCATTCCGGCGAAATGGAGCCATGGCCAGACTCGATCGCAGTGGGGGTCTGCCAGCAGGAACGCACGTATTTCACCTCCGCGGAATGTTGAGACCACAAATGGCACAATGCATGAGAATATTGGAACGCATCAGTGCTGCGGGGGCAAGCAGTGGACGCATTGCCGCGCCGCTGGGCTCGCGCGTTTCATCGGGCGACAAGGCGGCGCAATATTCCACGAAGCGCATCGGCGCGTGGTTGGCGAACCGGCACGCCCTCCCTGAGATGCGACCAAGGACGCGCCTCGTCTGAGACAAGGCGCGCGCGGAGCTGAAAAGGCTGCGCGACAGGAGTCAGGTGAGAGCAGTGCGCGGCCCGATTTCGGCCACCGCCCTGACGCCCCCCAGGCGCAATTGGAGTCCTGAACATGCTGCTGCGTGGCCCCGCTCGTCGCTGCGTGGCGCGAGGGGGAATGGCAGATCCCAGATGCGATCTACACAGCAGACAAATTGATGGACAAAGGCAGTGATAGTCTGAAAGTCAGCACAGCAACAGCGGAGTTGTTGGTGCGGACAAGCTGCTCAACGTTAGAGTGGGGGCGGAGCTGGATATGGCGTAGATAATGCTTTGTTTCTCAAATATCACGCGGGAATTGATTGAGTCAGCTTCTTGTGAGTTTAAGCGCAGGATGGTCTCGACAAGACAGAGGTAGAAGCCATAGATGAAATAAAAAGTGACATTGGACAATCTGAGTGCGATTTATGCAAGTAGAAGAGTGAGCCAGCGCGTCACAGATGTTGGAAGTGGGCTTCAGGAACCCCGTAAAGCACAGGGGACCGTCAGCAAACCCCTGGGGCCAAGGGTCCGGAGGGGTCCCGTTTAGGGAGGGGGGGGTCGCACGGTCCCAGATTATGAGAAATCAAAAAGGCGAGTATATATACACATGCACAAATGCGCGCGCGCGCGCGCGCGTGTGTGTGTGTGTGTGTGTGTGTGTGTGTGTGTGTGTGTGTGTGTGTTGAGACGTGTCACAGGCCTCTTGGATACGTCTCGGGGTCTCTTGGGATGCATCTCGGGGGGCCTCTTGGGGCTTCACTGCGGCGTCCTGAGAGCCTGTTGGGGGCCTCTGTCGGGCTTGTTGGAGGTCTCTGGGGTCATCTTGGGGGGAGAGGCTCCGAACGGCCCTCTGAGTTTCCCTTTTTCGGCTACTCTGAAGGCCCTCTGGCAGCCTCTTGGGCCGTCTTGGGGGCCTCTTGGGCAGTTTTGGCGCCTTCTTGGGAGGCTCTTGGATTGTTTTTGGGCGATCAGTTTTGCCTTTTGCGCCGTCGTGGGCGGGGCGAAACTCGAAACAGCGGGAACGCGAAAATCACCCAAACACCTTCGGCTCATCAGTATGTGTTACCTTTCGGTGCCCTCGTGGGGGTTCCCTTGGGATCCTCTTGGGGCATCCATCCTGGGCTGTTTTTCTGTGTTGGGGTAATTTGTCTTGTGCCCCCCCAGAGGTCCTCGTTCTGTAAGACTGTGCATGTATGTAGGTGTGTCTGTATGTATGTATGCAGCCATCTTTTTACGAATGAATGCATATATGCATGTGTGTATGCATGTATGCATGCAAATGTGTGTACCAGCGTACGTATATATATATATACACGTATGTATGTATGTAGGTAGGTAGATAGGCTGGTATCCAGGTAAGTACATCTAGATGCATGTGTGCACAAGCATATGTGTACGCTTGTATGTATGTTTGCATGTATGCATGCAACCATGTATGCATGTATTGTGTATGTATGTGTGTATGAACGCATGCATACCTGTGCATGTATGTATGTATGGATGCATGTGCTACTGTATTGATGTATGAATGAATGTATGTATGTATTCATGCACGTATGTATGTGCGTATGTGTGTCTGACTGCATACACGTATCCATATACGTATACAGTTAGAGGTGTGTGTGTGTGTGTGCACGTGTGTATGTGTATGCATGTTGTGTGGTATGTCTGTCTGTCTGTCTGCCTGCCTGTCTGTCTGTCTGTCTGTCTGTCTGTCTGTCTGTCTGTCTGTCTGTCTGTCTGTCTGTCTGTACGCATGTCTGTATGTATTGTAGTGGCCTTCGGCCAGTGCAGCCGATCCGGGTCGCTCGGGGTTATTCTCCAGACGCAGACATTATGGGCGCACACTCAAACGCACACACGCAGTCACACCACCCAACCGGCGCCGCAGACATGGGGGCCTGTCAGGGCGTCCTGGGGGGCTTCTCGGAGACTTTTGGGGGCCCTTTTGGGAGCTCTTAGGCGTCTGGGGGCGGTTTTTGGGGCATCTTAGGGGCCTGTCAGGGCGTCCTGGGGCGCTTCTTGGAGGCTTTTGGGAGCCCCCTTGGGAGCTCTTGGGGCCTCCGCTTTTTCCACTTTTCGTCCCTCTTTGGGGTCTTCTTGGGGACGCTTGGGGGGGCTCTTGGGCCGTCACCCCGCATCCGCCGGAAACTCGCACCCCCCCCCCCCCATCCCCCCTTCCCCGGCAGAGCCACCCCGGCAACCCCCCCAGAGGCTGAGGCTCAGCTTCGAGGCTGTAGCTGAGACCCCTTGAAACTCACACGCCGGATCGGCGGATTTATGGATGTGTGTATGAAAGTCTATACAAAGAGATCTGTTCGTAGAAAGAGAGATAACGCAGAGCAGTCTCTGAAGAAAGAGGAAGAGAGGTACTATGTTGGGGAAGGGGAGGCTGCGAGAGAGAGAGAGAGAGAGAGATAGAGAGAGAGATCGATCGCGGCGGATATGTAGTGAGAGTGAATGTTAGTCTTTCTTCTTTTACTACAGAATCGGTTATGCTGTGAAACTTTGATTCGTCTTTCTGAAGTGATGTCTTGTCGTGCCTCAGCCCTCGCTGGAGTGACTTCTCTAGCCATGGCGGCGCCGTGCTCGTTTCCTTTGCCAGCTGATCTGGCTGTGGATTCAATCCTGGAGCGCGCTGGCGTGCGCAAGCTTCCTGCCTGCACGACTCGGTGAGGTGATGAGAGAGAGAGAGAGAGAGAGAGAGAGATCGAAGACAGAGAGAAATATAATGGGAGAAAGAGAGAGAGAAAGAGAGAGAGAGAGAGAGAGAGCGAGAGAGAGAGAGAGAGAGAAGCGGCGGATAAGGAGGAGGTGGTGGAGGAAGGGATATGCGGGGATTCTCTGGATGAGTAGGGAGGCAGGGCTAGAGGGAAGGCCGGGGATAATGTGGAGGATCAGTAGGTAGGGGGGGGTGAGGAGGATGGGGAGAAGGATGGAGAACTGAAGGAAGAAGCAGGCGATTAACAGGAGGGGGTTGGGGAGAAGGATGGAGAACTGAAGAAAGGAGGAGGCGATTATCAAAGAGGGAGGCATGGAGGCAGATACGTACGATGCTGCTGCTGATAGAGAGAAGGACGAGGAGGAGGAGGAGGAGGCTGAGGAGGAGTCGGCGCAGGAGGATCACAAAGAGGGAAGACGGGGAAAAGAGGAGGAGAAGGACGAGGAGTGCGAGATTGGGGAGGATGCGAAGGACGTGGGGGAGGAGGAGGAAGAAGAAAAATAGAAGGGAAGGAGGGACGCAGGAGGAGGAAGAGGAGGAGGAGGCGGAGGAGATAGGAGGAGGAGGAGGAGACAAGAGGGAGCCAGAGGAGGAGAACGAGGTCGAGGTAGCAGGATAAGAGGGGGAGCAGGATCAGGAAGTGGAGGATGATGATGATGAGGAGGAGGAGGAGGAGGAGGAGGAAGATGTGGATGGTTTGGTCGGAATGTGGCAGGAATGGAACAAGCAGACTTCGCGCTTTGAGGCGCGCGCGCGCCATCGGTATGGGCGCACGAGGGCCCGACAGGGCGCCTCACGGCGGGGCGCCTCGCGCCGGTGGAGGGCACTTGGGGTGGGGAGGGGGGTCGGGGGGGGGGAGGGGAGGAGAAGGGCAGCGAGAAGGGTAAGATTCGGGGGTGGAGAACCCCCACCCTGACACGTCGATTAGTGAATTGTCCGTTTTCGGTTCTCGAGAGGGCGTTGAGGCCGTCAATTACCCGGCTTGCGCCCGCCAGGTTTGGGCCCGAGGTCGTTTTCACTAAACCACGTTTTACTAAAGGGGGTTCTGTCCATCCCCGAAAGATGGGGACGGGCTGCACGGGGGAGGACGGGGATGGGGTTGGGAAGGATGAGCCGAAGGGTTGAGTTCTGTAAAGGCGGGCGTGGATGAGGCGGAGGTCGAGGAAGGAGGAAGAGGAGGAGGAGACAGTCCAGGGAGGATCATGAGGAGGAGGTGGAGGAGGTCGACGTTTGGGGGGGAGGGGGATGAGGGAGGGCAGGCGAGGAGATGGCATCACAGCAGACCAGAGGGCAGGAACGGGAGTGAGGGGCACACGGAAGAGTAGAGGAGGTGGGGACCTTCCATTACCCTAACCCTCATGCCTCCTCTCAGTTTCCCCGTTCCTTCGCACACTGACATATATACATATATGTACGTGTATGTGCATATGTATGTATGTCTGTAGTGTGCTTGTATGTATGTATACACATGCGCGTACTATTGTATGTATGTGTGTATGCATGCATGTATGTATGTATGTATGTATGTATGTATGTATGCATGAATGTATGCACGTACACAGTTCTATAATTATATGCATGCACGTATGCATGTGTGCATGTACGTACGAATGTGTGTATGCATGTAGGGCTGTGCGTATGTATACATGTGTGTATGTAGGCGTGCATGTATGTATGCATTTACGCCTTCATTTGCATGTATGTATATGTGTAGGTAGTCATGCATGATGTATGTATGTATGTGTGTGCGTATGTGCGTGTGTGCGTGCGTGCGCGATGTATGTGTGTATGCATGTTTGCATGCATGCATGTATGTATGCATGCATGTATGTATGTATCTAAGTTTGTGTTTGAGTGTATATGTGTATGTGAGGATGTATGAACGTGTGCATGCATGTATTTATGTATAGACAGCCGTTTCTGTATGCGTGTATGCATGTGTGTATGTGTGGTGTGCATGTATGTGTTGCTGCATGGCTTTATGCTCGTCAACGGGCATGTGCATCTATGCTCGTATTTGCATGTGCGTATGTATGTATGCATGGATGTACGTATGTATGTATGGATTCGTGTATGTATGCTTGTATGCGTGTACGTACGCACGCACGTACGTACACACTTATGTATGTAAGTTTGTATGTATGTGCATATGCATGTATGGATTTGTATGTGTTCATGTACGTGTGTATGTGTGTGTGTGTGGATCGGTATGTAGGTCGGTAAGTCGGTTGGTCGGTATGTAGGTGGGTAGGCAGGTGTGTAGGTGTGGATATCTATATGTACACACACTGTATTCCCTCATTCGTACTGCTCTTCTCCCTCCTCTCCGCCATCTGCGCTACTTATCCTTCCTGCTTCCTTCCCTATTCTTGAATGGAATTGAAAAGTAGTTTTGGCACGGTAAGGAGACGCCAGGACAGGGGATGGCAGGGGAGTCGAGGGACATGAGTGCAAATGAGCGGTTTTGGACATGATTTGAAGCCGAGTGGTCATTGCGCCGCGGACCAGGACAAAGGCACGAACCACGGGCGGCGATACTACCAGAAGGTCCAGAAAATCGCAGGGCACGAGGACATCCAGGCGCCCTCCGTTCCTCCCGCCTCTCTCCCGCTCTTGCCTCTCCTGCTCCTGACTGCATGGCCGCGCCGCTTCAACGGCCAGCGTGGGCGCCTCCATGGGCGCCCGAGTCCTCCTGCACACACGTCTCGGCGGGAGGAGCAGCGGGACCAGCACCACCAGGGGGCAGGCCCACCGCCAGCGCGGAGGCCCACGAGGCCCCTCCGAGCTGGAGGCCGGAGGCGTCTCGAGCGAGGAGGGGGGGGACCACACCGCCAGGGAGTTCCCCCGTGCCCTTGGCATAGCTCGGACGTGGGCGTTTTTCCTTCGGCGAGGACTATCGAGGAGCATCCTTGATCATTTGGCGAAGAAGCCACGCACGAAACCAACAAAAAACAGGGAATGGACGTCCGAGCGATGGCCAGTGCCTCCTCGCATCTCCACGCCCCGCATCTCCTCGCCCCGTTGGTGTCGGTGTCGCCTTCCCTTGCTCCTGACATCTGGCCATGGGTCGGACCGGCTGTGCGTCCTGGTCCCATTGCTGCTTCTCACAGCTCGGCAGGGGCACGTCTTCTCGCGTGCGGGCCGCCTCGCCTGGCTCTCGATCGCCCTGCTTGTTTCGCGGCCCCGTCAGCTCTCTGCCTCGATGGACGCGCTGGACTCCCGTCGCGCCCGTCTGGCCGTCCAGAGCACAGAGAGCAGTTTCTGACGGTCCAGGGGCCCGCAGGGGCCCCCAGAGGCAGGACAAGAGAGTCCACATCCGTCCGTCGTCGTGCTTTCGTGGCGCGAGGGGGTCTGGGTCCTTCTGCCCCCCCCCCGCTCCATCCCTGGCGCCCTCACCCGCAAGGTGTTCATGTACTACTGGGACGAGCGGGACGGCCCCGAGTTCAGCGGCTGGTGGTTCGGGGACGCCCTCGGCGGCTCCCAGGAGGGGTGGAGGGGAGGGATCCAGCGGCAGACGAGCGGGGGGTGTCGGAGCGGCGACGACGACGATGACGACGGCAGCGGCGGCGGCGACGACGACGACGACGACGACGACCCCGAGGTGGAGGAGGAGGAGGAGGAGGAGGAGGAGGAGGAGGAGGAGGAGGAGGAGGAGGCTTCGGTTTGCTGCTGTTCGCTTACCTGCGCTGTCGGCTCTTTGCGGGCTTCAGAGGGCCTCTGTCTGCCTCCAGACCTTCGAGAACCTGCGGGAAACCTTGGAGACTTCCAGGCAGTTTGAGGGACGGGTAGGAAGGAACGACAGAGTGGGGTGATGAGGGTAATGTTCTTAGCCGTGTTGCGCATGGCGAAGGCGCCGAGCATCGAAAGAGCAGTTTTGAAGCTCGAGACTTACACTTGAGCTTGGGATGCATGTTGGCTGCTCGAGCTTGAGCTTAGGATTCCGATCGTGAGATGGGATTGGCTTGGGGGGGCAGGGACGCGGCGAGGCGCACGGCGCCGACACAGGGAGTCGTTGTGCGTAGCAGTTTTCGTTTGTTCGTTTGTCGGTGTATGTGTTCTTTGTTTGTGTGTTGTTTGTTGTTGTGGTTGTCGTTGTTGTTGTCGGTTGTGTCGTTGTTGCCGATCTGATTGAACTTTCATGTCTCAGGGGTAATTATGGTTTATCCCAACCCCCTCCTGTAACCATTGCTTTTTGCTACATATTGAAGTGCGTCTCCCGGGGCTCGCACCTTACTTTTGTTAAAAGGGCAAGTGCGGTGTCAATCAACTGCGCCCCTGGCCCCCGAGTTACAACAACAACGGCTCCCGCCTGATACTTCCTCACAATGTATTGCAACTTCGAGTTCTCGCGTGGGAGTTCCTATTCCTCACAATGTATGCCAGAATCGCGCTCTCGCATAGGTCTTTCCCGCAATTTATTCAGACGCCGCGCCCTCGACATTCAGGAATCACGCTCCTCGCTGTGGAGTTTCACGGTTTACTTGGGAAGCGCGCTATCGCCTAAGACTTCTTCGTGATGCATGCAGGACGCACGCTTCAGAAACCCGTCAGCTCGACCTGGCCGCCTGGGCCAGCCTTGCCGATCCGCTCGTCAGGGTCTACTCACCCGGTCTGCCCGTCTGGTTCTGCCACGCGTTTTCTGCTCCTAGCCCCCCTCCTGCTACTCCTTCTCGTGCTCCATCCTCCTCCCACTTGTCCCTTCCTTTCATCCGTCCTCTCTTCCCCTGCCTTAGGGGCTGCACGAAACACACGCTGCAGGTAAGAAAGATATAGACCTCAAGGAGGCACGATCGAAAATGCATAGGCCGGAGATGGAGTGATTCGGATATACGTGTTGACTTGCCCGCGAGCAGATAAGAGCGAACTGTCTTAAACTGATTGATGTGATTGTTTGTTTGTGTTGTGGTTGTTGTGGTTGTTGTTGCTGGCTGTGCTGTTGTTGTGTTTGTTGTGATGTTGGTTGTGGCTGTGGTTGTTGTTGTTGTTGTTGTTGTTGTGGTTGTTGCTGTTGCTGTTGTGGCTGTTGTTGGTGTTGTTGTTGGTGTTGTCGCGGTTGTGATTGTGGTTGAACATTATTTCTTCTTAAGAATAATTATTGTTGGGACCCCTGGTGCGCGCCCCCCCCGCCGCGCCTAGGCCGCAGCCACATTTTCATCATTTTCGTGAGGAAGTCTCAGGCAAAACGATGTGTACCAGATCCGGTTGTTTTGTTGTCCCCCGCTTTCCCTTGCAAAAAATAAGCTAAAGTGGACATTTCTTGTTCTAACATAACCAAACTTCAAGAATCCCTTGCAAAAAATAAGGTAAAGTGGACATTCGCGCGCGCAAGACGAAATCCTTCCAAAACCTTAGTTTTCGTAGCGATTTTAACATAAAAACATCAAAACACCAATGTTTTTTTTTTTTTTGTTTAAAAAAAAAAATAAAATAAAAAAATGTCAGAATTTCATCCCGCGCGCTCTTGCGGATTCGTAGGAAACCCAACACTTTTTAAACATTTCTGTCAAACGGGCTTTTGCGAGCAACTTTTTCGAACTTCTGCAACAACGGTTGCGCACCTGCCAGGGCCATCATCCCTGTCAAATAATACCATGCGGGACACATTCGTTTTTTCTTCGCGCGCGCACGCCGTCGTCGTCGGCCGCGGGGCCCTGAATAGTAGCCACGGTCGTCCGCATGCCACGAAGTGAAGTGTCCGAACGTCATAGGGCGGGAAGCTGGGTGTGGGTGGTGGCGAAGAGTCGTTTGGAAATTTGGTAGAGCTTGAACCGGCCCCCCCACAAAGTGGGGGTATTGCCCGCCTCCTATGAAAACCCTTGGCACTGGTGAGAACGGAGTGTCCCCACGTGCTAGTAATTGTTGTTGTTGTTGTTGTTGTGGTTGTTGTTGCGGTTGTCGTTGTTGTTGTTGGTGTTGTTGTTGATGTTGTTGGTGCTGTTGTTGTTGCTGTTGTTGTTGCTGTTGTTGTTTTGAGCTTTCATCTATGGAGAATGGTTAGTATTAATCTCCCTGCCGATACCATTGTATGTTTTCAAGTACAGTATTTCTCGAGGGGTTCGCACCCTGTTTTGCAAGGGGAAGCGACGTGTCACAAAACTGGGCTGGTGGGCCCCGAACTACAACAACAACAACGGCTCCCGCCTGATACTTCCTGACCGTGGATTACCACATTCGCGCTCTCGCGTGGGACGTCCTCACAATTTCTACAGGAATCGCGCTCTCGCGTAGGATTTCCCCGCAGTGTATTCGCACGCCGCGTCCTAAACACTCAGGAATCACGCTCCTCGCTGTGGAGTTCTTCACGGTTTACTTGGGGAGCGCGCGAACGCCTAATATTTCTTCGTGATGCACGCAGAACGCACGCTTCAGCAACCCGCCTGCTCGACCTGGCTGCCTGGGCCAGCCTCCACGACCCGCCCGTTAGGGTCTACCCGCCCGGTCTGCCCATCTGGTTCTGCCACGTGCGTTCTGCTCCTAGCCCCTCTCCTGCTATTCCTTTTCGTGCTCCTTCAGCCTCCCTCCCCCTCGTCCCTTCTGTTCCATCCGTCCTCTCTTCCCCTGCCTGAAGGGCTGCACGAAACACACGTTGCAGGTAAGAGATCTATATTCCACAAGGAGGTACGTTCGAAGACGAAGGGGGCGGGGATCGAGGGATTGGGATATACGTGTTGAATGGCCCGCGAGCAGATTAGAGCGAACAGCCTTAGAATAAGTGTTGTTGTCGTTGTTGTTGTTACTTATGTTGTTATTGTCGTTGTTTTAGCTTTCATTGCTAAAGAGTAAATATGGTTGGCCCCCCTCCAGCGACCATTATGTGTTTTTCATTTGAAGTGCTCCCCCCGGGTCTCGCACCCTGTTTTATTTACAGGGAAAGCCACTCGGCTCAAACTGCGTTGTTGGGCCCCGGATTACAACAACAACAACAACCATTTTAAGGCTGTGCGCTCTTACTTGCCCGCGAGTCATTCAACACGTATACCCTACACCCTCGAAGCCCGCCCTCTTCGTCTTCGATCACACCCCTTTCGGGGGGATTATTTCTCTTTGCTGGGGCCGGCGGGCTTAGACGTACGGGCAAACCGGAACGGGCGGACAATCCTTCGGGGGCGTACATCTCTCTGCCCGCCATTGGAATTGGCGCGGGCCCTGCAAGAGGAGGAGGGGAAGAACGAGGGAGAGTGGGAGGAAGGGGAGGGGGAAGGACGAAGGAAGAGGGAAGATACCACGTTGTGAAGGCGTCCTTGGCGCGTGCGTGGTTCCTGAGCGCCGAAACGCAATTCCAGAATAATTTGTGAGGACGTCGCACGCGAGAGCGCAGTCCTGAGTACATTGTGAGGAAATCTCGGGCGGGAGCGGGGGCCCTGACTAAGTTGCGAGGAAGTCTCAAGCGGGAGCGCCGTTCCTGAGCAAATTGCACGGAAGTCTCAGGCGGGAGCGGGGGTCCTCACTAAATTGCGAGGAAGTCTCAGGCGGGAGCGCCGTTCCTGAGTCAATTGCGCGGAAATGTAGGCAGGAGCGGGGGTCCTGAGTAAAATTCAAAGAAGTCTCAGGCGGGAGCGCCGTTCCCACGTAAATTGCACGGAAGTCTCAGGCGGGAGCGGGGGTCTTGATTACATTGCGAGGAAGTCTCAAACGGGAGCGCCTTTCCTGAGTAAATTGCGCGGAAGTCTCAGGCGGGAGCGGGGGTCCTGAGTAAAAATCGAGGAAATCTCAGGCGGGAGCCGTTGTTGTTGTAGCCCGGGGGGCAGGGGCACAGTTTGAGCAGGAAGACTTTCCTTGAGAAAAAACAAGGTGCGAGCCCCGGGGGTGGCACTTCAATTGAAAAAATAAATGTGCACCGGTGGGGGGGGATCAACAATAATTATTCTTCAAGAGTGAGAGTTCAACAGCAACGGTTCCCGCTTGAATTTTCTTTGCAAATTAGCCAGGACCCCCGCTCCCGCCCGAGACTTCCTCGCGTTTTACACAGGAATCGCGCTCTCGCTTGGGAGGTCCTTACAATTCATGCAGGAGTTGCTTTCTCGGCGCTCTGGAGCCGCGTTCTCGCTGGAGACTTGCTTGCAATGTACACAAGACTCGCGCTCTTGCGATGGAACTCCCCCGCAATTTACTCAAGCGCCGCGCTCCCGACACTCAGGCACCCAGGAGTCGCATAAAACTCCTTCACATCAAACTTAGGAATCGGGATATCGCTGCCCTTCGTGACCCCCTCGCTGCCCTTCGTGGCGCCCTCGCTGCCCTTCGTGGCTCCATTGCAGCCCTTCGTGGCCCCCTCACTGTCCTTCGTGGCCCCGTTGCAGCCCTTCGTGGCCCCTTCGCTGCCCTTCATGGCCCCGTTGCAGCCCTTCGTGGCCCCCTCGCTGCCCTTCGTGGCCCCGTTGCAGCCCTTCGTGGCCCCTCGCTGCCCTTCGTGGCCCCGTTGCAGCCCTTCGTGGCCCCCTCGCTGCCCTTCGTGGCCCCGTTGCAGCTCTTTGTGACCCCCTCGCTGGCCTTCGTGGCTCCATATATCCCCGGCACCCCCGGCCCCCCCGAGAGCCCCCAAACGGCCCCACACGGCTCCAAAGCACTTCTTAGTGGCCCTGGGCCCCCAGAGAGCCTCCAAACGGCCCCAGAACACTTCAGACGAGCCTGCCCGCGGCCACCCGAGGTCCCGGGCCTGCCCAAGACGG
>CAUYUJ010011112.1:1216722-1246722 GCA_963575745.1 Prorocentrum cordatum
AGATGATGATGATGATGATGATGATGATGATGATGATGATGATGATGATGATGATGATGATGATGATGATGATGATGATGATGATGATGATGATATGATGATGACGCTGATGGTGCTGATGATGCTGATGATGTTGATGACGCTGATGATGATGATGATGATGATGCTGATGATGATGATGATGATGATGATGATGATGATGATGATGATGACGATGATGATGATGATGATGATGATGATGATGATGATGATGATGATGATGATGATGATGATGATGATGATGATGATGATGATGATGCTGACGATGCTGATTACGACGCTGACGATGCTCAGCGTGCGGCCTTCCCCTCGTGGAGGAGGAGGAGGAGGAGGAGGAGGAGGAGGAGGAGGAGGAGTGCTGCTCCTTCTCCCCTGGGCTGGCGCCAGGTGTGGGCCCGCGCGCCCAGCACGGGCCAGACGCCGCCGCGCACGGGCTGGAAGATCCCCTGGGACGCGCCGCGGGCGGAGCCAGGACCCCGGGGCATCTCTGCGGCTGTCCGTGGGCGGAGGAGGAGGAGGAGGAGGAGGAGGAGGAGGAGGAGGAGGAGGAGGAGGAGGAGGAGGAGGAGGAGGGAGAGGAGGTGGAGGAGGAGGAGGAGGAGGGAGAGGAGGAGGGGAGGAGGAGGAGGAGGAGGAGGAAGAGGAGGAGGAGGAGGAGGAGGAGGAGGAGGAGGAGGAGGAGGAGGAGGAGGAGGAGGGAGCCCTCGCGCCGTGAAATTTGAGAGCTCCGCGATTCGAGGGGTCGAGGCGCTCTGGGCCTCCGGGGGGGTCTTCTCGTCGCCACGGCTGGGGGCTCGCTTCCAAGCTCTGAGCAGGGCGCTCGCCAGGAGAGGTCTGGTGGTCGATCGCTGACCCACGAACCCAGGCCCTCGCGTCGTCAATCTATGTATATGTATATGTATATGCATGTATATATCTATATATATATATATATATATATGTATTTGTTTTTTTGGGGGGGTACTTTGCCCTTTTCGTTCTCTGGGGGCCCTCGCCTGGCCCTGGGACCGCCAAGCAACAGCTCGGAGCGACAAGCCGGCCCCTGGGAAAGGGTCGGGACTTCCAGGGACCCCGCATGGAGCCAATCAGGGCATCGCATGTCCTGGGCCCCGGGGGGCCTCCGCGCCAGGGCCTCCGCGGGGCCGGGGCATCCCTCCTTCCCCTCCACTCCTCCCTCCTCCCTCCTCCCTCGTTCCTCTTCCCTCCGCTTCCCTCCTCCCCTCCCTCCTCATCCCCTCCGCCCACCCCCATCCCCCCCCCCCCTTCGGCGGCGGCCACGGCGGCGGCCAGGTCGGCGCCCCCTCTGACTCCGGGGTGGGGGGGGTCCTCGGGCTGAGGCTCAGGCACGGCGCTTGGCGGCGGTACTGCACTGCCACGGCGGCTTCTAAGCGGGCTGACCCAGCTCGCTCCAGCCAAAGGCCGGGGAGCATGCGGCAAGGCCAAAGGACGCGTACCGCATTCAAGCTTCATTGCTATCAGACGTCTTGAGGTCTCTTGGGAGGCCTTTCGGGGGCCTCTTGGCGATATTCTGGGACCTCTTGGGGCTTCTTGAGGGCCTCTCGGGGGCCTCTTGAGGGCCTCGTGGAAGTCTCTCGGGGCCTCTCGGGGGCATCTTGGGGGCCTCGTGGGGCCTCCTTTGGATTTCTCGGGGCTTACAGCTCGAAATGTCCGTTCGGGTTCCCCGTCTGGGCCTGCTTTGTGAGCCGTCTTGGGGGCCTCTTGGGCCATCTTGGAGGCCTCTGGGGCTGTCTTGGAGCTTTCCGGGGCCGTTTTGGGGCGCTCTTGGAAGCTTTTTGGGCCGTGTTGGGGCGATCTTGGCGGCCTCTTGGGCCGTCTTGCAGCGTCGGTAAGTCGAAACGACGAGAACGCCAAAATCCTTCAAACACGTGTGGAAAATCACTGACTTGTGCCTCTGGGGGCCCTCCGGGGAGGTCAATTGGAGGATGCTTCGGGCGTCTTGCAGGCAGCTTGGGCCGTCTGGAGGCTATCTTGGGGTCTTGGACTGGTCGTTCGGTGACTCGGAGCCGTCTTGGACCACCTTGGGGGCCTCTTGAGGCTCTCTCTGCGCTCTCTGGGGGGCCTGAGAGGCTGCACCCAGGAGGAAAAGCATCTCCGAGTAAAGGTTCGCCGGGGATCAGCCGGGGTACTTTTGATCCGGGGATCCCCAGGGGCGGCCCCGCACGTGCCAATTAGAACTTTCTAAACGAGTTACCAGAAATCCTAGCACGCCTCTGGCCGTTGGGCTGACGCAGGAGGAGGAGGAGGAGGAGGAGGAGGAGGAGGAGGAGGGGCTGTCTTGGAGCTTTCCGGGGCCGTTTTGGGGCGCTCTTGGAAGCTTTTTGGGCCGTGTTGGGGCGATCTTGGCGGCCTCTTGGGCCGTCTTGCAGCGTCGGTAAGTCGAAACGACGAGAACGCCAAAATCCTTCAAACACGTGTGGAAAATCACTGACTTGTGCCTCTGGGGGCCCTCCGGGGAGGTCAATTGGAGGATGCTTCGGGCGTCTTGCAGGCAGCTTGGGCCGTCTGGAGGCTATCTTGGGGTCTTGGACTGGTCGTTCGGTGACTCGGAGCCGTCTTGGACCACCTTGGGGGCCTCTTGAGGCTCTCTCTGCGCTCTCTGGGGGGCCTGAGAGGCTGCACCCAGGAGGAAAAGCATCTCCGAGTAAAGGTTCGCCGGGGATCAGCCGGGGTACTTTTGATCCGGGGATCCCCAGGGGCGGCCCCGCACGTGCCAATTAGAACTTTCTAAACGAGTTACCAGAAATCCTAGCACGCCTCTGGCCGTTGGGCTGACGCAGGAGGAGGAGGAGGAGGAGGAGGAGGAGGAGGAGGAGGAGGAGGAGGAGGAAGGAGGAGGAGGAGGAGGAAACAGAAGGAGGAGGACGGTGCGGAGCAGGAGCGACGAAGAAGAGGAGGAGGGAAGAGGAGGTCAGAGGAGGGAGGAGGAGGGAGGAGGAGGAGGAGGAGAGAGGAGGAGGAGGAGGGAGGAGGAGGAGGAGGAGAGGAGGAGGAGGAGGGAGGAGGAGGAGGAGGAGGAGGAGGAGGAGGAGGAGGAGGAGGAGGAGGAGGAGGAGGAGGAGGGGGGGAGCAGGAGGAGGAGGAGGAGGAGGAGGAGCAGAAGGAGGAGGACGACGTGCGGAGCAGGAGCGACGAAGAAGAGGAGAAGGAAGGGAAGAGGAGGTCAGGAGGAGGAGGAGGAGGAGGGAGGAGGAGGAGGAGGAGGAGGACGAGGAGGGAGGAGGAGGAGGAGGAGGAGGGGAGGAGGGGAGGAGGAGGAGGAGGAGGAGGAGGAGGAGGAGGAGGGAGGAGGGGAGGAGGAGGGAGGAGAGTCTAGGAGGAGGAGGAGGAGGAGGAGGAGGAGGAGGAGGAGGAGGAGGAGGAGGAGGAGGAGGAGAGGAGAGGAGGAGGAGGAGGAGGAGGAGGAGGAGGAGGAGGAGGAGGAGGAGGAGGGAGGAGGAGGAGGAGGAGGAGGGGGAGGAGGAGGAGGAGGAGGAGGAGGAGGAGGAGGAGGAGGAGGAGGAGGAGGAGGAGGAGGAGAGGAGGAGGAGGAGGAGGAGGAGGAGGAGGGAGAGGAGGAGAGGAGGCTGGGGGATGGCAGAGGAGGAGACGGAGGAGGAGGAGGAGGCTGGAGGAGGAGAGAGAGGAGGAGGAGGAGGAGGAGGAGGAGGAGGAGGAGGAGGAGGAGGAGGAGGAGGAGGAGGAGGAGGAGGAGGAGGAGGAGGAGGAGGAGGAGGAGGAGGAGAGGAGGCTGGGGGAGGCAGAGGAGGAGACGGAGGAGGAGGAGGAGGAGGAGGTGGAGGAGGAGATGGCGGAGCAGGAGGAGGAGGAGGAGGAGGAGGAGGAGGAGGAGGAGGAGGAGGAGGAGGAGGAGGAGACACTTCTTCCACGGATCCAGTGTCCCTGGGTGCGACGGACTAGCAGGATTGAGAAGCCGCGCTCATTCCATCTCCACCCTCCCTCTCCCTCCCTCCCTCCCGCCATCTTCCCGTCTCCCCCCCGCCGGCGCTGGAGGCAGGCCGCCCACCGAGGGTTCTGTGTCCGCTCCGCGCTCCAGAGGTCGCCCGGTCGGCGCGCCCTTCGCTCGCTGGCTGCGCTGCCGTCTCCTCGCGCTGGCGCTCGCTCCTCTAGGGGACCAATGCGAACCCTATACCCCTCCTCCCACGATTTCTGAGGGGGAGGGTGGGGTTCACTTCGCTCGGGAGCTCCGGTCGAAGTGAACCCCACCCTCCCACTCAGAAACCATGGAGGGTAGGGGTAGTGTTCGCATGTGGCCCCTTATCCTCCTCCGCCTCCTCCGCCCCGGCCTGGTGAGGGCCAGGCCCGCGCCGCGTCGAAGCGCGTCCGATTCGAGAGCTCCGGGCAGTGCCAGCGGGCGGCTTCCCGTTCTCGGCGGGGCCGGCGGGGTCAGGGCCCGGGGCCCAGTTCCTGGCCCCGACCCTCGTCTTCGCACCAGAGGGGCCTCGAGCTGTGGTCGGGCCTCGTCTGCCCCCACTCCCCTTTGCACGCTCCATGGGGTCGCTCCCCGAACGGCTCATCGCAGAGCCTCACTCCTGCCTCCCTCCCTCCCTCCCTCCCCCCTCCCTCCCTCTACAATTACACAATCTGAATCGTACTACTCTCCTTTCTCCCCTGGTGACGTCCGGGAAATAATCGCCCCCCCCCCCTCCGCGTACTGTTTTTTTACACAGCATTCCTGGGTAACGTGTTTTCGCTAGGTTTTTTTAGTGCTGCTCTCGCCGGAGCGCTGGCTTCATTTTCGGGCTACCTCTCGTTCCGAATCCTCTCCCGCTGCAGCGCTGGCATCATTTCCGCGCTTCCGCTCGTTCCGAATTGAGCTCTCGCTGCAGCGTTGGCGTCATTATTTCCAGCGCCATGCCACGGCATGGTTTTCGGTCCTGCCAGATAGGCCCCAAAATCTAGGAAGTGCCCCCCCGAAGCAACCATCAGAAGTGATTCCACATTGGGTGCCGATTCGTTGGTTTTCAGGGCCGCAGAAGCCCCCCCCCACTTTGGGGCGTCGCCACGCCATGCTATGTCAGCCTGCGCGTTAATCTTCAACACCATGGTATGCCATGTAATGCTATGCCCTGCTACGACATCCGACTGTGCGAATAGAGAAGAGATCTACGCTATGGTAAGGGATGGGAGGGAGGGGTAGGGCGGCAGATATGACGCGAGCGCACCTAGCTTGTCCCGCCCCCTGCCGTGAGGTTGCCGGGCGATCAGGTGGCAACGCCGAAGTCGCATTCCGCAAGACGGCCGATCCAAGCTCGTATCGTTCACCTGGGGCTGGCTCCGCGGGGTCTTGCCCTGACCTCGTCGCCGTTGTCCTCGTAGCCAGCCTGGGCCCTCTCCTCCCCCTCCTCCACCAGTCTCCGCCCGTCGGCTTCATCGTGCGCCCCCCCTCGCCTTGTCCCTGGAGGCACGTCTTGCGTCCCATGACCAGCTCTCGAGGGCCCGCCCCCGCGGAAGCCGACGCGATTGACAAACGACGGGATGAAACAAAACCCAGCCCGCCGGAGCTATGGTTTCCCCTGGCGGCGCGCGCAAATGTGTCGGGGGTGGACAGAACCCCCAACAGTGACACGTCAATTAGTGAATTGTCCGTTTTCGGTTCTCGAGATGGCGCCGTGGCCGTTATTTTCCAGACTTGCGCCCGCCAGGTTTGGGCCTTAGGTCGTTTTCACTAAACCACGTTTTACTAAAGGGGGGTCTGTCCATCCCCGAAGATGTGTTGTCGCGAGAGCGGTGGCCCGCGCAGACCGCGGGGCGGGGGGCCCAGCTGAGAAGGCCGGGGCCTCCTCCGCTGGGCCCGGAAGCTTCTCGGCAGGCCTCTCCCAGAAGCCGGGAGAGGCCCTGACACAACAAGGCCCCCCTTGCCCTCGTGGAGGCTCCTCCGCTCGCCGAGGTGGCCCGCCCCCCCCCCTCCCCTGATCTTCCAGAGAGCTATTTTTTAGAACGGGAGGCCTAAAAACCTAAGAAACGAAACGAAACTGCCTAAAACCAAGACATATAATAGCTCTGGGACAGGTTTTTAAGTCGCGTGCTATTTTTTAGCCCTCCTGGAAGGTCAGGGTCGCGCTGCCCCCCTCCGTGCACGCCGCCACGCCCCGCGCGCACGGGCCTCCCCTCGCGCGCCGCCCCGACGCCTGCGCCGGGCGGCGGCGCGGCCAGGCCTGCTCTTCGTGACCGCCTTCGAGGCCGCCGCCCTCGGGCCGCCCCTGGCGCCCTTTGCGCGGCTCGGGCCGCCGCTGCCCGCCCTCCCCGACCCTAATTAAGACCCCCGAGGCCCGAGGCTCCCAGGCCCCCCCTCGCTCGGGTTCGAGGCCGTCGCCGCGCTTCGAGGCGCGAGGCCTCTCACGCCTTCTTTGGGCGCGCAGAGAGGGGGGTAGGGGGGGAGGGGGGAAGGCTTCTCAGAAGCACCCCGCTTCTTAGAAGGCCGCGGCCTTACGTCTACAGAGAAGGCCCGCGCCTCCTAAGAAGCAGGGGGTGCTTCTAAGAAGACTTCCCCCCTCCCCCTACCCCCCTCTGCGCGCCGCCAACTTTTTTTTCTCTTCGGCCTCGTCGGCCTCGGGAGCCTCGCGCTGCCTTCCGCGGCTGCGCCCCGCCGAAAGGGGGCCCTCAGCGGGCTGCCCGGGTCGGTCGTCCTCCGCGGCCGCCGGAGGGGCGAGGAGAGGCCCGAAAGCCAGGGGCAACGCAGGAGGGGGGGGGACTCAAGAGGGGAAAAAACACACAGACACTTTTTTTTGGTCTGCGGGTCGAGAGCGGGCCTCTTCCGGTTAAGAGCTAGGCGGGGCGCGCAAAGCACTAATTGGGGGGACAGGGCGCGGGCGGGCGGGGCCTCAAGCACTAATCGTCGATTCCCCAGAAGATATGGGAAAATATGGGAAGTGGGGGGAAGACAAACACTTTGAAACATATGGGGAATCGGGTTATTTGTATCTATTCACTCGTGTGTCCCAGGGCCACTTCAGGGACAGGCTTGGGGCGGGGATGCATTGACCTCCAGTTTACGACTCATCGCCGCCAGGGGCCCCAAAGCCCCACCCAAGCCCCGGAGCGTGCGGGTTCGCTCTCTGGGGCACGCCATCGTCGGTCTATTCGACGACGTACCGCTGTCTCCAGCTCGATGTCCCCCCCCCTGAGTTCGTCTCCCTTGATCGCTTGCCCTCGCCAAGGCATCCGAGGTGCGAGGATCCCAGACCCCCCCGCGCCGTGAGAGAGTCACGACGGAGTGCTCTGGGCAGCGTTCGGCTGACGGGGGCCCATGACATATGACGGGCCCCATGGCTGTCAGCAAAACGACTCGGGAGAAGTAGGTGGCCAGTCCCAGGGGAGGGGGAGAGACATCTGGGGCTCCACTGTGAGCAGAAACGCGACGTCGCTGGTCTGAGAACGAGGATCGATGTTCGCAGCCGTTGACATGTTTTTGTGGCCTGTGGCAGGCTTCTCGTGGCAGCGGCTGGACTCCCCTTGGAAATTCTGGCCAAAACGTATCCCGGGACGCGTCCAGGGTTCAGAGTCCCGAGGTCAACGTTTGACCCCAGGATCCGCTCTCTGAGACGATGCTTATGCTGCTGCTGCTGTTGTGTGTCTCTGCGTCCTTGTCCTCGTCTTTCTCCTGGTCTTCCGTCACGTTCGCTTCCGTTTCCTCTCCGTCCTCTTCCGTTTCTTTCGTTCGCCCCCCTTTTGCTTAACACTGTTCCCCCTTTTACGTATCACACACGCGCACACACTTGTGTGTTATGTGTATAGATGTCTCTCTCTCTCTCTCTCCCTCTCTCCCTCTCTCTCCCTCGCTCCCTATCATCAAGCCGGTGAGTCTCATCCGACTTACGTTTCCATTCGTAATCCTCGTAGATTTGCATGGCTTTCTCTGATTCGTTATCAATGTGCTCCTCCTCCTCCTCCTCCTCCTCCTGCCAGTGATGAGCACACGCCGCCAAGAGGCCCCCCGCGCTGCCAAGAGCAAGCGCTGCCTTGGGGCAGGATGTCTCGGGGTCTTCAGCAGTGGCAGACAGAGAGGATGAATCAGGACGGCGGTGAGGAACTAATTATGCGCGCGCAGAATCAGAAGCCTCGCTTCCAAGACCAGGTTACGTACAGCTCCCAGCACGCCCGCTACACAGTTCTGGACTCCAGCGCTGCTTTGCTGTGGGGATCTGCCGCTGCGCTGTGGCGGGCGCCTGGGGGCGGCGGGGGCGCGTGGGGAGGGGCGGGGGGCGCCGGGGGAGGCCAGGTGCCGCGGGTGTTCCTACGCGAGGCCCTGGGCTTGGCACCACCTCCTGGCGGGAAGGCAGACAGCACGTGGACCTTGTCAAAAGGTGATCCCACGTCAAGCTCTGTGCGCCGGAGGACAGAGTATGCTCCGACAGGGAGCGGGTTCATGATTGCAGAAAGCAGGTGCCACACACATCGCTGCAAGCGCGGTGGCCTGTCATGCACGCAGATGTTTGCTATGACTTTCTCCGCTCCGACGAGCTCTGCAAGATCGTCCGAAGTCGCTCCATGACGCCCGCAATGCCTCCAATCCGCTTTAGTCTAGCCCAACTGAGCTCCAAGAATCTCCAAGTGCGCTTCAGCATTGTACCAAAGCTCTCTTGAGATCCCAGCCATCACCCTCGATTGCAGTGGACCTTTGCAAGCTGGACGCCCCGCCCTGAACATCCCCAGGCGACTCCCGCCTCACACTCAACCAAGTAAAGAGCATCAATATTAGCCAGCATGGACCCCACACAGTCAGTTATAGCACTGGATGTGCAATGTTATGTGATGCAACAATGAGGTGTCAGCTCTGTTGTGTAAACTATGTTGTGCAAGCTATGCGGTGCAATCTACGTGGTGCAATCTGCGTGCTGCAAGCTGCGCCGTTCAAGCAATTTAGTGCAAGCTGTGTGATGGAGACACGTGGTGCAAGCTATGTGGTGAAAGCTAGATGGTGCAATTCAACAGTCGAAAGGGCTGTCGTCAACTCCACTGCTCGCGCAATCATCACACCCTCCTACCCGCCATTTGTTTCGCACAACTGGTTTGGTTGCGATTGTGGGCGCCGATTCGAGCTTGCTGGCGCATCGTTGCGGCCGCCTTGGCGCGCGCCCGCTCAAGCGCAGATCGGCCAGCTGATTTGTCACAACTGATGCGGCCGCGACGGCGACGACCTATGGGAACTTACAAGCGCGTCTCAAACACCGCGCTGGCGCGCGGGCACTTCGGTCTGGGTCGGTGACCCGAGCGAGCGTGATATCATGGGCCGCGCTGGCGCGCACCTGCTCAGGCGCGGGTCAGCCAGCTGGTTTGGTACAAACGGTGCGGCTCCGCTGACGCTTGCCGATGGGAGCTTCCCAGCACGCGTCAAAGGCCGCGCTGGCGCGCGGGCACATCAGTCCAGGTTGGTGACCCCAGCGGGCACGATATCATGATGTCATCGACAAAGGCGGCGACTTTGACAACGGCGATTACGGCGGCGACTATGATCCCGACTTTGGTGAATGTTATGATGATGCCGGTGATGCTGACCATTGTGGCGATATCATTGATGACGCTGGCGACGAGGATAGCGATTGGAATGGCGATGATTGTGCTGATCATGATTATAATGCTGCTGATGATGTTGATGACGATGCTGATGATGATGAGGATGACGATGATGCTGATGGTAATGGTAATGAGAACATGCGCGCCAGGAGAAGTCAAGCCATTGTGCCATGATCTCGACGTGCGCGCGCAGCACGTGTGGCCCGAGCGGTATGGTTTGACAGCGTTCGTGGGCGAGCGGTGGTGGTTGAACGTTTCCGACATGCGCGCGGCTTGATTGGTCAGAACAGCTAAGCACTATGGCGTCCTTCAGGTTTCAGCGAGTGCGCACGCCCATGTCTTGGTTTGTCGTTTTCTGCGTTTTCGCTGAGCCAGTGGTTTAACATAGTTGTCGATTTGTTTGGCCATGTCCTGGGTGCGCTCGGCGGCGGCGCGCGCGCGTGGACGTTTTCTTCTGTTTGAAAAGTGTAATCGAATGCGAGCGCGTGGTATCATTTGGCAGGGGCGGGGCGGGCGGCCCGACGAGCTTTCCAGGCGCTGGTCCGTCCTCTCCCAGGAGCTCCAAACTGTTCGCCCCAGCTGGCGCTGGGCCATGCTGGGCTACATTCAAAATCCCGGGCGGTGGCTGGACGACCTCCGCCTGCATGCACGTGCTCGCCCCGAGGCACTGCGTGTTCGGTTGTGCGCAGGCTCCAGGCTCGTTTTTCGCGACCTCTCCTGCCTCGTCCTCCAGGGCCTCCCCTGGTCCCCTGCTTCGCCCCCCCTTTCAATCCATTGTCACGACGAGGGCCCTTGGCGCTGCTGCAGCGTATCCGCCTGGCCCCGCCAGCGACTTTTCGTTGCAGCGGACGGTCCAAGGCGTGACGCTCGCTTTCCACATGTCCAGCAGACTGAAGTCAGCTGCCTCATCGACTGCCGACGAGTCAGCGTCCGCCTCCAGTGCACCTCATGCCGTACATTTGCGCGAAATGTCGCCTGTATCGCTCGCTGTCGGGCGAATAGGAGACACGCGTCGACCCCAAGGTACTGTCACTCCTCGTCTTCCTTGTCCTCCTCCTCTTCCTGTTCCTCCTCCTCCTCCTCCTCCTCCCCCTCCTTCTCCTCCTCGTCTTCGTCCTCATCCTCGTCCTCTTCCGCCTTCTCCTCATTATCATCCTCCATCCTCCTTCGCCGCCTGTACCAGTAAGTTCCGATCTTCCATCGGTAACGCATCCCCGCGCGCCATGCGCGCGATTTCTGCCGTGAAGCTACCGAGAGGTGACGAGGGGCTACCCGTCTTCCCCCCTTTTTCCCCCTCCTCCCTTTCTTCCTCAACGACGGCAACCATGACGATGCCGCCAGAAGACGATGACTATGCGCGCCGCTTGCGCCCGCAGAGTGGGGTTTCCCGGAGGGAAAACAACGGGGGGAACTACGCGAGGAGGAGCAACAGGAGGAATCGATATCAAGGGAGGGAGGAGGAGGGAGGAGGAGGAATCCTCTTCCTCCTCCTCCTTCTGCTCCTTTCCTCCTCCTCCTCGTCCTCCTTCTCCTCCCCCTTCGCCTCCTCCTCCTCCTCCTCCTCTTCCTCCTCCCCCTCTTCCTCCTCCTCCTCCTCGTCCTCCTCCTCCTCCTCCTCCTCCTCCTCCTCGTCCTCTACTTCCTCCTTCAACGACGGCAACCGCGATGACGCCGCCGACGACGACGACGACCGTGCCAGGCCGCCTCCAGCAGCGCACGGCGGGACTCCCACAGCTCTGGCCGCTCCCCCGGCGCCCCGGCGCCGTCGTTGACGCCGGGCGCCGCCCCGGGCGCGAGGGAGCTGCAGCAGAAGAGCGCGGAGGCGGGCGCGACCCCCTTGGGAGCCTCCTGCCCTTGCAGGCCCTGATCATTCCCAGACATCCAACGTCTTGGACAAAATCAAGACGGAGGTTTTTCGCAAAGTTCGGCCCTTAGGGGCCCTCGCCGGGCCTCGGGACCGTCAAAAAACGACTCAGGATGAAAAATCGGTCCTGGGGAATGGGTCGAGACTTCCGGGGACCCCGTAGGGAAAAAAACACTACATCGGATCTCAGAGCTGGATACTGGAATTTATTTCCCAGCCTTAACCGACGAGATCGGTCGCTACTGGTGTTGCTTCAACATCCAGTATCGGTCGCGGCTGATTTGGTCCAGAATCCGTCGCGATCGTTTGCGATCGATTCGGGGTGTCGATCGCACGCTACCGATCGCAGCCGAAATCATGTGATGTCCAATGATCTTTGGGGGCAGAGAAAGCTCGAGGCCTGGAAGTTGGCACCAACAATACCGATGTCTGCCCCCACCGAGGGAACACGACCCCGATGGCGGTGATGGTTGTCATCTGAGGTCTTTTTTTTTGTGACGGACGTCATGCCACCACCGCCTAAAGCTAGGATCACTTTTCTCCGATGGAGGCGCCCCCCTTTGTCGGTGTTTGTGCAATCTTCCAAGCCTCCCAAAAGCATACCGCCAGGAAAACCCCTCGCGCCGCGAACACACAGAAAACACAACGGAGGGCTCTGGCCGACTTCCGGCCACTGGGGGCCGTTGCCGGGCCAGAGGGGCCGTCAAAGCGGGACTCGGGACGAAGAGCCCGCCCCGGGGAAACGGTCGGGGCTTCTGGGGAGGCCGTACTTACAAAAGCGCGCTGTCGGAGGTCTGAGACCGATGCCACTCTCCCTCGTCCTTTACCAGCCTGGAACATACCCCTATCCCTATGCTGGGCACCTCCTCATCACGTTGCCAATATCAGGGATTCCCTTATTCTTTGAGGGCGAATCCCTAAGATTATCATCGCCTTTTGGCGTGTCAATCTTAGGGATAGGGATACGTTCGAGGCTGGTTAGTCCTCGCCCTCTTGGGCCTGCTGGGGGGGTGGCCTCATCGCCACGGCTGGATCCCTGTCGAAAGGTGCTCTTGCAGAGGGCTAGGGTGACGGCTGTGCATTGGCATCTTTTCGTCCCCCCAGCTGCCGCGCCACCAGGGGCTGTCTCCAGTTTCGGCCTCCTGGAGGTCCACTTCGAGCCCTGGAAGCCGACGAAAAACGAGTCACGGCACGAGAAATCCGTGCGAAAGATGGGTTGCTGGGGGAAGGAGAGGCGACACAACAGCTAATTTCCAGGGGGGGCGGGGAGGAGGAATCGCGTGGAGGAAGGGCGACTGTTGAGGGGAGGGAGGATGAGGAGGGAGCAGGAGCAGGAGCAGGAGGAGGAGGGGGAGGAGGAGGGGGAGGAGGACAAGCTAGGTGCGCTACCGTCACATCTGACGTCCTGCCCCTTCCTCCCATCCCTTACCATGGCGTAGATCTCCTACCTATTCGCACGGTCTTATGTCGACCAGATCAGTGATCCCAAGAGGGTACGCAATAGATGAAAAGCATGGCGTAGAAGAGCACGGCAGAGCACAGCATGTCATAGCATGGTGTGGCAGTGCGTAGTGAAGCATAGCATCACAAAGCATGGCTATTCAAAGCATGGCATCGCACCGCGGTGCGCAACACAGCATCGCATTGCAAGCCGTGGCATGGCGCCGGTTGACTTGGAGGGTAAGTGGCACGTCTACGAGAGGACAGGGCCTGTCCAGAGTGCCGGCTCCATGGTCCCCTCAGCCGTGCCTGCCCGATGTGTGGGCGCTCTCGAGTGCCAGGTGCCGTCTGGAGGTGCCAGAGCGAGGCCAGCGCTGCAGCGGGAGCACGGTTGTGAAGGACCGAAGCGCTGGAATGAGGGCGGCGCTGCAGCGGCAGCACCATTTTGGAAGAACCAGGAACGACCAGATTGAAGCATCACATCGGGAAAGCCAACTAACGCAATCCTGTGTGTAAAAGACAATGCGCGGAGAGCATGGGGCACTCTTCGGGCAGAGTCAGAGGAGAGAGGAGAGTAGTATTCATATTGTGCAACTGTGGAGGAGGAGGAGCAGGGGGAAGAGAGGGAGGAGCAGACGTACTAACAGCTGCGCCAGTCGAAGTACCAGGACATGCAGCGGCAGGAGCAGGGCGTGAAAGCGGCGGAAGCCGACTCTCGCTTCGATCCCGGGGAGGAGGCCGACTCGGACGAGATAAAACGAAAATGCACCGTTCCACGAGGGGGGCGAGGGAAAGTTGGCCGCCGCCAGCGTAGCGTTTGGCATGGAAGTTGGCGATCCAGCGCGGCAGACCTGTCGGGGGAACGGCGTGAAGTGCACCTCTTCGCGACCTCGTTGCCTGGCATTCATCTGCACCGATTTGCGGCCGCCCCCGTCTTGCATGCCGTCAGGTCTTGACGCTCATCGTGGAGCTCCCTCGGCATGCGTTGGATGGGGGCATCTTCGGGCCATATCCGTTATCCATATGCACCGCCTGCTGGGGTCCCCGACGTGGATCCCCCAGGCGGCGGAGCTGGATGCATCACCGCCTCGCCCTTTCCCGCTGGGGCAAGCGCCTCCCGCGTCGCTCTCGCTTCGCGCGGAACATCCGCGCATCGGCTCGGCCAGGCCCCTCCTCGCAGTGCCCACAGCTTGGCCCTGCCGGTGCTGACTCTGACGAGGAGCCCCCCCCCCCCTCGGCGGCAGATGCTCGCCGCTCACCGCCCGGGCCCTCCCGCCCAGGGAGCCCCGCGCGCGCAGCGGCGGTGCCCGTGGCGCGCGGCCTGCCCGCGGCAGCGGCCCCTCCCCGGGGCCCCGGCGCCGCTCGCGGCGACGGCCCTCGGCGCGGTGGCGGCCCGCGCGGTGGCCGCGGCGCGGCGGGAGCGAGGGGCGGCGAGGAGGGCCTCGCCGTCGGGCGGCCCGCGCAGCGGGTCTGCCGTGGCAGCCGTCCTCGAGCGCGCCGCCCGCGAGGGCGTGCCCGTGCGCAGCCAGGCGATGGAGTACGCCCGCAGCCCCGGGCGCTCCCCGCTGCGAGCGCTGGGGCTGCGCGGGGCCGGTCCGCTGCTGCACGAGCTGCTGGCCGGCGGACTGAGCGAGGATCGCTCGGCGGTCGGTGCTGCCGCGCTGTGCCTGATGCTCGGAGGGATCGACGAGGCGCACAACTTGGTGACGCCCCTGTCGTGGCCGGCGCCCACAGACTTTGGCGGCCCGCCGAGGCCTGGCAGCAGCGTGGAGGCGGAGGCGGCCTACTGCCACGTCATCGTGCACAGGATGGAGGGCAACAACCTCGGGGAGTTCGGCACGGGCTTCAACAACAGCGGCTTCTGGCTGCGCAGGGCCTTCCGCGGCGGGGGCCACGTGCTCTTTCCCGCGTTGCGCGGGGCCGCCGAGAGGCTCGCCAACGCGGCCCCGACGGCCCGCCGCGCGCTGGAGGGCATGGGGCCCCATTGGGACCCCGCCGCGTTCAACGGGTTGTGCGAGGAGGTGCTCCGCGGCGGCGACGCAGACCTGGCGCGCTTCTGCGCTGGCGCGCAGGCGCAGGAGCTCCTCTTGCTGTTTCAGCACGCCGCCGGCGCGGGCCCCTGGCTGCGCGCCCGCTCGCCGCGCTGAGTCGCGCCCGCTCCAGGGCAGCTGCGGAGGGTCGACTGCCTGGTCCGCTCAGGATGCGCCCGACGGGTTGAGCGAGGAGGTGCTCCGCGGCGACGAGGCTGGTGCTGGCGTTAAGTCGGGCCTGTGGCCTGTCCCTCTACAGGAGGAATATTCAAAAATAGTCAAAAAATAGTCTGGGGACGATTTTCTTCATATTTTTTGACAGTGCTTGAATCTTTTTGACTATTTTTGCATACTTCTCCCTGGGAAAATCCCCCTGAAGGGAGACATGCCCGACTTATGCTGGCGCGCTTCTGTGCCAGCGTGCGAGCGCCGGAGCTCCAGCTGCTGCTCGAGCGCGCCTGCTGCCGCGGGCCCCTTGGCTGCGCACCCGTGCGCGGAGGCCGGCCCGGAGCGGCTGCCGTCGAGGGCCGGCGGGTCCGTGCAGTGCAGGGCGGCGCAGCGACCGCGAGGCGCCGCGCCTGGCGCACCGCGCCGCACGCTGGCAGCAGCCAGGCGGCGCCCCGCAAGTCGCGCCGCCCATCGAAGCCATTCATCGGCGGCGACGAGAAGGGCGAACAGCCCAGTGGCGGGCATTACGTGTATTCGCCCGGGAGCCTCGTCGAAGACATAGGTCATCGTCGCCCCTGGATGCATGTATTGCTCTCCCCTGGGCTAGTCGCCCCTGTCGCCGCCTCTGAATTCGGCGTCGGGCGGACCCGCTCGGCGCTTCGTCGGAGCCGCTGCTCTGCCTGTCCCTCGCCCGCGCGGTTGTGGTTCACCCCCGAGGTTGCGGGCTCTCGGCCTGGGCCCGTCGGCTTCCTCGCAGAGCGCGCGAAGAGAAAGGCACGCGCCAGAGGTCTCGCAGCTCCGCGCGGATCTCCAGGGTCGGCCCCCCCCTCCCGCGCGGGAAGCGCGCCGGGGGCGGCGCCAGAGTCGCCGCCGGGGGGCGGCGGGCAAGGGGGGGGCGATCCGCGGAAATCCGCGCGGACCTCCGAAAGTTACCTCTATGCCGGTGTTTGTTCTTCTGTTCTCCCTCCTTGGGCCCCCCCAGGACCCGCGCCGGAGCATTCATAAGCTCCTCGCCCCCCCTCCAGAACTCTTCATCCAGAGCTTCCTACCCTTCCCTGGGACTCTTGAAAAGCCCGCAGACCTCAGAGTCCCTCCAAACCCGACCACTCGGAGTATGGAGCGCTCCACTGCACACCCCTTTCCGCGTGTCTGCTGGCCTTCGGCCCACCCCGCCACCGTGCATGGGCCGAGGTGAGTTGTTACCCTGTGCCGATGCTTCTCTTTGATTTCCTTGTATCCGTCTGCGGGTCGGTCTGCCTGTCTCCTCCCTCCTCTCCATCCGTACCTTCTTCTTCCCTCCTCCCTCCAGCCTCCCTCTTGTTCCCCTTTTTCTCGGACGTCGACAGCCGGACGCCCCAAATGCTGGATCCTCGGACCCCGACCCCGTCGAACCTCGCCCCGTGGCGCTGGTCCCTGGGCACCCCTTGTCGACCGCCTCCTGGCGCCGTGTAAGGGGCGGGGGCCCACCTCGTCCTCCCCTTCGTCGTTGACCTCGTCCTCCTCCGCGTCGCCGTCCTCATCCTCCTCGTCGTCCTCGTCGTTGTCCTCGTCCTCCTCCTCCTCCTCCTCCTCCTCCCTCCTCCTCCTCCTCCTCCTCCTCCTCCTCCAGCGGGCTTTTCAGCACTTGAGCCACAGTATGTTTACGATCAGTGGCTATAAAAAGATAGCAGCGCAAAGATAGCTTGCGTCCAGCGGTGGCGACTAAAATATTCCTCTAAAGAGCCTCTGAAGTTCTACAATCATAATGGAATCCTGCTTATAACATCACTCTGATTCTGTGCTTCTAGGATATGTAGCAAAATGCAAGAGTGGTACTAAAACTTATATCATTCATTCTTTCTCAGATAAAAGAAAAATCCTCCACTATGCCCCGACTGTGATACAGCAAGGGCATCGCATCAAGCCTCATTCGCATAGTCCTCCATGTAATACGTCTTCTGCATAGTAATGCTGTCCTGCACGTAATAACCGTACATGTTGATGATCTTCTCCGTCTTCGTAGTCGTATCCTCGTGCTCCTGAATGCATTCCAGGTCACGTTCCGTAAAGTGCTTCCGTATACGTAGTTCTCGAACACTGACAGGCGTCTGTGTTCCGTCCTGCTTCTTCTTCTTCTTCATCAAACCTCGATACCGAATGATTTCCATGATGAGATAGTCCTGCATATGTGGGAATAGTCCTTGTTTCGTCAATGCGTCCATGATCATCACTTCCGTTGGCCAATGATAGAAGCGTCTCAATCTCCCAGCCAATCGATCTTCCCTCAAGCTCAAGATACTCAATCTCTGCGTCTTGTCGACCGGGATACCTTTCATTCCCGTCACGAGCTGATACAGGTCATAACAATCTGTCACTATATCTACTGGGAGTATCGTCTTGGCCTCGTCCTGGTACTGCATCAGCATCTTTAATGCTCCTTCTGGTCCTCGATCCAGTTGAGGTCGTATCAGTATCTCCGTGAAACGTAATGCTGTAAATTGTGCCATCTGAGATCCTCCAACTGCTGCCACTGTCTCTGCGTGACTCGTTGAGTATGATACTCTCTTGGATTTCCTGCTCTGTCCAATGAGTGGGTGAGCTGCTCCAAAGACGTGGTCATAGCATGATATGTTGACTTTTCCTCGTGAGTTCTTCCCGATGTATCTATCTTCCATAAGAAATAGCCCTTGAGCTTCATGTGCATAAGAGGTGCTCTTTGTAGCGTGTGCTGCATCATTGATGCTCACCAGTCTGAATGGTCCAGATAGCTTCTTGAAGTACAGACCTGCCCGATATCGATGCTTCTTAGCTCTGTCCAGAATCGATTTCAATAATTTGTAGTCTCCTATCGTTGGTGCCGTCTGACGTGATTGCATTTGAGCCACTCCGCAACTGATGTCCCATCTGGTCTGCAATAGATGTAATAGCTGACAACATAATGAACGGTATTGATGGTGCTCGGCCGCGTTGCATGGTGAATCCTCCTGCTTCAGTCTCTCATTGTCAAAACTTGCTGCCTCGATGGTGTCCAGATAAGCTTCCTGACTCAAGAAGATGGTCCCGCCTGTCAACTTATGACATTCGGTGCCCCAGTGTGTGAATGGCATCACTTTCCGAGCAATGTTCCAAACTTCTTCTCCAGCGATGCATGTGCCCAGTCCAGCCACGGTCTCCGTCCTGTAGGAAACAGATCGTCGACATGTTCTGTTGTGGCCAGTTGTAGCTGCTCCGTTGAAGGGTCATGCCAGGCAAATCAGTTGTCATCAAGTAGTGCTCGCTTGCCCGCCATGTGGTCCTTGATGTATAACGTCAGTGCTGCCTGCCAGAGAAGAGGTGCGTCGATGAGTCCAGGTACTGGCTTCACACATTCGAGTACATCTAGATGTTCGTGGTCCAATGGTATCTCTGCAAAGTCAGCCGATAACTTCCGTAAGTGCCGCCATACATTGGCAGGTGGTGCGATGTAGACCTCTCGTTCTTCGCGTACGTCGAGTCCAAGTTCCCGAGACCGTTCAGATAATTCACTGAACTGTAATCCTTGAAGGAAGGCTGATGAAATATCCCAGCTCTCTATCTCAAAGTCAAGCTCACATTGGCATAATGATACCATCATCCGCTGAAGTACTCTTGCTGCCGTTGAAGAGTGTCTGTCAACTGCCCACTTCTGGTTGTCCAGAAAACCTCGACCACAAAGTCGCGAACGAATGGCCCATCTCTCCTTCCACGCCCATCGTCGAACCCATGTCGCGTCAATGAAATTCGCGTTGTTGCAGGATGCCTTCAACTTCGGTTTGAAGCACTTGTGCTTCACATAGGTCTCGATCTCCTTGTAATCCGCTTCCTCCAGTTGTGACCAAAGATTCTCGAAATCCGATTCTTGAATCAGTTGTTCATTCTGGGAAGCATAAACTCCAATCATTTCATGGTCCAAGAAATCCAGGTAAAAAAACATCTAGAAGGTTCGTCTCTGGATATGCCTTTGATCACACAACAACTGCTTGGCGATGTCCATGGTGTAACTGCTACCATGTGATGCGTGCTGATGTTGCCACTCGTCGTGTTGTCTGGGCAAGAGCTGTCCATGTATAACTTACGCAATTCTGCTCCTGATTGAATCGTAGATCTGCTTGCTGCCCTGCTGAGGTACCAAGTGCATAGTTCCTCTGCGTCTTGTAGTGGTATAGGTTCTTCCTGAGCTTCGTCTGCTTCAAGAATGTCCTCCAGGGCTCTGGAGACTCCATCACTGCCAACCTGAGTTTGATCCAATGTGGGAGCTGCTACTTCCTCGTCTGATAATGAAGTTGGCGGTTCCTCTTGAGCATGTGGTCTCTCAGGAGATGGTCTCTGGCGATGATGGTTTCGTTCATGATTCAAGTCGATGATGCTGTCGTCCAGTAATGCGCCATGTCGATCGCGTCTGATTGCTTCTGAAGATGCTGGTGCGATCTGCTCTATCGGTCTTGATGGTCTCGTTGTTTCCCGATGTGGTGAGTGTGATCTTGATCTCGCGTCCGTAGATGCTCTTGCTGTTGGTCGTGCTCTTGCTTGCTCAGGAAGTTCGTCTTGAATCGTTTTCAGATCTTCTGGTGTGATGAGCTGGCTCAGTTCTATCGCCATCTTCTCGTCTCCAATGATTTCGCTCAGCGCCTCTTCTATATCATGTCTGGTCCTTGATCGATCCTCATGTCTTGGCTGATGTGAAGTCTTCCGGAACAGTTGGTGTCGATTCCATAGTGATGGGCTGAGGTTCTTCATCAGGCAATGTTTCGCCAAGTTCTCTGGATAGATCGCGTTGAACGGACCTTGGTCCTGCTGGTGATCTTGATTTCTGAAACTTGTGAATCACTCCCCGCAGCTTTTCCAACGCTGGTGATGTTGTCGTTCTTGTCGCTCTGGGTTCTTCTCCCTGAACCAAGGGTGATGGTGAAGGTGTCAGTGCCATCGAACTACTTGATTATGGTGGCGGTGATTGCGGTACAGGTAGATGTTCTTCAGTCTTCTCGTCCATCATTTGTGGTGGTGACTGAAGGATACTTGGAATGTCGTATGGATCCTCGTCGATGAATGGGATGTCGCTCAGGTCGGGATGAACATACATGCTTGGATTTTCTTCTGCACTTTGGTGCTTTGAGACCAGTAGGAAGAAGTGGTATTTGTTCCAGTCGTTGCCCACTATCTTGACCATGTTGATCGGCCAGGCTGTGTTGATCTCGTTGCTGTAGTAATCTTCCCGATGCTTATACATCCAGGCAACTATTGTGCCATGTGTGAATTCCTCAACACCTCTCACTTGTCGGATACCACATCCATAGATCATGCCGTTTACGCTTGTCATCTTGAAGATTGTGGTCCCCACCTGCGTTGCCACTAGCCAAGTCGGTGAGGGATCCTGAAGTAGTTCTGGTGGTGTCGTCTGTCCATTGAAGGTTCCAATGCGATGTATGATTCCTGGTGGTGTCCCTTCAATGATCTCGAATAGCTGCGTCAACTTCATGGTCTGCTTCTCCTGTAGATAGATCTGGAAATCATCCAAGGAGGTGCCCAGGGAATAGTAACTCAAGCGTCTTGCTCGAATATGTCTCGTCGGTATTTTGTACGGTTGATTCTGATGTATCACGATTGCTGCCGCCTTATCCTTGTCCAGGCTGATGAACTCTGCTGGGCCTCTCCAACCATCCTGATATTTTCTCGTGGGTGTTCTCCAGATGTCCACTTGATCATGTGGTTTGATCGATCCAATGCAATTCTTATCCTGGGCCTGCTGCCGGGTGTTGTTCGCCTTCGCGATTCGTTCTTCGATGATCGCCTGCAGTATGTTTGATTTTGCCAGCAAGCGAAGTCGAATATGTTGTTCTGTCGGGTCCGGCGTCAGGTCCATTGCGCTTCTACTAGCCGTGAGGGTCTCCGCTTCTGGATCGTACGCATCTCGAGGCATATATCCGAAGAGTCCTTGAGCGGGTACAGATCCTCCGTAGTTCATGAACAGGTTCGCCACCATCGCAGATTCCTCCACGATGTCCTCGTCCGTGATCTCTGTCAATCCTTGTTTGGTAACGCCTCGCTTGGTCTTTAGGGCTGTGAGCTTTACCGTTTGGATTGCTCTTTCCGCCAAGCCCGTGGTGGTGTGTCCGTCAGCTCCACCAAAGACCAGCACGATGTTGTATCTATCTGCTACTAGTGCCACGTTGTCTGATGTCAATCCACCTCCCTGATCCGTGACCAGGGTCTCCATCGGTCCGAAATAGCGTATCCAATGCTGAACAATAGCGCGTATAATGTCTTGCCCCTGCTTGGATGCCAGCAAACAGGATATCCGATAGCGGATGCACTCGTCGATCACCATGAGCCAGACTTTCTCAAATAAGAAAAATAGATCCACTTGCACGCGTTCGTTGAAATGCAAAGCCACTGTCATCTTGATGGTTGGTTTGTTCAAGGCTCGTTGACGACGTAGGCAAGTATCGCAGTGCTCGGCCAGGCCTTTGCATAACTCGCGTATATGTGCTGGCAGTCCAACAGCTTTTGTCATGCGCTCGACCTCATAATCCGGTGGATGGAAGAACTTGTAATGAATGCCCATGAGAAGTTCACGTCGTTCTTCGTCCGAGGATGCCTGTGTCAGCTGCTGGGTTAATTTCCCCAGATCGAAAGAAGGCTTGATGATCTTCGTGGCATTCCTAGCTTGATCTGCTTGTTGAGGTCGTGGCCGTGCATTTGGATGCGGTACTGGAGGTGGTGGAGCTGCTGCGTCTGCTCCTTCGGGTTGAGGTGCCGCTGCCGCTGCTACCGGTTCAGCTGCTGCTGGTGGTAATGGTGCTGCTGGTAGACCCGGTGGTGCTGCTGCTGGCTGTGGTGCAGCAGGAGCATGGACATGAGCCCCCGATGCTGCCGCTGAGGATGGCGCCGCAACCTGCATGGATGCTCCACTCGCTGATCCACCCGCAGCCGGTGCAGCTGCCTGATCATCTGGAAGAGGTCGAAACCGACATCCATCAACTTTCGTATGTGGTACTCCTGATGCAGCTCCATGTTGACAACGTTTGCACTTCCAGTACGTAGGTGTCTTCTTGACGTGTAGCATTTTTACCATGTCCTTGATCAATGCTCTGCAGAGTCCGACAGGATACACCGCGGCAAGTGCGGTGCGCTTCCGACCATTGGTATCTGTTCCTTGAAGTTCCGCGTGTGCTGTCGTACACTTAGGCTCTCGATGTTCCTCGAAGGCGCGATGTACTCCGAAAGAACGTGCGCTTTCTGATGGGTAGCTGTAGGTCCTGACTCCAGGCTCCGTGAGCACATTGATCTGTCACATTGTCGAACATCTCCCGCTGCAGGATGTCTCCTGCCAATCGTATGTCCGTCAGCTTCCATATGGAGGATCTCGAGGGGTTCTCCATGATAACTTGGCCGTTCTGCTTGCACAGGCGGGGAAGGTATTCTTGAACCGTCCATGTTAGTAGAGGTCGTTCGTAATCTCGCCGATGTTCCAAATCTGCTGGATCCGTGTTATTGTTCGACTGTGACCAGGGTCTGCAGTAGAGCTCCATGAGAGATAATGCTGGTTTGAAGAATGCTGTGAGTTCCAACAACAATTGTTGATGGTCTTTCCGATGCAAGTCCCAACCGTGTCTGTAATCGATGGGTGGTAATGTGATCAGATGTCCGCGGTGCGCAGCCAATGAAACTCCTGCCGTACCTGCAAAGATCTTGCATCAAGATCGTCTTGTTGTGGGTTCTTTGCATATGTCGTAGACATGCTCGTACGTGTTCAGGTCTGATCACGGGTCGTTTAGTTGTCTTGTAGAATTTCTCGTCCATGATCTCATAATCTCGTGACATTGTCCGCTGTTCTGCGTATTCGAAGTTGTCTGGCCAGTGGTCTCCTGAGTACGTTGGGCAATCGAAGCTTTTCCATCGATCATAGAATTCCTTTGCGTCCAAGTTCTGGTATGATGCATGTACCTGCACTGGTTCCTCGTAGGTAACTGTCATAGCCGACCGTATCTCACTCTGATTCTGCGCTTCGGGATCCGGCTGTCGGGAGCCAGTGACGTGTAATTGAACTCGAGGACGCTTCTGCTAGGAGAATGTCGCGAAGAGCTTCTCAATACGCCGTTCAATCAATTCTAGCATATGATTCACCGTCTTCTCCGATTGTTTCTGATCCACATCGATGGGTAAAAGGTAATGTCCAGAATCTGTCAAGAGAGCTCGTGCCATTGTAGGTGCCTGCTCGTCCGGTACGAAGGCCAGGATGCCGTCACCGTTGTCGAAGATGTTCTCGAACAGAATGCCGTTCTGCCGCATAAGTGCGCTGTTCGGAAGGAATCCAGGGCATCGAGCTCCATGACCTCCAATGAGATCCGCCTGGAATGTCGATCCATCTTGCATACCTTCAACCCATGCCTGTCCCTTGAACTCTCCACATGATGCGTCTGACTGACCATTGATGCCCGTGAAAGTTGCCATGGAATTCTGGATCTCATATTTCATGTTGTGGGGTCGATACAAGTCTCGATTCCATTCCAGGAGTGTCTCCGTACCAAGTAGACCTTCTGCTGCTCCTGGATCAATACTGAGTCCGTGCCTAGGGCGTCCTTTCACGGTATGTAAGACCAGGTTTGGGTGATCCTCGACAGTATTGACAATGCTCATTTCCAGGAAAAGGTTGCCCCGATTCTGCGAGATGTCTTCTTCTTCGTGCTGTCGATTGGCATGTGCCATCATTGAATTTATCTCCACATATCCATTCCTGATGACCACTAAAGAGTACTGCTTATTTAATTTCTGTGCCAATGACAGTGGTGCTGCTGATGAGCTCGAAGCCTGTGGCATCGGCTTCCTCTGTCTATTCTCCATTGGGAATGGTGTCGTATTTCCGAGAATCGGTGTTTTGTGCTCTTTCTTGCTCGCTGAATCACTTTTGTCCCAACGGTCTAGCAGATCCACTGTATCCCCTTCAGGTATTTCTTGTTCTGCCATTTCCGGTGCTAGTCCCTGAACATGATCGAGTCGATAATGTTCTGTCTGTCGTACTACAGGAGTCGTGCTAGCCGTCGATGTCGACGGTGATTCGAGATTTATCCACGATCCTGGGGGTCTTGTCGTCATCATGGTGGGTGCCGATGATGCTGTTGGAATTGGTGACGAATATCCGGTTACGTTCGCGTAGTGCTTGCCTTTTCCTTTCGACTTGCCAGATGATGGACTCGATGAGGGGCCAGAGCTTGCTGAGGCGTGTCTATCTTTTGCTGGGCACCCATTTCGATCATGCCAGCGACTGCCGCAAAGATCGCATCCTTCCTGTCGTTGACTGGAGCCGCCTTGACGATCATTGCTTCCTCCTTTGCTCTTGCTCTTGCCTTTGCCTTTACCTTTGGGAAAGCGACGACGAAAACCTCGGCCTTGACTTCCACCACGATTCTTACTTTTCCGGGACTTGCCACGTCCCTTGCCTTTACCTCCGAAGTAGGTCTCAGTGTAGTCGTCATCTTGATCGAGTTCAAGGTATTCCGTCATTTTGCCGTCCGTGTCATACTTCGCCCAGATGTCCTCGTACTCCTGGTAATACCATTCTCCATCTTGAGTGGCTGTCCATCCGCTGTCTGCGTCATAACCCCACTCATACTTATTGCCCTCGTAGGCGTCATACCAGTCATCTCCTTCTGTGTTGTCATCCACTTCACCTGATTCGCCGTACCAGGCCCAGTCATGATGTTGACCTGCCTGGTCCTGCTTGCCCAATCTCATCACCAATCCGCGTAGGGTCTGGTACTGCGTGAGATCTCCTGCGATGTGTAGCTTCAAATCGTCCATTCTTTTCTCCGATAATCCACAAAACTTCAGAAGAAAGTGACTGCGTCCCGTATCATTCATGTCTAGGCCTCCTTCCCCAACTGCGTCCTCGAAAGCCAGCTCGAAATTCGCGATCCATGTAGGTAGATCCTGATGATGTCCTCGCTGACAATCAAAGAATGAGTCAAGAACAACTCCAACTCTGTCCTGATCATGTAATTCATATAGTGCTCTCTGTTGTTCTAAGAATACTTTGACTCCTGCTTGTTCTGCTGCAATACCCAGAGCTGGATTCGCTGGGACTGGTGGTAGCGCTATAGCCTCATCTCCTCGGTGTTGTATTCCATCGCGCTGCATCGTGAAGTTCATTGCCGCCGTGCAAGGTGCGCCTTGAAGGCGCGATATGATCAATGGTCCGGTGCGCTCATATCTGTCCTCATCCGTAATTCGCCACCATAATCTCAGCTTCTGCATATATCTTCTGAACGTATATCCTCGAATATGTGGCCGCCATCCTGGCGGTACGAACTTCGTGAACTCCTCGAGTTGAAGGTTATTACCTCCTGGGCCTCCGCTGAACTGCTGCTGCTGATGCGCCATGAGCCATGATGGCGTAGAAAAGGTGTAAAACAACAATACTCCGTAGATCTTCATGCGTGTTCGCTTGATCCGTGATGATGTCGGCGTGCTCGCCGTAAGTGCTCCACTCGTGGTAGATGCTGTCGGCGTACTCGCCGTAAGTGATCCACTCGTGGTCGATATGGATGGCGTACTCGCCGTACGTGATCCACTCGTGTGAATCTCTGATCTGGAAATATCTGCCTGCGGGTGCGCGGGCGCGCGCTGGAGAGCGCGCGAGGGTGGGCCGGCCGACCGGGTGACCCGCGGAGCTGACAGTTCCGCTACCAAAGCGGGCTTTTCACCACTTGAGCCACAGTACGTTTACGACCAGTGGCTATAAAAAAGATAGCAGCGCAAAGATAGCTTGCGTCCAGCGGTGGCGACTAAAATATTCCTCTAAAGAGCCTCTGAAGTTCTACAATCCTAATGGGATCCTGCTTATAATCTCACTCCTCCCTCCTCCTCCTCCTCCTCCTCCTCCTCCTCCTCCTCCTCCTCCCTTCTCCTCCTCCTCCTCCTCCTCCTCCTCCCTCCTCCTCCTCCTCCTCCTCCTCCTCCTCCTCCTCCTCCTCCTCCTCCTCCTCGCTTCCCCCTCGTCGTCCCCTTCCTCTCCTGCCCCAGCGCGGCGAGAGCGCCCGCCGCCTGCCGCGCGAGGCCACCGCCCGGGTGGAGGAGGCCGAGCAGGCCGCCCAGGAGGCCCGAGCGGCGGGGCCCCCCAGAGCTGCCCCCCCCGGAGGGCCCCGCCCCCGCGCGGCACGCACCCGGGCCTCCCAGGCGGGGCCCGAGCTGGCGGGGAGGAGGAGGAGGAGGAGGGCAGGAGGAGGAGGAGGAGGAGGAGGAGGAGGAGGAGGAGGAGGAGGAGGAGGGAGGAGGAGGAGGAGGAGGAGGAGAGGAGGAGGAGGAGGAGGAGGAGGAGGAGGAGGGAGGAGGAGGAGGAGGAGGAGGAGGAGGAGGAGGAGGAGGAGGAGGAGGAGGAGGAGGAGGAGAGGAGGAGGAGGAGGAGGAGGAGGAGGAGGAGGAGGAGCAGGAAAAGAGGAGGAGGAGGAGGAGGAGCAGGAGGAGGAGGAGGAGGAGGAGGAGGAGGAGGAGCAGGAGGAGGAGGAGGATGCGGAGGAGGAGGAGGAGGAGGAGGAGGAGGAGGAGGAGGAGGAGGAGGAGGAGCAGGAGGAGGGAAACGCCGATGCATGGGCGGTGCAGCTCCACGTGGGGCCCGACTTTCTCCAGGCCGACGCCGCCGACGCATCGCCCATGTCGTCGACGCATCGGCGATGCACCGGCGGTGCATCGGCGATGCATCGCGCGATCCTCCGACCCCATCTGCCAGGAGCCCATCTGGGAAGCCTCTAGCGCATCCGTGCGAGCGACGAACGGTATAGGATGACCCGTTCCCCCCTCGGGGGCGCCTGTCCCAGGGCGGCTGGGAAGTTTATCAGTGGGGGTGCGAACTTTCCAGCCGGCCTGGGACTCCCGCACCCGATGTCGGACAAGTTGCCTCAAAACGATGTTCGTCGCAAAGGCTCCCGAAGCACCCTCCCGAGGGCCTCTGTGCCTCCCAGCGGGGGCCTGAGCAGGCGTGGTCGGAGGGTCTCATTCTCCCTCCATTTCCATAGGATCACACAGCGACGAACTACACCAACTTGGGGGTCGCATTCATCTTTTTGTGCGAATGAAGCCGCGGCGCCCGTCACGTGCCTCAGATGCTGTTAGCGTCGAACTCCCCCCCGGTTGTGCGCGGTCCCTCAAAAATCGCACTTCCATGAGCAACGCCTGGGCATCACTCCAGACGGTATGATGGGGGCGCACGAAACGTGAAAGATATGGAAGATGGATCCGGCCGCGAAGGGCCCAGAAACCTCGTCGAAGAGCCCGAGGAAACTTCGAGGGAACCAAAAAGAACAGACGACAAAAAGTGCCGACGACAAAAAAAGGGCCGACGGCAACGAAAAGTCCGACGACAAGAAAGAAGGCCGACGACAAATTCCAACGACAAGAACATTTGCGAACGACAAGAAGGGCGGCGGACGACAACATCTGCCAGCGGCGCAGGGCCGCGACAAAATCCGAAGTGGCGACGACGAAATGCTGTTGCAAGGCGTGCAACGAGAATTGCGGATGCGCCGTTCGCACTGCAAATGCATAGGGAATCTTGACCCCTGGCATCGCTCGGCGAGAACCATCGAGGAGCATCCTTGATCATTTGGTGAAAAAGCCACGCACGAAACCGAACAAAAACACAGGGAATGGACGTCCGAGCGATGGCGAGTGACCACGGGGCAAATGTGTCAACGCGGTTTGGTCGGGCGATTCGTTGTCGCGCGTTACCGCGCGCTCGGAGGGCGCGCCCGGAGGGCTCGCGCTCTCGCGGGGAAATCCCCGCGCGCACGGATGCCTTCGCGCGCGCGCGTGGCGCGCGGCGGGATTGGCGCGCGCTGGAGGTGCGCCGATGCCGTCGCGCGCGCCTCCACTGCGGGCGAAGCGCGAGGCGCGCGAGGCGCGCGAGGCGCGCGAGGCGCGCGTGCGCGCACCGGGCAGGCGCGCGCGTGCAACGAAGTAGTGATTCACCAGGAAGAGCGAAGAGGCCGTCCGCGTGGCACACGGCGCGAGGCCAGCGCCAACGCGAGAGCCATGATTCGGGGCGGGCCATGGTGTCAGAGTTGAGCTCCGGTAGAGGGAAACAATTACTGAACACTCCCCCTCTTCCCCAAACTCAATGTTGGCACGCGCGGGGGAGACTGCGGTCAAAATGCATCTCATCAGACCCACCGCCAACTTTGAACATTGGGGGGAGGGGGAGGCGTTGACGGATGAATGTGGCATGTGTCCGCTAATTTGTTCCGAGGCCTGTCGCAAATTGTTCAACGCAGGGTGGCACATTTCAGTTGAGCATGTTTGAAGTAAGCTCAACGCTCCCTAATTAGGCTTGCCTAAGGGGCTCATGCTTGGTTAAAGGTCAGTGCCTCGTATTCTTACGTTGCACGTTGCTCAGAGGCTCCCCGGGTTCCCCGCCCCCGCCTCATGCTACTTCAGGTTCCCCGGGATCCTCGCCCCCGGTGCCTCGTATTCTTGTTGTGCTCGTTCTAAGCAACGCCGAGCAATGCTAAACAATGCCTAACAATGCCAAGCAATGCCAAGCAATGCCAGGCAATCGCAAACAAAGCCAAGCAATGCCAAGCAACGCCAAGCAATTCCAAACGATGCCAGGCAACGCCGAGCAATGCCAAGCAATGCCAACCACTGCGCCCATGCAATCGGAGCCGTTTCCCTCATTGGGTTCGCGCCTGTTTCATTTGTTTCAAAGGATTTGTCTGTGGATCCTGTCATAGGTAATGAGGAGGTGAAGGGTCGCGCCGCATCGCTGATGCACTCCCTCCTCCCCGCAGGAGGGAGAATGATCTCTGGTGCGGGCACAGGGTGGGGCTCCAGAGGGCCGAATGCAATACGATAGCAGCGGCTTGAGCGCTCCAGCTGGGCGTCCCCGCGGCCCCCGAAAGCTGCGCACCAAAGGTCATTCTTCCCTAGGGTCACTCTTACTCGTAGCCGACCCATGGTTCGGGGATCGGAGGTCGAGAGTTCGAGGGTCGATCCTTGAGGGGTATACGTCGTAGTCCCGTGTGCCGTCGACGGCTGGGGGTCGAGGATTTGTTTTTTGGGGGGGGGCCGAGGATCGGACCTCCCTTCCCCGAGGGTCGAGGATCGGGGATGGAGACCTCGAGAGCCGAATCTCAAATCACCAGAAAGTTCTGTCTCTCCACCAATCTTCCGGGGTTGTCGGGAGCTCCTGGCCCGCCTCGTACACCTTGCGTGCCGCGTCTGCCAGGGCCCAGCGTCGGTGCTGCCCGGGTGTCCCGCCTCGCGTCTTCGACGGATGACGGCTGCATACCGCGGCCGCCGGGCCCCGAGGTGCCCGGTGCTCCTTGGGTATCATGCCTCGGATTCTCGCATGGGGATCGTTCGAAGCAGCATGTCATGGGCTGTTCGTTCTTTTGGGAGCCTCCCGGCGGTTCCCTCCTCGGGTCCGGGTTGTGCCCCCCCAACACAGACGTCCCTGCATATTCCATCTACATGGGGCTGGAGAGTGTCCAGAGTTTTCGACATCCGGAGGTCGCTTCCGGGCCCCGGGGCCGAGACAGAGAGGCACGGGCTGCGTAGAACAAATGCCCCAGGGACCGACCGGGTTGAGAGGTCTGGAGTGTGGTGGCTCGAACACGTGGAGGGGTCGGAGTTCTTGGTCCTCATACGCAACCGCAGCCACGCGGGCGGGCCCCCCTGGGCCGCGACCCCGTGGTTACGGGGCGTGCTTCGTGATGTCCCGCGCGGCGCGACTCCGTGCGACCGCGTACCGCGCACCCACGGCAGCGTGCCTCAGAGTCCAGGCCGCGAGGGCGTGCATCTGCGTGCGTGCGCCGCCCGTGCTCCCTCCGATTCCCTGGGAGGGAGACGGTCACCACCCACCAAACCACCCCAACCCAACCTGAAGGCTCAGATGTACCCTCGATTTCCAGTGGGGGGGTGTCGGGGAACATCGAAAAA
>CAUYUJ010011112.1:1251722-1289222 GCA_963575745.1 Prorocentrum cordatum
ACGTCGAATTTATAGGCGTAGCTAGAGTATTCCGGATGCGTTTGCCCGTGGAGCGCCCCGTCGCGGGCAGAAGAGACGCCGCCGCCGAACCCATAGTCACAACATGACCATACGCACTGCAATCGAGACGACATGGTACACGGTGATGGGTCCAACGCCTGGCTGTTATGGGTGCAGAAATGCAGAGGAACAGTGCGAGGGGTCTCGGGACTCATATCCCACATCCCGGATGGGCGAGCGCGGGTCGTTGAGTGGCGGAAGAAACACGAAGGACAGCAGCGTACAATTTGGTTTCGCGCACGCGCAAGTGAGGTAGAACACGCGGAAAGGGGGCGCTTCAGAAGCCAATTGAAACGTGGGGCACTGGAACAGTAGAACATTAGGAGGAGAACATTCGAACACTTGCAAATGACATGTGGGACAACGACCAGCAAGCATTAGCATCAGTGGGACCTGGTGACGAGGAGGAGGAAGATGAGGAGGAGGATCAGTACGCGGCCCTCTTGCCCCTCTGCTCCTCCTGCTGACCTGCGGGCCGTCGACCCGGTCCCACCTCCTCCGCCGCCGAGCAGCCCGCCTCCCGAGTCCCACCCCCGTTTCCCTCCCCCTCCCGTCCTCCCGTTTTCCCTCGCTCTGCGCTGCAGCAGCCCGAGGCCCGCCGACGATCGAAGACTGAGCACATGCGGAAAGATGGACCTCCAGGGCGGAAGGCAACAGGACGTAAGGGATCGGACCTCTTCCGATTCCAGCGCGCGCGGCGCGCAGGCCTAGAGGTCGACACCAACACCAAGATCGGTGGTGTGCCTCCACCGAGGCAAGACGATCCCGATCTCGGCGATGGTGGTCATATCCTGGCTTCCAAGGTGACCGAACGATTGCCACCAACACCGAAATCCAGGATCCTCTTCCCCATGTGGAGGCAAACCCCTGTGCTGGTGCTGGTGCCAATGTCCAGGCCTCCAAGCGGCCGACCTCCACCGCCGCAGCCGCCCGCGGCCCGAGCCCCCCCCGCCCCCGCGCAGCCCATCAGCGCGGCCGCCCCGCCGCGCAGCCCCGCCCGGGCAGAGGCGACCAGCGGGCGCCAACTGGGCCGCAGGGCCGCGCGCCTCGCCTGCGACGCGCCCCTCGAAGCAGCGGAAGGGCACTCCTCCTCCTCCTCCTCCTCCTCCTCCTCCTCCTCCTCCTCCCCTCCTCCTCCTCTCCTCCTCTCCTCCTCCTCCTCCTCCCCCTCCTCCTCCTCCTCCTCCTCCTCCTCCTCCTTCTCCTCCTCCCTTGGAAGCGACCGGCCTCGTTTCTCAGGCACGTGCCCACCGGGCCCCGCAAGAGTGGGGGGTGCACCTTCCCAGAAGAGATCACGACAGCGGGTTTTCCGCTGTTCGCGGTCTCTGGGGGCCCTTCTCGGGCCTCGGGGCCGCCAAAACGGGGCGCAGGATGGAGCAGTGGTCCTGGGGAGCGGGTCGAGACCTCTGGGGGTCGACGGCGTGTAAGAACCATGACGTCGGAGGTCTGCATGGGCCTCCAGAGGTTCGCTCGAGAACATTGGGTCGGAGTTTTCTCGGCGTCTCCGCCCGGTGGGGCCGCTTCCACGCCCCTAGCCCTGGGTCGGAATGTCCTTGTCGTGGCCTAGCAACGCAAAGGCGGCCTGGCGCGGCCAGCAAGTGTTCGTTGCCCCTTCGGTCTAGGTCAGGGGCCGCGGCCCGCAGGCAACAGGGAGCTTCACATGGTTGATGGATGTTGTGGTTCCACGCCCCTGCACGGGGCCGTCAAATCAGGATGAGCAGCCGTTCCCGTGGGAGGGGTCGAGAGGTCCGGGGCCGTGCCGCGCCCCGCCCCATTGGCGGACGAAGGGCAGTCACCCAGACCTTTGACGTCGTGCCTGTGGGCTTTCTTGTCGCCGTGGCTGGGCGAGCGCCGGAATTGTGGTCAGGACCTGCCTCCGAGGAGCCACGCCGTCGGTCAGCGAGCGTGCCCAGGGCGCAGCACGGCCCTCAGGGCCGAGCCTCAAAGCAATCGCCCAGAGTTGCCTGCTCTTCGCGCTGCTTTGGGGTCCAGGGCGACGCGTGGTTGGCGCTCGCGCAGGCGATGCATGGCAGCGTGCCGCCGGGCGGTCCTGCCCTTGGCGGCCGCCCTGCTCTGCGCCGTGCTCCTCGTGCTGCGGGCCGGGCTGGAGGAGCTGGCCCCTGCAGGTGGGCTGCCGACCCCCGGGGACGCCGGTGCGCGGGCCGGGCCGGGCGGCCCAGCTGCGGCCGCCGGGCCAGCGCGCTCGACCGCGGCAGCTGCGGCGGTGCGCGGCGCCGAAGCGCCATCGGCGGTGCAGGCGGGGCTCCGGGGCGGCGGCCCTCCGTGGGAGAAGCCCGCCACTGACGGGTCGTGGCCGGCACCCGCCGAGCTGCCGGCGCGCGCGCCCGCACCCGTGGCGGCGCCAGCGCTCACGCCGGCGCCCAGGCTGGCAGCGAAGCCAAGCAGGCCGCTTCCCAAGGCTCGACGATCCTCAGAGCGTGTGTAGCCCGATGTGCGTCGTCGAAGTCATGAGCCTGAGCTCTGGCGCCGCTTGAAGGTCTACATGGTCTGAGAGCGATCTGACCGTTCCGCGGCCGCTTCATCCTTCCGTTTGCCCTTCCTTTGCTTCCGCTGCCTGACCGCTTGTTAGATTCAACTCGCCGCTGACCCATACAAGTGTTAGCCCAATGTGTGTCTTGCCCTGTTCAGCTCCGCTGGCAAGGCGCAGGCTGTGTCGGCCCTCATGACACCGCCTGCGTCGTGCTGAAAGGCTTCGGTGGACAGGCACAAGCTGACGTTGGCACAGGTTCTCAGAATCACTGAAAGGCGTACAAGAGGTCCGGGAAGACCATGTACCGCTTCAATTCGACCAACGAGAGTCTCACTGCAGCGGCGATCGCGGCCGCGCCGACCGTCGTGACGCCAGAGAACAGGCTGCTCGAGGAGGGCGGCGTACGGCTATACATCACCACTGTCACGGGCACCAACTTCACCTGGCGCGCTCGGCTTCTGCAGCGCGCGATATTGCCAAGCTTGGGTCCTCGGGACGTCTTCTCGCACACGTGCGAGGAGTCTTGCGTCTACTCCGACCATGGGCTCGTTGGCAACATGGTGGTGATTCCAGAGGCTCCCGATGGGATCCTCAACATGAAGGTCGGGGTGATCAAGTGCGCCCATGCGCGCGGCTACTGTGGGCCGAGCCACGTGGCTCAAGCGAAGTTCCCGTTCGGCATTATCCACGAAGTGCGGCGCATGAAAGCGTCTGGCAACCCCATGCCTCTATGGTGGATGGTCCGCGACGATGACACCTACGTGCACGTGGAGCATCTGATGGGCGCGATCGAGGCTTTCGGAGCGAGTCGCAAGTTGCCCCAACCGCTGCACGAGCAATTGATCTGCTTCACCCCTCCGTGTGGGCTGGGCACCTGCGGTGGGGGTGGCTGGGTCCTGAGCGCCGCGTTCGCGGAAATGCTGGTCGGGCAGATTGGTGACAAGTGGATGCAGTTCCAGGTGAACCGGATCAGGCACGGGATGCCGCACTACGACCTCCACGTGAAGAAGGTCTTGACATGGCTGGACCAGTGGCTCCTGGTCCAGCTGCCAGAGATGAGCGCGTTCGCCCCGAACTCCGAGCTCTGCGCCTGGAAGCCGGGCGGCCGCGACGGCAGGCAGTGCGTCAACACCTCCGTCTGCGCCTGCGCGTCCTCCCGGCTGCCGGCGTCCTGGCACCTGAACCTGCTCCGGGCCGACATCGAGGAGATGCTGGACCTGCTCCAGAGGAACGGGCTGTAGGACGGCCCGGCGGCGCGCGCAAGAGGGCGGCGCGAGGCGTGCTGGCCTCTAATAGAGTGCAAGGGGCCTCCTCACGGGCCCCCTTCTGCATCCCAGGAGGCCCCCCTTCGCAGTGCCAGGCGCCGTTCCGAGGCAGAGACTTCTCCACAGCCACCGCTCGGGGGATCGATCTTCGGGGGACACGGTAGGCGGTTGCTACGGGCATCGAAGACGCCTACGGCGAACCACCGCCGCCCCCCTGCCGTTTGAAACCGCCCATGCGGCCAAACATTGGGCCGAAGTCTGGTCACGCTATTGGACTGTGTGTTCCCCCAGCCGATGCGGACCGCCTTGGGTAAATACGTGGGAGAGAGAGGACAAGGAGGAGGAGGAGGAGGAGGAGGAGAGCGAGGAACACGAGGACGATGATGACGACGGTGACGATTATGATGATGATGATGATGATGTTGATGATGATGATGATGATGATGATGATGATGATGATGCTGATGATGATGATGATGATTATGATGATGATGCTGCTGCTGAAAATGAGGATGCTGCTGCTGCTGATGATGATGATAATGATACGGATTATGGTACTGATGATGATTCTGAGGCCGATGCTGATAACACTTCTGGTGATGATGATGACGCTGATGCTGATGATGGCGATGCTGATGATGGTGGTGGTGATGATGATGATGGTGGCGACGTGGATGATGCTGATGATGAAGATGCTGGTGGTAATGATTATGACGAGGAGGAAGAGGAAGTGGAGGAGGTGGACCAGTGCAAACCCAAGACTCATCAACGATATTGCAATACATCTTCCCTCCGAGTTCTCTCTTCATATGCCCCTTAGAGGGATTCATGCTCACTGAGGGAAGTGCCCCATTGGAAGAAAACCGTCGGACAATCCGGAATTTTGCCAGAACGCAATTCCTGGGACTCGAATGCCGCGAATTACCCTTGCTGCTGCGTCGTGACGACCCTGGATCTTGCCAGAACATTGTTTATGGGGCATCAACACCGCGAACCAACGTGACTATTGCGCCCTGAGAATCTGACACCGTTCACCATGGTAATCCTTCAAACTGTTGCAAACTCTTAAGAAGAGAGCGCGGCGCTTAGGCGAGAGCCACGTTTTCAAAACGAATCGACCTCCATCCGCGAAGTTCGTGCAAACTTTGAGTCGAGTGTGCGCCGCCCTTAGGCGAGAACAACATGTTGACCCGATCAGTTCTTCATCCGTGAAGCTATTGCATATTTCCCAGCCATGATGTGGTATTGGGTCCAGAGACGGTCCCCGCGTTCCTCTTCTCCTCTTCTCCTCTCCTCCTCCTCCCCCTCCTCCCCTCCCCCCTTCTTTTTCAATGCGTTTCACCCACCCAGCACAACGCTTCATGGCCCCATAAGGAGCTCCACCGAAGCCCCCAGTGGGACCGCCCGCATGCGCCCGCCACCACCCAGCACAGCCCTTGCTCCCTGCGTTTCGCCCAGCCTGTACAGCGTTTCGTGGCCCTATAGGGAGCTCCACGGAAGGTCCCAGTGGTACCGCCCGCATGCGACCCCCACCACCCAACAAAGCCCTTGCTCCCTGCGTTTCACCCACCCAGTACAGCGTTTCGTGGCCCCATAGGGAGCTCCACCGGAGGTCCCAGTGGCACCGCCCGCATGCGTCCGCCACCACCCAGTACAGCCATTGCTCCGTTCGTTTCGCCCACCCAATACAGCATTTCGTCGCCCCATACGGGACTCCACCGAAGGTCCCAGTGGCACCGCCCGCATGCGTCCGCCACCACCCAGCACAGTCCTTGCTCCCTGCGTTTCACCCATCCAGTACAGCGTTTCGTGGCCCCATAAGGAACTCCACCGAGGTTCCCAGTGGCACCGCCCGCATGCGTCCGCCACCACCCAACACAGCCCTTGCCCGCTGCGTTTCGCCCACCCTGTACAGCGTTTCGTGGCCCCGTAGGGAGCTCCACCGAAGGTCCCAGTGGCACCGCCCGCATGCGTCCGTCACCTCCCAACACAGTCCTTGCTCCCTGCGTTCCACCCACCCAGTACAGCGTTTCGTGGCCCCACAGGAGGTTCCACCGAAGGTCCCAGTCTCACAGCCCGCATGCGCCCGCCACCACCCAGCATAGCCCTTGCTCCCTGCGTTTCACCCACCCTGTACAGCGCTTCGTTGCCCCATAGGGAACTCCACCGGAGGTCCCAGTGGCACCGCCCGCATGCGTCCGCCACCACCCAGCACAGCCCTTGCTCCCTGCGTTTCACCCACCCAGTACAGCGTTTCGTGGCCCCATAGGGAGCTCCACCGAAGGTCCCAGTGGCACCGCCCGCATGCGTCCGCCACGACCCAATACAGCCATTGCTCTCTGCGTTTCGCCCACCCTGTACAGCGTTTCGTGGCCCCGTAGGGAGCTCCACCGGAGGTCCCAGTGGCACCGCCCGCATGCGTCCGCCACCACCCAGCACAGTCCTTGCTCCCTGCGTTCCACCCACCCAGTATAGGGCTTCGTGGCACCATAAGGGGGCTCCACCGAGGGTCCCAGTGGCGCCGCCCGCATGCGTCCGCCACCACCCAGCACAGCCCTGGCTCCCTGCGTTTCACCAACCCAGTACAGCGCTTCGTGCCCCCATAGGGAGCTCCACGGAAGGTCCCAGTGGCACCGACCGCATGCGCCCGCCACCACCCAACACAGCCCTTGCTCCCTGCGTTTCACCCACCCCGTACAGCGTTTCGTGGCCCCCATAGGCAGCGCCACCGAAAAAGATATTTACAAGTTCGGTACTCACAACTGCATATGGTTGGGTCTTTCGCAGGCTAATGTTTAGGTCGATTTGGCGCAGCGCGTGCGAGAGTCATATGTTGAAAGCGGCCCGCCCTCCATCCGTGAGATTGTTGCAAATCCGATGCTTCAGGATCATAAGTAGTAGGACATCTCAGACGAAGAAACGCCTGGCCCGTTTTTTCGACTGGCCTAGGGGCGCGATTGGGATGATCTATTTGGACGGAAGAGGGATGGAGGAGGAAGAAGAGGAGGAGGCCTCTTGAGAGCCCTCTCGGGGCCTCCTGAGGGCTGCCTGACTGCCTCTTGAGGGCCTTTCAGGGGTTTCTCGGGGTGGCCTCCTGAGGCCTCTCCTGGGGCCTCTGGGGGGCTTGTTCGGGGCTTCTGGGGGCCTCCAATGGACTTCTTGGCCTTCGGAGGCCGTCTTGGGGCCCTCACCTCCTTGGGTGCTGTAGGGCTGTCTTGAAGGGATATGGGGTTGTCTAGGGGCTGTCTTGGGTATTTCTTGGGTCGTTTGGGGGCCCTCTTTGGCTGTCTTGCGGGCCTCTTGCGACGTCTTGCGGCGTTCTCGGGGGCCGATGGGGCCGTCTTGGAGCGTCGGAAGCCCAGAAAGGCAAGACCGCTAGCACCATTGAAAAACAATCGGGTAATACATGATGATTGCATCTAGGAGGTCCTCTTGGAGCATTCTAGCGGCGTCTTGGGGGCCTCTTGGGCCGTCTGGAGGACGTTTTGGGTCTTCTTGCGACCATCTTGGCCGTCTTGAAGGCATCTTGGAGGCATCTTAAGCCATCTGGGCCTACCTGGATGCCATCTAGAAGCCATCGTCAGAGCGAAAACCGATGGGAGTCACCTCTCATGGGTCTCTCCGCGTGGGCGGCGGGCCGGACCGAGACCCCACTGGGCATTCGCTGGGAAGTAGACAGAAGCCAACGTCTAGCACGCCGTGGACCCCTGTGGCAGGCCGATCTAATGGCCGTCGGCCCATCACGCCACCTTGCCTGGGTCGTGCATGCATGTTGTAGGGCTCCGGCGGGCCTCCTGTGGCCTCTTGGGGGCTTCTTGGGGGCTTCTTGGGCCTCCTGGTTAACCCGCGGAAGCCGTCTGGGGTCGTCGTGTGGACATCCCGGGGGCCTCTCGCGGGCCTGCTGACAGTCTCGATGGTCATCGTGGGGTGGAGGGCCCACGGGTTCCCCGTGGCCTTGGGAGGCGGTGAGCCGGCATGGGGAGACCTTCGCGTCGTTGGGTCCCTCTCGGGGCCATCCTGGGCCGTCTTGGGGCCTATTGAGCCGTCCAGGGGCCCTCTTGGGCCGTCCTGGGGTCTTCTTTTTTGTAGACTTTTGTGCCATCTTGGAGCGGTCCTGGGCTTCTCTTGGCGAGAACGCTCGAACTCATCGAAAACGAATGGGGAATCATTGACGTTGGCCTCTTGGGAAGATCTTGGACGGCCTCTTGGAGCCTTTTTGGGGTGTGTTGGCGGCCTCTTAGGTTGTCTCAGGTCCATCGTGGGTGGGCTGGCTCTGTGCCTTCATGAGCCGTCTTGCGGGTTTTCTTTGTGCCCTCATGGGCCGTCCTGGCGCTCTCTAGGACCGTCTTGAGCGCTTCTCGGGAGAGTCTTGCAGGTTCGCCGGGTCGTTCTGGGTGGGTTCACCGTCCTGGAGGCCGACGCGACACACCCCAAGAACAACCAGGAGCACCCAAGAGCGCACAGAAATTCTTGGAACATCGTTGTCTGGGCCTGTGAGAATTCTGCAATCCGTCGAGCTCGTACACCTTGCATGCGTATTGGGGCATTCCACTTCGTGCTGAAGGCCCGGTGGCGGATGTTTGGGTTCCCCTGGGGCCCGAAGCGATCAATACCCACGGCTCCATGGGGTCCCAGGACGTCGGCTCCGCCAGGCGGTGGGCGTGGATACATCCCCGCCTTGCAGCCGTCGACCTGGCGCCAGAACCCTTGCCTTCCCCACTAGGCACAACGCCGAGTCTGGTTTTGGGGTCATAACTCGGGCCTCTGGCGGCCGTTCGAGACGATCCCGGAGCGCTCCTGGCGAGGCACAGCTGCTGGAAAGCACCCTTGAGGTTGGAAAAGCCTCGGGGAACCAATGACAACGCAAGAAACCGTCGAGCTTCACTCCTCGGCGCGCCGCTGACCTTCGATCGGTGTCGGCGCCTCGCCGCCCGACGCTGCAGGAAGTGCCGGGGTCTTCTTACGGGAAGCTGTCGGGGATGGACAGAACCCCCCACAGTGACACGTCGATTAGTGAATTGTCCGTTTTCGGTTCTCGAGAGGGCGCCGTGGCCGTTATTTTCCAGGCTTGCGCCCGCCAGGTTTGGGCCTCAGGTCGTTTTCACTAAACCACGTTTTACTAAAGGGGGGTCTGTCCATCCCCGAAGCTGGGCAGCAGGGCGGCGGCTTGGTGGGCTCCGGCGCGGCTGCTCGGGCCGCACGGGGTGCAGCCCGGTGCCTCGCCTCTCCCGCGGGCGGACCGCACGGTGCCGCTCGGAGGGAAAAGAGGCTGAAGGCAGTACGTTTAAGTCGGGCCTGTCCCTCGACAGGGGGAATATTCAAAAATAGTCAAAAAATAGTCAGGGGACTATTTTTTTATAATTTGTTAGCATTTTTTGCATTTTTGGGGTATTCTTAATCTTTCGTCCCAAATCGGCCTGTAGGGGGACAGGCCCGACTTAACAGTACGCAAGTAGCGGGACTGTTGTCCAGGGGATGTCGGTTGCGGAGTTGTCCACGGCAGCGGTCTGCGACATAAAGCTGCGTGCATGCGCTGCTGATTCTTAGCCTTCCTTGGTGGAGGATGTCCCGAGCACGTGCAGTGCCGTTTTTAATACATGCTCCGCGTGCGGATCATGTACTAAAAAATGCAAGGACTTAGTATTAAAGACAACGATGAGTTCATCCCGTCGACCTGACTGTACGTGGGATCTCCTCCTCGCTTGCTTCCGATGGGATTCCGTGGGACACGGTGGGGCGAAGGAAGGTCGGGTATAGCCAGGACCTCGGGTAAGGGAACCCGGTTCGTGGTAGGGCCCCAGAGCCCTTGATTTTGCCAGAATCGCTAACCCGCTAACCCAGGTCTGCCGTAGCTGGTGTGTGTTTCGGGTCACGGCAGCTTCGTTTAGTGGAACGGGGCGGGGGGGGCGCCCCCCAGTACACATCGCTAAGCCAGGTCCCACTAAACCCAGTTTTGCCAACGTCCGGGAAGGGCACGCACGCAGGGACCCCGACGCTCCACGTGCCGAACATCGAGGCGGAGGTGTCTCTGCGTCCTCGGCCTCAAGGGACCTTCGCGGGGCCAGGGGGCCGCCAAAGAAGTTCTGGAGGGAGAAAAACACACAGACACAATTAATCGTCGATTTCCAGAAAATATGGGAAAATATTGGAAGTGGGGGGGAAGACAAAACCCAGAACATATGGGAAAATATGCGGAATAGTTTTGGCCCCTTCAGAAGTGGCAGGGGCGACGAGACTGGCCCCGCGGAACGGGTCGGGATCTTGCGGGGTCCTCGTGCGGAACAGGTCGAGGCATCAGCCTCCTCCTCCTCCTCCTCCTCCTCCTCCCAGATCTTTGGGGGAGAGAGGATCGGCTTTCTCGCATCGAGCTGCTTTGACGTTCCTGGATCTCCTCGGGCCTCCCGGGGCTCTTCGGGGACTCTGGAGAGGCCTCGGGGGACACTCGGGGTCCTCCGGGGCTTCCGAGGGTGTGCAGGGAGGTGGGGGGGGGGTCTTCCCCCCCCTTCTGCCCCTCCTGCGCTAGCTTCAGGCGGCTTCTTTCTGGCCGTGCCTCCTGTGAAGGCAGCTGTGAGATAATCATCCCGCGCCCCTAATCACCCCCTCCCACCAGCAGGTGCTTTGTGGTGTGCTGCCGTTGCTGCGGTTCGGCACACTCCCTCCAGAGAGCAGCTGCTGTTCTGAGGCGACTGCTTTTTAGAATGAGTGCCACGCATCAGATTCCGATCTCCCAGAATGTGTCGCCGGTAGGTTTCTTAGTTTTCCGATTTCCAGCGTGAGCCTCAAATAGGTCAATGTGTTGGTGCAGCCCGTGTGGCGCAATCAAAGGCAGTGCTATGCATCTCAAAGCAATGCACAACAATGCAAGCAGTGCGAAACAGCCCGAATCAGAGCATAGCAAATCAGAGCAAACCAGGACACGCAGCTGCAAAGCCATGAAACGCAACGCAAAGCAAAGCTATGCAGCGAGGCCCGTGGGTGCACCGCATGGGCGCAACACATGGCCACGACAAGTCCCTCAGTCCCTCGACTGAGCATCTCTCTTCCCGTTTCTGTCGTTTTTCAGTTTTGTTATGTTTTTCCTCTCTCTCTCTCTCTTTCCCTCTCGGGCTCTCTGTCCGTCTCTCTCTCTCTCTCTTTCTCTCTCTGCACTCTCTCTCTCTCTCTCTATATATATCCCCTCTCTCTTGCCCTCTCTGTCAGTCTCTGTCTTTTTCCTGTTTCGATCTCTCTCTCTCTATATATATGTATGTATGTGTGTGTGTGTCTGCCTGTGTGCCTGCCTGCCTGCCTGCCTGTCTGCCAGTCTGTATCTGTGAGTGTATAGCTCTCTCTCTCTCTCGTTCTCTCTCCCTGTATTCACAGTCCACCTTTCTCTTCCCTGCAGCTAATAGAGCGGAGTGCCTTGCCGCCCTTCTTTCCATTCTTGTTGCCCTGCGCCTCCTCCCTTCGGCCGCGTGGGCCCGGACGAACATGAGTAGACCCTCGCTGCGCTTCTGTGGCGTGCCGGTCGAGATCCCGTGTTGGCGCTGCACCATCTTGGGGATGCCCTTGTCGGCGCTTGGGGGGAACGTGCCAGCTTCGGCCAGGTGTTCGGGCCCAGAAGGGGGGCCCGAATCTCCGTGTTCTCGCGTTGCCGCCGCCCCGAGCGCCGCCGGCGTCGAGTTGTCTCTCCCTGGCGCGCACGCGTTGGGCCCGTGCGGAGGCCCGCGCTGCGGCTCTTCCGTGGGGCGGGGCACCTCTCGAGACCTCTGTGCGTGAGCCACCGCGTGCGCAAGTTCAGCACGAGGGCCAACACGTAAGTAGCACGTGGCCTCCACGGCGTGCACCGCGTGCGTCGTCGGGCCTCGCACGGGAAACGTTCACCCTCGTGTCGTGCGACGCGCGTGAGTGTGGTGAGCCGCGGCGCCCGGCGAGGCACAGAGGTTCCTCACCGCGCGGATCGGGGAGGTGCGGCAGGGCGGCCTGGCCGCAACGCCGGTGACGACGGAGATGTCGAAGCTGTCGCCGAGGCATGCCGTTGCCGACGCCGAGCTTCCTCCGCCACCGCCTCCTCCTCCGCCTCCTCCTCCTCCTCCATGCTACGTGCGCTCCTCCTCCTCGGCCTCCTCCTCATCTTCCGCCTCCTCCAGCTCCTCCCCCTCCCCCTTCTCTTCCTCCTCCTCCTCCTCCTCCTCCTTTGGCTCCTCCTCCTCCTCCTCTGGCTCCGCGTCCACCTCCTCCTCCTCCTCCTCCTCCTCCTCCTCCTCCTCCTCCCTTCTCTCTCTCTGCTCGATTTTCTCGCAGTTCGTTCATGGGACGCTTAACGAATCGCCCACTACTCCTTTCTTGAGCGCCATGCCTTCTACGTAGCCCCCCTGGCGTCGCACCTCAGACAGGGCCCACGAGGCACCACTTCAGGAAACACAATCATCTCAACCATCCTGTTTAGAGGGACCAGTCGGCCTCATGCGGTGAAATCTGCTAGTGTCCTCCCTGTCTCCTCCTTTGAGCCGTCCCCGTCAGTTCTGCGCCCTCGGCCGAGGGCCCTCCGCGCTCTGTTCGGCCGTCGGACGGAGCTGCGAGGCCGTGCTCCGGTTCTCCGAGTCCTTCTCGTGCACCTCGGCCAGAGGATGCGAGCTGTTGCGGCGCTCGGCGCAAGTGGCCGCACCGAGCACGAACACTGCTCGCCGTGTTTCGAGGGGGCCCTCGGAAGCTGGGGGAGTTTCCAAGGAGGCCGCCCGGAGCCCCACGGAAGCTGGGAGCGTGTGTGTCTGTTCTAAGGAGGTCTCACAATTCCAATGTCGTATGCATGCTGTCGGTTTACAGTGCAAGTGCGCGATTTCCCGACATCTACAGGATCTTACCCCATGCGTTTACGCCCCCCTCCTACTCGACGCCAGACCCGCGGATGAGACCATGATCCAAATCGAAGCCCAGCCAGAAGTTCGGGCCGAAGCCGACCCTAAGCCTGCCAGCGGCGCAGACATCCTCGTCGCTGAGGGGCGCCGTGTTCGACACTGGCTGGTTCGTCAGAGTTGCTGCTCAGGGGACGTTCGTCGACACCCACACTTTCAGAGACTTGAACATATCGATTCCGAGGTGTTCGGCGCTTTCGGCCTCCGGATGTCGCGTCCTGGCCCCACAACCGTCAATAGAAGGACCCGCAGTGAAAATCCGGTCCCGAAGAGGGTATCGAGGCTTCTGGGGTCCACCTTGTGAACATCGTTACGTTTTGGGTATGCGTCGGATCTGCTGCCCACAGGGCTATCATCGATACCAGTCGGTGTCTCGAAGCCTGCACACTCACTGCGTCGCAAAGCCAGCTCGTATCAACAGGAGCATGTTTTGCATTTGAAGGCATCCGCGTTGCGGGCAGTGATCGCAGGAGTTTGCCCAACGTGGCACAGCCACTCATGTGGTGGGCATGTGCGGGGAGTGCGCATGTTTATGATGGTGCAGAGATCTGTTGCAAGCGCGCTTGCCGTGTGAGTACAGGTTACGCAGTTCAGCCCAGAGACGATAAACTGTGGTTATGTGGCGAGACTGGGAATTGCTGTGAGGTGCCAGCGGTCTTCGAATTCGAGGAATATGACATGCCTACTGCGAATCACCACCGAAACTTCTTTTGGAAACGGATGTGTGGCCAAACGTCGGGCCAATGTTTCGCCAAGCTTTTGGACGATGTGCTCCCGGCACTTGTTGTGGAAAACCGTGGGGGAACACTTTGGGGAGGAGGAGAGGAGGGGGATACATACATATTCCCTTTTCTATATTGATATCATCTGGGACTCTGTGACCCCCTCCTAATAAACGGGACCCCTTCCGGATCCTTGGCTCCAGGTGCACCCTGGACGACCTTGCAGACGGTCCCTTGTGCTTTCAAGGCTCCTGAAGCCCCTGATGGGCCTAGGGTCAGGAGGGCGGCCGGACGGCCCCGCCAGAGGCAACAGAGGCCCCAGGCACCCACCAGTCGCTCCAAGACGATTGAGAAACGACCCCCAAGAGGCATTCGAAAAGCAAGAAACATTGATTTACCAGGGTTTTTGTATGATGTTGGGAATGCTCAGTTCGTCGGTCTTCCAGGCGCCGGAGACCGCCCAGGAGGCAAGATAATCGCTCTACGTTTAAACCACGAGGGCTTCCAGGCAGCCCGAGAGGAGCTCCAAGACGCCCTAAAGATGGCCCGAAGAGGGCCCCATGACGGCTCAAGATGGCCCCAAGACGCCTCCCGAATCATTCCAAATCGTGACCCGGTCGTCCAGGGAGACCGTGGTTGGAAGCAGGGTGGCCCAGGGAAGTCCCCAGAGGCCCCCAGAAGGGACCCAGGAGGCTTCCAGATAGCCCCCAAACAAGCCCCCCCAAAAAACGTTCGTGAGGCTCACAAGAGGCTCTCCTAGGATGAGCCTCTGCAACAAGAGCTGAGGATAGGGAAGAATTCGCAGGGTAGGGGGATAATGAGGAAGAAGAAGAAGAGGAAACATGGGGTAATTATAACAAACAACATGATGTCAACGACGATGCCAGAAAAGGCAACAACGGATTATCGCTAAACTATCGCCAAAGTGCATGGCGCGAAGCGCCAATGCAGGCTTGTGTGTATGTCTGTATGTCTGTATGTATGCATGCATGCATGTATGGATGTATGTATGCATGCATGTATGTATGAACGTATGCATGTATCTATGTATGTATGTATGTATGTATGTATGTATGTATGTATGTATGTATGTATGAATGTGTGTATGTATTTATGTATGCATGTATGTGTGTATGTATGTATGTATGCATGCATGTATGTATGTATGTATGTAGGTAGGTATGTAGATGTGTAGGTATGTAGGCATGTAGGTATGTAGGCATGTATGTGTGTGTATGTGTGTATGTCTGTATGTATGTATGCATGCATGCATGTATGTATGTATGTATGTATGTATGTATGTATGTATGTAGGTGTATATATGTCTGTCTGTCTGACTGTCTGTCTGTATGTGTGTATGTATGCATGCATGCATGCAGGCATGCATGCATGTATGTATGTATGTATGTATGTATGTATGTGTATACGTATGTATGTATGCCTGTCTGTCTGTCTGTCTGTCTGTCTGTCTGTATGTCTGCATGTATGTATGTATGTATTTATGTATGTATGTATGTATGTATGTATGCATGCATGTATGTATGTATGTATGTATGTATGTAATGTGTATATATGTATGTATGTGTGTATGTATGTATGTATGTATGTATGTATGTATGTATGTACGTATGCATGTATGTATGTATGTAGGTAGGTAGGTAGGTAGGTATGTATGTATGTATGCATGCATGCATGCATGTATGTATGTATGTATGTATGCATGCATGCATGCATGCATGTATGTATGTATGTATGCATGTAGCTATAATCATGTATGCATGTATGCATGCATGTATGTATATGTGTATATATAAAAAAAACATAAATGTACACGCACCCGCAAGAGGCCCGGGCGCCTGGGGCCGCGACCTCGGGGCGGCATGGCAGGACCGGGGCCTCCGAGGTTGCTTCCAGAGTGCCCCGGAGGGGGCCGTGAAGCCCCCGGACTGCCCCCGAAAGCTCCAAGGTGCTCCCAGAAGCCCCCCGGGGGGACTTCGACAAGCCCCTCCAAGACAGCCCAGATAGCCCCAACGTGGCCGCAGACGGGTTCCAGACCAGAAATGCACAGCCCAAGAGGCCTCCAAGAGGCCTCGAGAGACCTCCGAGAGGCGTGCCGAGAGAGCCCGAAGAGGCCCAATTCCTGCCCCGGGGAACCCGAAAATAGTCCAGGAGGAGCCCCGAACGGCCCAAGAGAACCCCAGGACAGGCCCAGGACAGAACCCCTCACCCCTCAGCTTTCGCGGTCCTCCCTCCTGTCCTGGGGCGGCCCCGCCAGAGCGCCAGACAGGCCCCGCCAGAGCGAGCGGGGCATCGCTATACCCTATCATTGCACAATTTGCTTTCCCCCTCCCACCCCTCGAGGGCGTCCCCAGCAGAGCGAGTTCTGACTACGCGTTTCTTTGCGTCGATGGCATGGGCCCGAGAACGTTGGAAATCGTCGTTGTGACCACATTGGGGCTTACAGCGACACCCGAGCCTCATCTGCGACTAGAGCCTAAGCTCGCGTAGCGCGCGTGGTTGTAGTGTGTATATGTACATATAGATATACAGATCTGTTTCATACTCCAAGGGATTAGAGCTCGGAGGTGATTAGCTGCGCAGCCGTGTTGTTTGTTGTTGGCCGTTTCGCTCGGGACACCCTCGCACTTGTTGAAGGTTGGATGCACCCCGCTCGCAGATCGCGACGCCACGGTCCACAAACACAACCTTTTTCCCCCAACCCTCCCTTGGTTGGATTTTCCTTTTGAATTAAAGCAGTGGGGTCTGCAGTCCTCCGCTCTCCTCCTTCCGCCCTCTGTTCCCCTCTCGCCTGCCTGCACCTGCCTGCTTGCATGCCTCCTGCCTCACTGTCCTGCCTGGCTGGTCTGTCGCCTACCTCTCCGTCGTGCTTTCCCCTGAAAGGAGCAGCTGTCACCACTTTCGAGGGCTGCTGGGGGGTCAGCACAGGTGTCCCGCCCAGATCCCCCAAAAGACCTCGCCATCCCTGGGGGGGCTGCGAACTGCAGAAAGTGTCAACACTTTCGAGGGTTGCTGTGGGGGCCAGCGCAGTGGTGTCCCAGAAAGATCCAATTAAGACCTCGCCATCCCTCGGGGGCTGCGAAGTGTGAAACGGTCGTCGCTTTCGAGGGCTGCTGGGGGAGACAGCACAGTGGTGCCCGACGCAGATCCCAAAAAGACCTCGCCATCCCTGATCAGCCCGTCTGATTCAGCCACGTGTTTTCTGCTCATAGCCCCCCTCCTGCTATTCTCTTTTGTGCTCCATCCTTCTCCCTCCCCCTTGCTCCTTCCTTCCATCCGTCCTCTCTTCCCAAAAATATACCCCCAAGGGGTACGATCGAAGACGAAGAAGGCGGGTATCGAGGGTTTGGGATATACGTTTTGAATGGCACGCGAGCAGGTAACAGGGAACAGTCTTAAAATGAGTGTTGTTGTTGTCGTCGTCGTTGTCGTCGTCGTCTGTCGTCTGTCGTCTGTCGCCCGTCGTCTGTCGCCTGTCGTCTGTCGTCGTCGCCGTCGTCTTCGTCGTCGTCGTAAGTCTTCGTCGTCGTCATCGTCATTATCGTTCGTCGTCCCTCCTCTCCGGGGTCGTGGTGCAGCCCCGGGGGCTTCACTCAAACGCGCTAGCGCGGATGTGGCCTGAGGCTCGTCAGGGGCATTTCTCGACCTCTTGCATGGTTCCTTCCGCCCTTCCCCCCCCCCTCCCTCGTCGCACACACACACACACACGAGCGGCTGAAGGCACGCTCTCTCGCCCACCCGCGTTCCCTCATGCTACCGTGAGCCTTGTGTGGGGACTCGCGGTGTAGGTGCGCCCCATCATGCCACCCGGAAGTAATTGGCACCCTTCCTTGCCGAGACGGCGTGCACACAGCACTGGCCGCAAATAGCGCCGAGCTTAGGGCGCCGTGGTGGTGATACGACGCGGGTGTGTTGGCAAAGGCTGGGTCCACCAGTGCAGGGGTGGGGCCCGTTCTGGTGGTTGGGTGTATCCAGAGCAGCGCGGTGTGTGTGTGTGTGTGTGTCTGTCGGTGTCGGGTGGCTGCACACCGGGCCGCGCCCTGCCCACGTACCGCCCCCTCATCCACCGTCGCATGCAATGCTTTCGTCGGCGCGCGCGGCCTGGCTTGAGAAGGTGCGCGGATACAACGCCCCGCTTGACGGGGGACGAACGAATGAGCACACGCACGCGCACGCACGCACGCACGCACGCACACACACAGAGACACACACAGATACACGCACGCACACACACAGAGACACACACAGATACACACACGCACACGCACACACGCACACGCACACCGTGCCCTCCGGCGTCGCGTGCGCGCGCACGCGCACGCGCACGCGCACACGCACGCACACAACACACACAACGCACACACATACACAAACGCAAACACACACACACACATACAACAAACACACAATACACACAACACACAACACACGACACACAAACACACAAACACACACACACACGCACGCACACACATACACACGCACGCACACACGCACACACGCACACACGGGGGGAAGCAGCAACACGCGACGCCGGAGGGCACGTGTGAGCGAAGCGGACGCCGAAGGCGGAACAGCAGCGCCGGCGGTACCTCGGAGGGAGGGCGGCTCGGCAGGGCGGGCCACTAACAGCGGCGGAAGCGCGGAGGACGCGAGGCAGGCGCGGCCTTTACACCACAGACACACAGACACACAGACACACAGACACACACACACACGACAAGTTTGCACATGTGTTTGTGCAATCTTGGGCACGCACGTGCAACTTCTATGCGTATGTATGTATGTATGTATGTGTATGTATGTTTTGTCTATGTCTGTATGTATGTATGCAGGTATGTTGGTTGGTCAGTCCGTAGGTAAACACGTCGTTAAGTAGACCGGTCGGTTTGTATATCTGCATGTGTGTATGTTTGAATGCATGCACATAAGTATGTCTGTTTGGATGCATGTGCGCATGTATGTGTATATATGTAGGTAGGTCGGCCGGTCCGTTGGTAGACTGGTAACTAGGTCGGTAGGGCAGTATCTGTGAACTTATGTATGTATGTATGTATGTATGTATGATTGCATGTATGCATACATGTATGTCTGCATGTATGTATGTATGTATGTATGTGTATGTATACGCATGTGTTTGACCCTGTATGTGTGTATGTATGCATGATTGCATGTATGCATGTATGTCTGTCTGTATGTATTCATGCGCATCTGTATGTGTATATGTCTATTTCTATGTATAGGTATAGGTAGTATAGGTATAGGTATATGTATATGTATCTGTATATGTGTATGTATATGTGTATGTTTGTGTATAGGTGTATGTATATGTTTAGGTTTATGCACATGTATATGTATATGTATGTGTGTATACGTACATATCTATGTATACGCATCTGTATGTATGCGTCTATACATGCACACACGTATGTGCGTGCTGTTATCATGCACAGCTGCATACGGCGAGTCCCGCCACCGTGCCTGGGCTGTGGGTGTGAAGCCTCTTGGGTGTTTGTTGGGATGTCGTGGGGGGCCTGCGCAGTTTTGAGGCCTTTGGGGGGCAGTGTGGGACCCTTTGGGGCCTCTTTTGAGCCTCGCTGGGGCCTCTTGGGGCCTCTTGGGGGTCCTTTTCTGGAGGCCTCTAGGAGCCTCTCGGGCGCTTTGGGGTGCCTCCCGGGGGCCTCTTGCGGTGGAAGGCTCGGACTTTCTGTTTGTATTCCCTCTCTTGGGCCTCCTGTGGGCCTCTTGAGGCGGAAGGCTCGGATTTTCGGTTTGTGTTCCCCCTCTTGGGCCCCTTGTGGGGACATCTTGGGCCGTCTTGGAGTGTTTTTGGGGGCCTTCTGGGGGCCTCTTGAGGCGGAAGGCTCGGATTTTCGGTTGTGTTCCCCCTCTTGGGCCCCTTGTGGGGACGTCTTGGGCCGCCTTGGGGTGTTTTGGGGGGCCTTCTGGGGGCCTCCTGAGGCGGAAGGCTCGGATTTTCGGTTGTGTTCCCCCTCTTGGGCCCCTTGTGGGGACGTCTTGGGCCGCCTTGGGGTGTTTTTTGGGGCCTCCTGGGGGCCTCTTGAGGCGGAAGGCTCGGATTTTCGGTTTGTGCTCCCTTTCTTGGGCCCTTTTTGGGGACGTCTTGGGGCGTTTCGGCCGCCACTTGGGCCGCCTGGGGGCGCTTCTAGGCCGTCTTGGGGCCTTCTTGGGGACCTCTCGGGCTGTTGTGGGGTAGTCTTCGGGCCTCTCCGGCTGTCTTGGAGCGTCGGCAAGCCGAAAAGGCGAGAACTCCAACATCTTTCAACACTCAAGGCAAATCACTGATGTTTGCCTGTGGGGCCCTCTTGGGAGGTCTCTTGGAGGTCTCTTGGGGCGGCTCGGAGGATCGTTCGGCGACTCGGGGCCCTCTTGGACTGTTTTGAGGGCCTCCTCGGTCGTCATGGAAGCCCTGGAGAGCCCCAGGGAGGCGTCTTGGCAGCCCAGGGCTCTCCCCCTGAATAGGGGTGGTGCAGTCGCCTGGGCGTGAGGGGAGGATGGGGGGGGGGGCCTTAGAAGACTACAGACACCCTGCCAGGCAGCCCTTGGCATCGTTCCACGCCTCAACGTGCCGCAGGCACGGTGGCGGACATGTAGATACAAGACTGCGTTGGCACTTCCCTCCACGCACCTTGGTCCTCGAAGGTTGGCAATCAGACGGAAGGGCAGAGAGGTAAGGTTGACAACTTAGCGATATTGCCTTGTTGCCTTTCCGGCATCATCGCATATATGGATGGATCGTTCGGTGTGTGTATATATATATATATATTTGTACATACACAGAAATCGATATTGCTATACTCATACAATTACATAATTACATATATATACATATATATATATATATATATATATATATATATATGTATAGAGAGGCATAACACACATACATATATATATATGCACATATATATATATATGTGTACATCTCCTTCTGTACATCTATGAATATTCCGGTGGGGTGCGACCCCCCCCCCCCGAAACGGGACCCCCCAGATCCGTGGCACGGGGGGAGGCCAGAATCCTTACCAAGCCGTGCGCGCAGGTTGGTGGCAATCCCAAATCGATCTGCGAAAGGCCCAAGAGCCACCCAAGACGGTCCAGGATGGCATCCAGCTAGCCTTGACCCCCGCCAGATGCCCGAAGATCACCCCAATGTCACCCCAAAGAGGCGTTCGAACCCCAGAAACATTGATGTTTCATTGGTTTGTGTATGGTTTTCGGATACTCGCTCATTCGGCCTTCCACGCGTCCGAGAACATTGGAAACGCATTGAAAACCGCTCCTAGACGGCCCAGATGAGCCCCATGAGCGCCCGAAGCGGTCCCCAGACTGCCCACAAGAGTCCCCTAAGACCGCCCAAAACCCAAAACTGACCCCACGACGGCTGGCCCAAGGCCTTAGAGACGCCACAAACGGTCCAAGGTGGCATCATGCGGTCCAGGCCCTTGCTGGATGCTCAAAGGCGCTTCGAATGACACCTCCAAGAGGCGATCGAAACCCTGAACATCTTTACTGTTCTGTGGTTTTTGTATGCTTTTTCGACTATGTCCTCATTCGGCTTGCCAGGCGTCCGAGAACGCTAGCGAGACACCGAAAAACTTTCCCGACTCCAGAATACCGTACGGGGGCCCAAGACGGCTTCTAAACTGCAAGCGGCCCCATGACCGCCCCAAATTGACCCCCAAGGCGGCCGGCGGAAGGCCCAGGACACGCCCAAGATGTCCAAAATATCATTAGGTTGGCCTTGGGTCTCGTCTGATGCCCTGAGGTGATCCGAAAGGTACCTCCAAGACGCGCTCGAATCCGAAAAACACTGATGTTTCAATGCTGTCGTACGATTTACTACCTTTCGTTCCTTCGGCTTGCTGGGCGTCCGAAAATATTGTCAAAGCTCCGGAACACTTCTCCAACTAAACCCAACCGCGCTTCCTGAATTGCCAAAGCGGCCCCGTGAGGGCCCGGCAAGGCCTCAAAACTGCCCATGGGCGGCGCCCTGACGACCAGGGGAGGCCCCAACACGAGCCAAATCAGCATCCTCACTCTTTAGAAAGGCGCCATGAGGGCCCTAGACGACTCCCAAACTGCACATAGGCGGCTACATGACAGCCCGGGGACACCGTCTGGACGCTCCTCAACAGGACCCCACCCAGGAATGCCAGCTCTCCAGGGCGCCTTCTCAACGTTCACCCAAGCGTGCAAACGGGAGAGCGGCAGTCCCAAGACGCCTCGATGACAGTCCGAGGTGGTTCCAAGATGGGCCACAATGCCCTCACACCGCTTCGGCAGGCCCCCATGTAGATCCCGGAGTTCTCGCCCGCTCAGATGGTATTGTCTTGCGGAAAGCCGCAGTTTGCCCACACCCCCATGTCCGCAACCACTTTTCTGGAAATTCTGTTGCGCATCCAGGATTTCAGCAATTCCAATCTACGCCATTCTGTGCGGCCGTTGTCTCCGATTCACAGTCTTTGCCCGTCCCAAGTTGACTGCCCCCTTCTCCCCTTCCCCCGCTTCTCCGTGATTCGAGCCAGCGAGCACGCCTCAAAGGGAAAAGAGGAAGGCGCGACAGGCCAACCGTTCCAAAGCTCAAGGAACAATGTGCATGGCGCGAAACGCCAACGCAGCCTTCTATAATAAATGCATATGCAGAAGTACCGTTGAGTGAGTAACAACCGATGCATACATAACTATACATATATGTGTACTTATGAGTATAACCATCCACTCATACGACACACATGCATACATGCACACAATCATACATGCATACGCACATATAGTTAATCGTAAACATAAGCATCTACATATACATTTGTGCATGTAAATATGCACATCTATATGCACATGTCTATACATGTTCGTAAGCATGCAGCGGTGTATAGGCATACGTAGATATGTAGGTACATATGTTTGTATGAATATATATATATATATATATATACATATCGAGCGATACAGATATACCGATATAGATGTTTTATCATATCGAGAGAGAGAGAGAGCGAGAGAGAGAGGGAGAGAAGGAGAGAGAGAGAGAGAGACAGAAAGAGAGAGAGAGAGAGAGAGAGAGAGCGAGAGACAGAGACAGACAGAGAACCGGAGAAGTAACAAGCAATACCTGAGCCATCTCTTGTATGGAAAATGCACTGCGGGCCGTCTCCTCGCGTGCCCCCCTGGAGACATGGATTTCCTCAGGCCCGAACTTGGAAGAACTAGCTCCATGTCTCTGTTTTGGGGTCGCCAGCGATCAGGGTCACAGGGGGGCCCCAGAGGCCTGCAGCGGTACCCGCGGGGCCTGGAGACGGCTCTGGAGGCTAAGCCTTGGTATCGCTCGGACGTGTGCATTTTTTCTTCGGCGAGGACCATCGAGGAGCATCCTTGATCATTTCGCACGAAACCGAAAAATGCACAGGAAATGGACGCCCGAGCGATGGCCAGAAGCTGCAAACGCCCAGTCAGATCGCACTTCGAACCTCACCGGCCGTCCAAGAGGCTCATGAAGCTCCGGCCGGTCTTCACGATGGAGCTTGCCAGGATAAAGAAGCTCCTGGAGACCGCCTCGAGCACGGCCAGCCCTCCCGTCTATCTCTCATTTGGTCTCTGGTGTTTCTTCACGGCTTGTATGCTGAGATTGCTTCGTTATTGTTTCTATATATATATATATATGTATATATATTGTGTCTTGTTCAGGAGGAGGCCTTCGGGCGGTCCGCGTGGAGGAGCAGGAGCAGGAGGACGGGCAAAGGGAGGTCCAGACTTAAGCTGTTACGGGGGCAAAGGGAGGGAGGGAGGGAGGGACGGCTGAAAGTGGAGGAGGGGCTTGAGCCGTCGCTTGTCGGACTTCCCTTCCGAGCCGATGGACCGCGAGGTACGGAGCAGTTGAGGGAGTCTTACGTTGCGAGGCTCTGCTGCCAATCGGATGGGAGAAGGACAAGGAGGGACGAGGAGGAGGAGAAGGAGGCGGCGGCGGAGGATGAGGAGGAGGGAGTATTTAGTGACGGAGGTATGGCGGTGCGGAGGAGCAAGAAGGAGGCGGAGGATTTGGAGCATACGTAGGAAGGAGGAGGAGGAGAAGGAGGAGGAAGAGGAGCAGGGAGGGAGGAGGAAGAGGAGCAGGGACGAGGAGGAGGAGGAGGACGAGTGTAAACCCACGAGCCATCAACGATGTTGGAAAACACCCTCACTCCAAGCTCCCTCTTCATAGGCCCCTACAACGGTTCATTTCCATTGACGGGTCTTCTTCGTTGGAAGACAACCGTTTGAAGACCCGGAAGCATGCCGAAACATGGTTCTCGGTATTCCAACGCTACGGGTCAATTTGACTGTTGCGTCTTGACGATCCTGGATGGTGCCAGAACGCAAATCCTGGGCTTTTCAACACCGTGAATCAGCGTAACTGTTGCGCCCGCAAAATTCTGAATCCTTCCAAAGCGCTATTTCTGTTACGTTGATCGTGGGACTCCTTGAAACTCTTGCGAATGTTATGAACGAATGTGCGCGGCGCTAAGGCGAGAGCCACATTTTGAAAAGGTACCGCCCCCAATCCGTGAAGCTCTTGCAGATGTTATGAACGAATGTGCGCGGCGCTAAGGCGAGAGCCACATTTTGAAAACGGGTTATCCTCAACCCGTGAAGGTTTTGCAACTTCTCAGAACGAATGTGCGCGGCGCTAAGGCGAGAGCCACATTTTGAAAACAGGTTATCCTCTGAAACTGTGGCAAATGTTGAAAAGTAATGTGCGTGGCGCTAAGGCGAGAGTCACATGTTGACAACCACCCGCTCTCCATCAGAGAAGCTGTTGCCAATTTTGAAGCTTCAGAGTCATAAGTGGTGAAGGAAGTCTCAGACGAAACGCCCGGCCCGCACTAAAAACTGGCCTCGAGGTGTGAAAGGGAGAAGCTATTTATCAGAAAAAGAAATGGAGGGACGAGGAGGAGGAAGACGAGGAGGAGGAGGAGGAGGAGGAGGAGGAGAGTTAGGAGAGTGCGAATCAGCATCTCGAGCGACCCGCGCTAGTCCCGAGGGGGGAAGGACAGGCAGCAGCCGCCAGGCGGAGCAAGCCAGCATGTACATGTGCACAGGGAGTCGCGAAGATGGGTAGCCACAGTAATTCGCGCACGTGCGAGAGCACTGCAGGAACACGCATCGTGGCGAGAGAGCGCGGCATGTCTCCCACGAGACTACGCAGGAGAGGTGGGCAGGACAGCGTCACTTCCGCGCATCAGGTCGCTCGTGCGTTCGTGGCGTCTGCACTTCGCTAGTCCTTACGCATCACCCACACAGAGCAGCATTACACCACCACCAAGGCCATCCTGGGCCCGAAGATGGCGTGAATACCCTCCTTGGCGAGACCAGGAGGTTGGTCGCATGGTTGTGCACACCATCCCAGGGCACGGCCCAGGCAAGGGATCCACTGTGGTAGCATGCAGCCGCCGCTCCCAAGTAGCATTTCCGCCAGGCCAGGCACCAGCATTGCCTGCTTGGCGTCGCGCACCCCGCCGCAACCTTGCTTCAGGGGCAACTTTCGGGCGGGGTAGACTCGAGGGGGGTGCATCGACCCCCACTCGCCCATTGACCAGGGCCTGATAGCTCACCCCACCCAGGACAGTGCGGATTCCTTCTCAGGGGCCTATCGCCGATCGATCGGCGATGTGTCGTCGATTCCAGTTCGATGTTCCCTTCCTTGAGCGGGTGTGAAGGGGGGACGTCGGCGATGTGTCGTCGATGTCCCCCCTTCACGCCCCCCCTCCATGCTGATCCGGTGTGGCGCGGCCGGCGACTGCTGGTGACCAGGCCTCCATGGCACCGCTGCCACTTGGCCAAAGGTCAGCAGGGCTGGCCAGGCGTCGCGCGGGCCGCGATTGCTGGACGCCAGACGTCCCAGGCACCGCTGCCAACGCGCCAGGGTGGCCCAGCGTCGCGCGGCCCTCCGCGACCCTGCTGGACGGCTGGGCCTCGCGCGGCCTGCGGCTGCTGGAAGCTAGGCTTCACAGCACACCGCTCGCTGCCGTCGTGCCAGCCGACGGTCAGGCCAGCTGGGAGTCGCGCGTCCCGTGACTGCTTGTGCAGCGTTGAGGGGAGGGCTCTTGGAGGGGCTCCTTCCCCTCCCTGTCAGTGGTGTTTGAAGTTGCTTTCCTGGCAGCCGAATGTTCTCTCTCTCTCTCTCTCTCTCTCTCTCTCTCCTGGGGCGTGAAGAGTTCGACAAGCACGGGCCCTCATATTTGTCATCACCGGCATCTTGCCAAGTCAGCGAAAATTTTCGGATGCCGTCGATTGCTCCCTCTTCTCCTGTCCCGCCTCGCCTCCACCCGGCCCCTTGCCCCTCAGTAAGCAGGCGGAGCGCCGTCCCAGCGTCGAAGCGGCCGCGGCGCGCAGGCAGCCCATGAGGCCGCCACTGCGAAGCAGAAGGCTCTAGAAGAGCGCGATTCCAAGGACCTGCAGGACGGCCGCACCGCGCCGCCGGCCGCTGTTGCTGCCAGGCGCTCTTCCTGCCAGTGCCAGTGTCGCCGCTGCCGCTGCCAGCTCATGCCAGTACTGCTGCCGCAGCTGGTGCGGTAACCGTTGGTGTTGCCATTGTTACTGCTGCGGCTGATCGGCTGTAGCTGATGCTGCCCGTACTGCTCATGATGACGGTGCTGCGACCACTGCGTTCACTACTACTGCTCTACTGCTGTCCCTGCTGCCACTGCTGCATGCAACATTGCTGCGTCTACTGCTGCTGCTGCTGTATCTTTGCTGCGAATGGTGGCACTGCAGCTGGTGCTTTTGTTGGTATTGCTGCTCCTGCAGTGCACCTGCTGCTCATCGTATCCCGCATTATCGTGATTGCCGCCGCTACTACTCTTGCTGATATTCGGCGGCTGAAGGTACTACTGCTGTTTTTGCCGAGTGGCTTCCACGGTTGTTGCTGCAGTTATTTGCTGTGTGCTACAATTGCCTGGACTGCTGCTGGTACGGCTGCTATCGCCGCCGATTGTGGCGTCGTTGGTGATAACGATATGTGAACTCCCTTACTGCCACTGCTATCAGTAGAATCACACTTGCTGCTAGGACTATTGCCCGTGTTGACGATGCTGCAACCGCAGCCGCTGTATTTATGGCCGCTCGTGTTATTGACGCTTCTGCTGCAATACGTCTGCTTCTCTTGGTGCTCCACTGCTGCCATTATTTTGCTTCTATTGTCAGCTGCTACCACTGGCGCCCTGCTGCTGCTACTTGGATGGCGTTCCGATGGTCTATCCCGTGGTGTACCGATGGTTTTCTGAAGTTGTTCCGCTGGTGCCCCGATGGTGCCCCAGGGATCAAGGTAGTGATAATCAAGAGACGCATTATACAGACATAATATTTAGGCAGATTAAGATTCAGACTCCCACGTAGACTGGCTTTCAGCCGAGAAGCAGGTTTGGGATTGAGGATGCGGTTTGCGTCAGTTGAGCACGTCTCCCAACGGGGTGCCAGTGGCATGTTGGCCAGCGCTCAAATGTCATGATTAAATTGGCGCTACATGATCGCTTGAATGATTATGACAAGGAGCGGGGCACCATCGAACCTTCATCTTATTCCTCCTACCTCCCTCTTGTTTCCTCTTGCCTGCTTCCCCAGCCATCCCATTATTCCCTTCTGTGCAATGCTGTGCTACGCAGTGCAAGTCACAGCTGCTTGTTGCCGCTTGCCCTCATCCTGGTTTCTTCGAGCATGCCACCGCTTGCTCCACCTCTCCCCTTCTCGTTTGGTTCCCATCGGTGAATGAATCGGGGCACAATCGGGACACCATCGTTGAATCAATCGGGGCACCAAGCGGGACGCCACGGTCACAGCAATTGTGACACCCATCTGGACACCATCGTGAAGTAAATCAACCAGGGCATTGTCGAGCATCAATTGGGAGGCCATCGGGGCACCCTAGATAGAATGGGACACCAATCATACATCGGATCACCGTCGGGTCATCATGGTTAAACCTTTCGGAACGCCGTCTCAAAGGAATCGCTACACGATTCGGGCACGATCGAATATCAATTGGCGCGTCATCGGGACGCCATCGCAAAACCAAGGAGGACGTCATTGGATCATCATGTTGGATGCCATTGAATCGGGTACCATCGTTATAAGCCAATCGAGGCATCATCGCAAAATCATCGGATTGAGGTTGGGATATGCAGCCGACGTGACACGGAGGTCACCAGCGGGAAGCATGTTCGTGGTGTGGCGCTGGTTCGGGCGAAACGAAGTTGCAAGAGGGCGGGAGAGATTCTGGCCTAGGTATGGGGTTTATCATGTCGAAGTGAGCCGTCCACTGTCTGGCCGTGGCTCCAAAGGTTGTCCCGATAGTTGTCCCGCTGTTGCCCCGATGGTTGCTTTGATGGTTGTTCTGGTGGTTGTTCTGGTGGTTGTTCCGATCGCCGTGCCGATTCTTGTCCCGATGTGTGTCCCAGTGGTTGTCCCGCGGTTGTTACATGGTTGCCCTGTCGGTTATCGCGTTTGTTTCTATTGCGGGCTTTTCTTGGTTGTCCCACGCTAGGTGTTTCACCGTGCTTGTCCCACGGCTGATATGTATGTAGTGGGGCCGAGAGTGAGATCGATAGATCGATTGGTCGTGATATGTGCATTTTGATATTGAAACCGGTAGGTAAGGAGACTGGAAATCCGGTATGTCTACATGTTCAGTGATGTCAAAAGACAGAGTTATTGAGATATCGGTATACCGGTAGCGCTACTAGTAGGCAGTTACCTCGGCATGTTTGCTGCATATTCAATTCATAGTGTAGCAAGCAGACAGTGGATTGGCAGATAGTTCGAGTGGAACACAAATTTGAGACCCGCAATTTGGTAGTGGGACCTGTAATCAAGTATGGTTACCGGCAGGTCATAACAATTAATCGATTGATAGGGTGATATCCACATTTGTCGACACTAATAGGCCAGCGCATGCATCGTAGCCATATCGGACGATGACACTGATATCGACATATCGGTAGTGATATCGACGGGTTGATAGTGAGGCCGACCGTGAGATCGATGCAGATACAGTGAGCCCGATGTGGTTTTCATTTTCATACATGTATACCGGTTGTGAGGCCGATACGCACTTCCGAAAGACCTGGTGCACAATAGGTTCATCGATGTGTAGTATGACCTACAGATCGATCGATCGATCGACGGATCGGTAGTGGGATCGATTGATGCGTAGTGAGACCGGTAGACGTTGTCATCGGTAAACAGTGACTGAGACGGTTCGACCGATGGGTTGCGGTTCTTAGTCGATGCCAATCTCAAACCGAAAGTTGCACCCATCCTCCAATTTCCTCACCCGAAAGGTGCTCGAATCGGAAAAACAAAGAGTATTAATCTGTACGCACGCCATCGTGACACTATCGATTCAATGATTTGGGACACCGTCAGCACACCATCACCGTCGGGACACCATGTGGATACCGCACCGGCCCCGCCCGCCGCAGAAGGGGGAGAAATATTTCTGTCCGCGTTAGGGAGCCTGGGCACAGCTGAGCACGGACGTCACGCACGGCATGACAGCAGACACTTTTTTGGCGGGGGCGGCTTCCGCAATTCTTCGGCCCCCCTGCTTTTCCCATTTACAGTCGGGGTCTTGAAGAAGGAACCCTTTTCGTTGGGGAGGGGCTCGGCGTTCCTTGATTGTTTTACAGTTCGCCTTTTGTTTTCCATAGGGTTTCCATGGGACATCGAAGTTTATCTTACGGGAAAAAGGGGCCTCGTTCCTTATTTAGGGTTCCTTAGGTCAACGCCCCGACTGTAGTGCCAGCAGTCAGTCGTCCTACGAATGATGCCCGGGAGATGAGGCCCCCTCTGCGCGGTGCTGTGTGCCACGGGCCTGCTCTCATCGGTCAGGAGCTGGACGAGCCGGGGCCCGAGGGCTGGAGACCCGACGCCACAGAAGCGCCGGTCGGTGGTTACGAAGGGCCAGGATCTCCGTAGACGGGCCAACGGCGGTGCAGGTAACGGCGATGTAGGTATCGGTAGTGTGGAAAGGCGTGGCACGCGCTTTCCTACAATTCACTGTGTCGTGCTCGCTCGATGCATTTGCAGAGTGGGACTGTGGGAAAGTGTGGTTCGCGATGTCCTGCAATTTGGTTCCCAACATCACCGTTAAGCAACATCGCCGTTAGCCCAGCCTTGGGATCTGGGGCGCCCTCGGAGAGACCTCGCTTTGCCGCGGGCCAGCTGAGCTTTCATTCCACTCAGCGCCATCCGGGGGCGACCGACTTCCGAAGCGGCCCCCCGAAGGGCGAGCTTCGCTCTGGTCCAGCCCGCCTTAACATCTTCGGCTTTCCCACCCGCTCCCCCGCCGCAGTTAACCTCCCGAGGAAGTGTTTTTCGTAGACCCCAGCGTTGAAAGCGCGCAGGACGCGCTCCCCGCCTGCAACGACCTGGTCAACGCTGCCGAGGACACGACGGAGTCCTTGGGCATCTTGGCAAAGCCGCTGATGGACGACCTTCCGGACAGGGCTGTTGGCACAATGGGATTGCACGGGTGTTTGGATTGGACGACGGGTGGTAGATCGTAGTATTGTAATTCGGGAAATTCAGAGGGTGTGCGTCTGCGACCCATGACGAACCCTACCCCTGCCAGGCCAATCGACGAGGGGTATCCGACGCCCCTGCTGGAGTCCCCTTGGCTGCGGACATCCTGCGAATTCTGAACCCCAGCCGGCGTTTCAGAAATTCGGCCCGGGGGGGCATGGCTCCCACGTGTCAGGTGTTGCTAGAAGTGCCCTTGGCCCAAGGTGCCCCCAGGATTTCCGAGGAGACCCCACGGCCTTCAGGGCACCCCCCACGACTCCCAGATGGCCCCAGGGGCTCCAAAATTGAGCGAGCAGCTGGGGGCACCTTGTCTCGGCATCGCTCGGCCGTGTGCGTTTTTTCCTCGGCGAGGACCATCGAGGAGCATCCTTGATCATTTGGCGAAAAAGCCACGCACGAAACCGACAAAAAGCACACGGAATGGTCGTCCGAGCGATGGCGAGTTGTGCCAGGGGCACTCTTGGCAGCCCCCGAACGTGGGGCTCGGGACGCTGCTCAGGCTGCCTGCCACCGGTGTCGGAGGCCCAGGGGCTGACACCAACACCAATCTCGGCGATGTGCCTCCACCGATCTCGGTGATGGTGGTCATTTTCGGGCTTCCGAGGTGGCCGAACTATGACCACCAGCACCAAAATCTAGGATCACCCTCCCCTGGGTAGAGGCAACCCTCGGCATTGGTGTTGGTGCCCCTTTCTAAGCCTGCCACCAGCATTAGCGTCCCAGGGGGGCCGCTGTGCAGCGCCCCACGGAGCCTGCCGTGGCAGGGCGCCGCCACGGCAGCGCGCGCCCGGCAGCTCTCTCCGCGGAGAGCGCTCGCGGCGGGCTCCGGGACTCCACCGCCTCCTCGGACGCTCTCGTGGAGCGCGGGCTCTCAGGCGGGCTCCCAGGAGAGCCTCCCGCCCGTCCTCTCACCACCGGGGGCGGGGCGAGGGGAGGGGGGAAGGGGGGCGCGAGGAGGAAGGAGGACGGAGGAGGGAGGGAGTGTGAGAGGGGGAGGAGGGGAGGAGGGGGGCGTCGTTGCTCCGAGTATGGCTGTTTGAGAGTTCACCGAGAGGCCGTCGCTGCGTTCACCCATCTCCTACTCCTGCTCCCCTCCTACTCCTCTTGCAGGATGACGAGGAGAGTCGAGGATGAGGAGCAGGATGAGGGAGGGGAGAGGAAGTAACGAGGGGGATGGGTGAGGGTAAATGTGTGTGGGGGGGCAGCGATGAGGGGAGGAGGAGTAGTAGGAGGAGGAGGGGTGGAGTATGATTGTCGAAGATGTGGACCGAGGATCGGGGCGTTGGGCGTTCTAGGCCGCTTCGGCTCTCCTGGGGCGCCCTCCTCGTAGCCGCGGCTCGATACACCTCAAGCCGCGATCGCGGTGGAGCTGGGGCTCGAGAAGAGGGGGATCCGCCAGCCCCCCTCTCGAGCCCTTGCTTAGGAATGTGGGAGGGTTCACGAGCGATGAGCATATCTGTAGCCAGGTCGTCGTTGTCTGGATACGTGGTATCATGAATGCGCTCCGCGTTGGGCATCCGCGCATCGCCACCTTGCATCCGTGTGGGCCGAGGTATCGGGACCGCCAGGTGGCGGAGTTTGACAGGTGTCCCGCTCGATGAGTATGCCAGGGAGCCTTGCCATACGAAGAAGGCGTTCGCCGCAGTCTGTATGCAAAGAGGACTGTGGATCAAGTCATCTCAAGCAGTCTGTTCTAGAACCCTCCCAGAGCGCGCGGAGCACTCTGGAGCGCCCCCTTGCACCTGGTACATTCCTGGTCCGCCAGCTCTGAGAGATCCCCGAGCTACTCGTATCCGATTGCTTGTTCCTGGTTCTCATCCCAGGCCTAATCCTAGCGCTGATCCTAGATCACCTCGTCCTTCTCCGCCTCGTCGGCGTCGCCGTTCTTCTTCTCCTCCTGCAGGGCCCGCCAACAGGGGAGCTCTACGAGATCGGGTGTGCGCTTGCATCCAAGAAGTCATAGTGCTAGTCTTAGTGCGGCACCTGCTCCCAGTCCGAGTTATTTTCTTAGTCCGAGTCCTAGTCCTTGTCCAACTCCCAGGCTTATTCCAGTCCAAGTCATGGTCCTCCTAGTCCTCCAAGTCCTTCCAGTCATCCCAGTCTCCTTCGTTCTCGTCCTCCAGTCCTCCAGTCCTCCTAGCCATCGTCATAGTCCCACCCTGTACTGATGATCGCTGTCCTGGGTAGCAGACCTAGCCGTCATCAAGGTCGTAGTCGCAGTCCCAATCGTAGTCGTGGTCTTGGCCCTTATCCCAATCCTGAACCTTGTGCTCTTCGTCGTCCTCGTGTATTTCATGACTTCTCATCCGCTTCGTCGTCCTCCTCCTCCTCCTCCTCCTCCTCCTCCTCCTCCTCTCCTGCTCCTCTTCCCCCCATCCCCTCCAATTTCCTAATCCGCATCCACCTCTCCCTCCGCGTCTGGCTCTTACGGCAGAAGCATACAATTGGTGGTAAGGTCATCATAGTATTGTCGTGAGCATAACCAAGTTCATGTCTGATGCCATTTGTGCAACGCGATTTCAAGGCCGAGCGTGGACTGGGAGGAATATGATGGTTGTCAGAGCATGCGGGGTCGCAGGACGACGAGGGTGAGCTCTTGAACGACTCGATCGTCGAAATCGAGACGGCGGCCGCGGAGGCATCAAGCAAGATCAGCGAGGCGCTGTGCAACTGCTCTGGGGCTTATCATTTGAAACTGTTTCAGTTCTGTCTGCGAGCCTCTTTGACACCTGGGCCGATTTCGGATTTGAGCCTCACCCATTGGCAGATATCGTGGGAGGTGCCTGGACTTTGTTCCCCTCGCTTATGTTTCAGTGTTCAAACAACTGGCGCTTAAGGGTGAAGGCCACAAAAACGATATCCTTTGTCGGGTAGCTGAGATCGCTCAATGTTGAAGGATCTACGAGGTGTCTGATCCCATCGTAAACGCAGGAACCGGTCGTACTTGGAGCTGTTGCTTCAAGTTGGGACGACTTAGTGTCAGTCTTGTTCTCAGCCGACAAGCGGGAGGCACTTTTAGTCATCAGTGTGCGCTGTGCGGAGTGGCGGTGCGGTCAATCGACTGACTATTTGGATGTATACATTCTGGCCGCGTGTCAGTCTTATGTCTGATTGGTGTGGGGTAGTCCGTGTTGTGTTTCGCAGGTGGTTATCCCGATCCTTACCTCACTTCCTCATCTTCCACCGTCACTTCCTCCTCTCTGGTAGGCATCATCAGTCTTGTCATTCTCCCCCCCTCTTCCACTCCCCCTCGTTCGCTTCGTCCTCCCTGGATGGTCCTCTCCTCACCACCTCCTACTCGGTGGTATCCTACGCGAGACTCATATCCCGGGCCAGTCGAGTGGCGCACGGCTGCGCCGCAACATAATCAATTTCCGCACGCTCGCACGTGTGCAAATCGTCTATTGAGAGAAGGACTGGAGGGAGAAGGACACGGAAGACGGCGACGAGGTGCATGGTACGAAGCATGAGAGGAGTAGGGAGAGGGCGACGAGGAGGAAGGGGGTAAGACGACGAGGCATGTGAAACGGTCAGCAGGAGCAGGAGGAGGAGGAGGAGGAGGAGGAGGAGCAGGATGAGGTCGATTACGAAGCGAGCCAGCAACAGCAGGAGAAGGATGATGATGACGACAAGGAGAATCGGGCGTAGCATCCAGCAGATGGAGGAAAGGCAAGATGCACAGGACAGTGCTTGTCGTGCACGGCAAGGGTACCGATCCAAACTATGCCTTGTTTGATGGTAAGTGTCCGGCGGCCACTGTAAACATTGCAATGGACCAGTAGTGCACTCCATGTCATACAGAAGATACCATGCGAAGCATGCTGCGCGCAGGTGGGCCACCATGTGCTCCCCCCACGCCACCTACGCGTTACAGGCTCAACTCGCGTGTAGCATGAGTTACGCTTGGTGCTCGAGCAAACATCCCACCCTCAATCTGTTGGCAAACCTGAAGCTCCGGCGGTTGGGAATTGCAGTTCCGAAGTCGCTCGGAATTCCCAGAACCCCAAGCGGTGGTGACGGCGGTGACGTGCGTCCCGATTGGCCGGTTAGCATCGCGAAGCGGTTGGGGAACATGCCCGGGGGCCCCGCGTGGCGGCGATGGCAGCGCCGCGCAGCCCCGGGCCCGGCGGGCGTGCAGCGCGGGGGACCCACGGGGCTCAACGCGACGGGGGCGGCGGCGGCTTGCACCCGCCAGGGCCAGTGGGCGGCGCGGGGTGGCCGGGGAAGGCCCGGGCCGCCCCGCGGCGGCGGCGACGGAGCGCACGGGGGCCCCCCTTGGGCCACAGGGGCTCGCGCAGCGCGGCGGCGTGCGCCAGGGGCGCCGCGCGGCGGCGACAGCAGCGGTCCCGCGCGGGGCCCGCGGGGGGCACGGAGCGCGGGGAGCGCGCGGGGGCCCCGCGCGGCGGCGACGGCCGCGGAGCGCAGGGATTCGCCACGGCCTCGCGCCGCGGTGACGGCTGCGGCGTTCGGCCCCCAGGCCCAGTGGGAGGCGCAGGGGCCCCGCGCGGCTGCGACGGCGGGCAGAAGCACGCCGCTCGCAGGTCCGGCTTCTCCGTGGCCCGGCTGGGATGCCTCGGAAGCCCTTGGCGCAAGCACCGCTTGGGGAGTGAGCCGATCGGGGCCTGTCTGCAGAGGCCTGCACTTTTCCCCAGCCCTCCTGTGGTGTTGGGCCCTCGTTGCGAACTCGCAGCGGCGTGTGTCTCCTCCTCTTCCTGCCCCTCCTCATGCCTCTGCCCTCCGCGTGGCCATGCAGACGCACCCTCTCACATGTTTCGTGCCCCCCCACCCCCCCGGGGACTTCCGCTTGCGTGCGGCCCCCTTGGAAAAGTTGCACGGCGCACCCGCCTCCTCTTCGGCACACCCTTTACACGTCTCTTGGCTTCATAGGGAGCTCCGCTTACGGCCGCACCGTGAAAGGTTGTATGCCTGGATGTCGTCGCAGCCTCACACGTTTCGTGCCCTCTGGGAAGCTCCAACTGCGACCCCGGTGGAAAAAGGTTGCATGGCGCACGCGGGCCCAAGTCGGCACACGCCTCAAACGCTTTGTGCCCCCGAGGGGGCTCTGCGCCCCCCCAACTCATACCACTCACACACTTCGTGCCCCTTAGGGGGCTCCAGCTACGGCCCCAAAGGCAGGGTTTGCAAGGATCGTGCCCCTCGGGGAGCTCCACTGCCGGCTCCAGCTGGAACGTTGTGCATGCTTCCCACATATTTGGGCACATCCCTCACACGGTTCGTGCATAGAGAGGTTCACAACCAACGTTGCATGAAGTTGCTAAGGGCTGTGTTCTTCGACAGGTTTTTGTGTGTGTGTGTATGTGTTTTTTGCGGGGGGCTTGGCTTTCGGACATCGTGAAGATGTAGGCAGAGTCTGGCATGGTGCAATACAGCGTATGATCCAGAGCTCAGGTCCCCTACATTCTGATACCTTCGACCCCCTCCCCGCGCGATGGGTCCGCGCCTCCCGTGGGCGTGGCGTGGTGAACCCCCCCCTGTGTGCCTTGGGTGGTGGGGGATGCCGGTGCCCCCCCCTTCCCTCCCTCTATGGGTGTGGGGTGGTGCTGCGGTGTCGTCGTCGTCGTCGTCGTCGTCGTCGTCGTCGTCGTCGTCGTCGTCGTCGTCGTCCCCCCTATCTCATCTGGGGAGGGGCCTGTGGGGCTCTGGGACCCATCTCATCTGGGGAGGCCCGTGAACCCTCAATCCTTGAGCATGTATAGTGCACGTTCGGGTAATTTGCTCAGATCTTAGTGATTCTCCGAAGTCGTTGAACTGGGAGCGTTGAACTGGTGCAGCGAGTAATGTGAGGAAGACGCGTGAGTTGGTAAGGTCGGGGAGTCACACGCTATGACAGACAATGCCTTGAGTACATGAGCCCCTGCCAGAACTGTGGCCACTACGGTGAAAGCGAGACCACATTACACGGTTGAGACGCAGTCCGCACGTTGGTAAGAACATGCAGGGCGTCCAATCCCAGCGGCCTGATCCCGACGTCGCGAACCTTTGGACAACGTGTGTATTGCAAGCGGATGTCCATCGCGTTCCGGCTGTCGTTTGAAGAGGCGAACTCCTCTCCTCCAGGGAGTGCGTGTGTTGGGGGGGTGTCATGTTCGACATGCTCTCGCACTCTACCCTCATGCCCGCCTGGTACAGTGGAATTCTCGAGTGCTGCCCCAGACCAGCGCAGGCCAGGGCTGAGGATGCGAACCGCTTCGGGCACTCCCGGGCGCCCTCCCTCCGCGCAGCCCTCCTGAAGAGAGAGCGGGCGAGGCCCGGAAGTACATCAACCAGAAGCTGCAGGATGCCAGGAATCCGCGCCCTCCCCCTCGCGAAGCCCTGTGGCATACGCGGCCTCCTCCTCCTCCTGCTCCTCCTCCTCCTCCTCCTCCTCCTCCTGCTCCTCCTCCTCCTCCTGCTCCTCCTCCTCCTCCTCCTCCTCCTCCTTGTCGCGTGCCTCCAGGGGCTCCTGGTGTCTTCCCGCGTGACCCGTTCGGGCCCCGAATCGACGACCGATCGGCCCAAGACGCCCAAGATGGCCTGAAGACGGCCGAGGAGGCGCCCCATACGCCCCCTCCCCTCCCCTCCTGAGCAGGACGGCGCGTGCGGCGCCGCGTCCACAGTGGAGCTGCCGCCCCGAGGTGGCGACGGCGCAGGCAAGCTCTCGTGTACCAGGAACGCTGTCCTGGCCCCCGGCCGCTGCGCACCGAGAGGCCACTTGTGTGCACCGGGGCCTCCCCGGAGCCTTTCCGCAGCTTCCTGGCCCTCCCCAGAGCTTCTGGGTGGGTTCCCAGCGGGTTCCAAACGGGCCCAGACGGCTTCCGGACGGCCCCAGGTGGCACCAAGACGGCCCAAGAGGCCCCCAACACGCCCCCAGACGGCACCAAGAGAAGGCAAAAAGTGTCCCAGCTCTCCAGGGAAGTGCACATGCCTCGTACATCTTCTGTCTTCATGCGCACAGCGTCCCAGACGGCCCCAGGAGCCCCCAGGAGAGCCCCAAGACGGCCGAAGAGGTCCCCAAGACGGCCCAAGAGGCACCCAGGACCAGCCAAGACGGCCTCAAGAGGGCCCTAAGAGGGGCCCCAGGGGGGGGGGAATGCGAACCCACATTTCGAGGCCACCGCCCCAAGAGGACCCCGAAGACCGCCGGCAGGCCCCCAAGCACTCCCCCATAGGACCCAGGCCGCCCCAGAAAGGCCCGAAGGGGGCTCCGCAAGGCGCCCCAAGAGGCTCCAGAACTGTTTCCACCAGGCTACCCAGAGGCTTTTCGCAAGACCCGAACCGTTCAAGATGTCGCACGCCAACCACCCAGGCATGGCGGCGAGATGGGCAGAAGGCCACCGGGAGGGGCGCGCGCGAACGAGGGGCACGGTGGCCCCTCGTTTTTTGTCCTCATTTTTGCGCTTCGTCTTCAGAGGCTCCGCTTCTCCTGCTCCTGCCCTTCCTTGCCGTTCTGCGCTCGTCTTCGTCACCGCCAT
>CAUYUJ010011112.1:1294222-1331722 GCA_963575745.1 Prorocentrum cordatum
CGCTGCGCCGTTCGCCGCCTTCGCCGTCGCCGCCTGCGCCTACGACGTGCTCATGGTGCTGGAGGGCGGCTCATCGGGTGTCGGGCTCGGTGGAGGTGGCCTTTGGCTGCCGCGCGCGCAGCTTGACTGCGCGTGCTTTGCGGATGGAAACACGCACACACGCGCGCGCACGCAAGCACGCACGCACACGCGCACACGCGCACACACGCACACACGCACACACGCGCACACGCACACACGCACACACGCACACACGCACACACGCACACGCGAACACACGCACACGCGCACACACGCACACACGCACACACGCACACACGCACACGCGCACGCACGCACACACGCACACGCGCACACACGCGCACACGCGCACACGCATACACGCACACACGCACACACGCACACACGCACACACGCGCACGCGCACGCGCGCACACGCGCGCACACGCGCGCACACGCGCGCACACGCGCGCACGCGCGCGCACACGCGCGCACACGCGCGCGCACGCGCGCGCACACGCGCACACACGCGCGCACACGCGCGCACACGCGCGCACGCACGCGTACACACGCGCACACACGCGCACACACGCGCACACACACACGCGCACACACGCACACACGCACGCACACACGCACGCACACACGCACGCACACACGCACGCACGCACACACGCACACACGCACGCACGCACACACGCCAACGGCCACATACACCAAACGCACGCACGCCAAGCAACACACGCACGCCGCACACGCACGGCGCACACGCACGCAACACACGGCACGGCACGCCGAACGCACTCACGCACACCACACGCACCACGCACACCGACACACACAACGCACACAACACACACACACGCAACACAACACGCCCACACACCACACGCACACACACACCACACGCACACGCACGGCCACACACACAAAGCACGCACACAACGCACACACACACGCACACACACACGCCACACACACACGCACACACACACACACGCACACACACACGCAAACCACACGCCCACACACGCACACACACGCGCACACACACACGCACACACAACGCACACACGCACACACGCACCACACGCACACACGCACCCACGCACACACGCCACACGCCGCCACACACGCCACACAGGCACACCGCACACACGCACACACACACATGCACACACACATTACACACAACACACGCCACACACAGCGCACGCACGCCACAAGAGCCACGCACGCACCAAGCACACGCCACACGCACACACGCACACACGCACAGCGCACCGCACGCACCACACACACACACACGCAACGCACTAGGCGCACACGAACACACGCACACACGCACATACGCACACACACACACCCACACACGCACACCCACACACCCACACACCCACACACCCACACACCCACACACCCACACACCCACGCACCCACGCACCCACGCACCCACGCACCCACGAACCCACGCACCCACGCACCCACGCACCCACGCACCCACGCACGCACGCACCCACGCACCCACGCACGCACGCACGCGCGCGCGCACGCACGCACTCACGCACGCACACACACACGCACGCACGCACGCACGCACACACACACACGCACACACACACACACGCACGCACACGCGCACACGCACACACGCGCATACGCGCACACGCGCACACGCACACACACGCACACGCCACACACACAAAGGCAAACACACACGGACGCCACACCACACACACACCACGCACGCACACGCACACGCAACACGCAACACGCACACGGCACGCGCACACCCGCACACGCACACGCACGCGCCACGCGCACGCGCACGCGCACGCGACGCGCAGCGACAAACGCGGCACGCGCACGCGCACGCGCACGTGCACGCGGCACGCGCACGCGCACGGCGCAACGCGCACTGCGCACGAGCACGCGCACGCGCACGCGCAACACGCACCACGCACACGCACCACGCACACGCACACGACACGCCACACGCAACACGCACACGGGCACACGCCAAACACGCACACGGCACACGCACACGCACACACGCACACGCACACGCAACGCTCACACGCACACGCACACGCACACGCACACGCACCACGCACACGCAACACGCACGCGCACGCCACGCGCACCCACGCACCCACGCACCCACGCACCCACGCACACGCACACGCACCCACGCACCCACGCACCACACGCACACACGCACACACGCACACACGCACACACGCACACACGCACACACGCACACACGCACACACGCACACACACACACACACACGCACACACACACACACACGCACACAATTGAACACGCAAAAAAACACACAGGAAAATATGGGAAGTCGGGGGAAGACAAAAGCCCAGAAAATATTTGAAATTACTGGGAGTCCTGTTATGTGTGTGTACTTATTTGTGTGTGTTCCAGGGCCCCTTCAATGGATATCGCTACAGGATCAGGCTGCGTCCCCAGAGTCTCCCCTCCCCGCCTGCTCTTCGGGACCTTGCCTGAGGTTACTCTAGTGGCCTCCGGCCAGTGCCGCCGGTCCGGGGCGCTTCTGATGCCACTGTTGGGGTGGACGATGGCGACGACAACGGACGACCAGCTGTCGACGCCGACGAACGGGTTAACGACGACGGTTGACGACGACAATGACGACGACGACGGGGGAAAGAGGAGGAGAAGGAGGAGGACGAGGAGGAGAAGGAGGAGGAGAAGGAAGAAGAGGAGGCTGATGATGATGATGACGATGACGGTGAAGTTTACGATTATGTAGTCGCCTTCGGCCAATGCCGCCACCGTGCCTGAGTGATGTCGGAGGGCTCTTCAGTGTTCGTTGGGATCTCGTGGTAGGTCTCTCGGGGGCCTCATGGGTACACTTTTGAGGCATCCTGGGGGCCGTTGTGGGGACCCTCGGGGCTTCTTTTGGGCCTCTTGGGGGCCTCTTCTGGGCCTCTTGGGTCCTGCTAGGGGCCTCTTGGGACCTCTTGGGGCCGTCTTGGGGGCCTTTTGGGGGCCTCTTGGGACCTCTTGGGGCTTCTGGAGTCCGAGGGCTCGAAATTTCCGGTCGGGTTCCCCGTCGGGCTCCCCTCTTGAAGCCGTCTTGAGAGCCTCTGGGGCCGTCTTGGGTGTTTCTCGGGGCGATTTGGGGGGCCGTCTTGGGGCCATTTTGGGAGCCTCTTGGGCCGTCTCGGGGCGATCTTGGGGTTCCGTTGGGGCAGTCTTGGAGCGTCGGGCAGCCGAAAAGGCGGGAAGGCCAGCATCCTTCCAAAACCATCGTAAGATTGATGAGTTAGGCTTCTAAGGGTCCTCTTCTGAGGGCTCTTGGATGCTTCTTGGAGCGTCTCGGCGGCCTCTTGGGCCGTCTGGAGGTCATCTTCGGCATCTTGGAGAGCTCTTTGGGCGTCTCGCGGGCTTCGGGGGCCGTCTTGGGGGATCCTGGGGCCCTCTCGGCCCGTCCTGGAGCCCCCGTGGGCCAGGAAAGCCCCCCCCCTGAAAGCGGACCACAACTCGTCCCCCCCCCCCTCTCCCTCTTCCCCGGCAGAGCCCCCCCGCCCCCCCCCCCCCCGCGGAGATGAAGCTCGGGCTCTAGGCTGTGGGTTGTAGCCGAGACTTTTTCCAAGCCCACACGCCGGATCGGCGGATTTTTCAAGTGCTCTCTGCCTCAATTGCTCGCTGCCATCCGACGAGACCACGTTTGGAGCAGGAGGAGCAGCAGAAGAAGGGGAACGGCAAATTTTGACAGATTTGTCGGGATGGCGTCTTTGAGGTGTCTGGGGCTCGGGGTGCGCGCTTCGTGGCGAAGCGCACGTCGTCGAGTTCGGCCCAGCGATTGTCCAAGAATCATGCCTTCCTGGCGAGTGGATTCCTCTTCCTCCTTCTCCTCCTTCTCCTCCCATCAGGTTGGACACATGCAACCTTAACGGCGAAGTGTGGGGCAGAGCTGTCCGAAAGCCGCATGCGGCTCAAATAATGTGCCGCAGTAGCGTGAGGATGATGAGCCATACTCAACTGATTAGGTGAGAACGCTCGTACAACTCAGAGTCGGATGCAAATAGAAACACACCGCAACATCAGACGTGTGGTGCGCGTCTGTCGCCGTTTGCAGCAGTTGGGGCCAAGGCCGCCCCTCTCCAGGGAGGCCCCGCGTCGATGGCGGTGCCGGATGCGCCAGAGTGTGGCTCGGATGGCGAGGAGGAGGAGGAGGAGGAGTCGGTGATTGCACATCTCTGCTATCGCTTCGACCAAGTCGACGCGATTGAATTTGGTGCAGACCCAATTCGATGCGACCTGCGAGTTCGACTCACCTTGGCCGAAATGCCAGAAATGCCAGGAGGAGTCGGTGGATCAAAGACGTGATATCCTCAGGCATGGGGCCCTGAGGATACGAACAGCATCTAAAGTGAAAGGTTTCCCTGCTTGAGGGCCCCATCCCTCAGGGTCCCACCTTTCTAACCGCCGAAGGAGGAGGATAGCCAGGAGGAGGAGGGCGACACTTCGGAGGAGAGCTCGGGCGAGGCGCCTCCCCTGAACTGTGCTGACCGTGCGTCGCGCACCACGGCGGGCAAGAGTTCGATCTGCCGCGAGGGGAAGGACAAGGAGGACGACCAGGCGTTCTGGGGCCACGCCGACTTCCAGGACGCGTCCTCCGACAGCGACGTCGAGTTTGCGGACGAGGCCCTGGAGGAGGAGGGCGACTCCTCCGACTCCGACTTCGACGCCGAGGAGGAGAACCAGGAGCAGGGCGCGCGGAGGGGGGAGGACGCCGCGGCCGAGCCCGAGGAGAGGGAGAGGAAGAAGACGCCGGTGCGGCCGTTCGCGCGGCTGCGACCCGGCGGTAGAGGCAACCGGCAGCCGCCTGTGCGGCCGGGCGGCGCCGCTGGGCGCGGGCGCGGGCGTGGGCGCGGGCGTGGGCGCGGGCGCGGGCGCGCCCCGCCGCCTCCGTCGGACCGCGCGATTCGCGAGTCGACCCTGCGCAGGCGGGGCGAGACCGAGGCGCGCGTGCGGGAGGCCGCGAAGGTCGAAGAGCCCGGGAGGGCGCGGAAGCAGCCCCGGGTTGCTCGGCTGACGCAGCAGGAGATCGGAGGGCGTCAGCTGGTGCACCTGGGGCCGGTCCAGGCCAGGACCGATCCTGGGCTCAGGATCGGTGGCATATGCGTTCCTGGCGGAGCCAGGGGGGAGTGTGCACTGGCCCTGGGCCCTGGGTGGGCCCAAGGCCAAGGTCGGTGCTAGGTATAGAGCTGGCGCTCTCCCAGGAGAGGCTCGACGAGGCCGCTCGCACGGAGGCCAAGAACCTGCAGGAGCTCCAGGTCTTGCAGGGCAAGGAGGAGGACCTGCGTCAGCAGGCGCGGGGCCGCCGCCAGAGGAGGAAGCGCGAGGGCGCTCTTGTGCGCCTGGTGTCGCGGCTGGCCACTGGTGCGGAGGAGCCCAGGGGACGTCAGGACTCGACCTCACCGGCCCTGGGCCCAGGCTCGTCTTGTCCTGGGCGATGGCTCGGCGTACACGCTCTCCTGGCTTGGCCAGGAAAGTGTCTACACTGACCCTGGGCCCAGGATCGGCCCTGCCAGGATCAGTGAGGTGTACTAGCCGACGTCCCTCGAGAGGAGTGCAGCGGATCTCTGATCGGGGGTCGCGCAGGAGTTGTGAGCTACATCCAGTTTGTCGGGTGCGACCCTCAGGCGCTGCTGCGAGAGCGCGGTGGATAGCAAAAAAAGTGATGTGCAAAGCCGTTGCTCTGAGTTGGCCGAATGCGGCCACGCCTGAGGCTTTTCAGCGGTGCTGATGCGAAGCTGTCTACCCGGCCCCAGAACAGTCTAAGCTAGGAGCCAGAGGTAGACATTGGTTCGCTGCACGGCGTCAGCGAGCATCTGGGCGGTGCGGCCTAATATTACGAGGACGAGGGTAAGGAGGAGGGGAGGCTATGGCGCAGCTTCTACGTGCTAGCTTCGGTGTAGCCATGGTGGACAGAGTATGCCCTCGCTGTTCCCCGAGTGTCCACGAAAGCCATCTGGGTGGTCCTTGCTACTCTCGATGAGCAACGTCTGAGTGCCGCACGCGACTAGATTCCGGAGCCAAGGGGTAGCCCTTCGGTGTGCAGCAGGAGATTGGACACCTGCCCCAAGCAGAGGAGCCAGAACCGATCCAGCACAACCGATATCGAAGCGAGAGTTCGCCGGCGTCTGGTCCTTTCATTCCTCAGGAGGGGAGAAAACACATAGACACAATTAATCGTCGATACCCCAGAAAATATGGGAAAATATGGGAAATGGGAGGAATACAGAAGCCCAGAAAATATGGGAAAATATGGGAATCTGTTTATTTGTGTGTATTTATTTGTGTGTCCTGGGGCCCCTTCATTCACGGCCGTCATTCTTGCGGAGGGGCGCTCGCCTCCCCCTAGCCCTTGCAGCTGGCCTTTTCGGGGTTGGCCGCTGGTGTCGCACAGGAGCAGCGGTTCGCAGAATCTGCAGTCGGAGTCCGGAGAGGGTCCAAGAAAGAGGGAGGGAGCGTTCCAGGCACAGATCGGGGAGGCTGAGTAGTCAGCACCTGGTTAAAACATGACTGATTTGAAGCAACGGTTCGCAGAATCTGCAGTCGGAGTTCGGAGAGGGTCCAAGAAAGAGGGAGGGAGCGTTCAAGGCGCAGATCGGGGAGGCTGAGTAGTCAGGCCCACGCCTGGTGAAAACATGATTCATTTGCTCCCAGCTTTGCGTAGCCATCCTGGGGCCGTGTGCGCTTTCTCAGCGGAAGTTGGCGCGGAAATTCGTGACGCTTCGCGTCTCCCCACCAGTCTCGCCTCCACCCAGTGGTCCAATGCCGCAGGGCGTACACCGAATTCCGTGGCATTTTGCTCTGGGCTGCACGATGCTCGAGCTTCCCTGGGTGCCCGTCAGCCAGTCAGCCCTCACCTTGATGCCCCAGCGGCCGCCTTTGAGCTGGCCCGGCCGGCCTGTTCTGCGCCCTGCAGCTAATTAGGTTTGTTCGCAGCCCCGGACAACTTCTGTCGCCGCCTGCGCTCTTCGCTCGCGGTCGTGACCGAAAAAAGTCTCCCCACCAGGTTAGTGCGCTAGGCAATTAGGTTCGCGCGTAGCCCGCCCGACCTCTGACGCTGCTGGCGCGCTCGCCTGCGGCCGCGGCGAAAAACAATCCCCACCAGGCGTGGCCCTTGGCCTGCTCCTGCTTGGCTTCAGCCTCCACTGGTGACCGTCTGGGTTCCGTGGGGACTTGCTACGGTGCCGTCCTCTTCGGTGCAAGGATTTCGGCATGTGTGGCTCTGGGCGCCCGTCGGCTGCTTTCTCCTTCATGGACTTCGCTTCGACCAGTGCCACCAGGTGTACATACCAGAGGATCTGCCGTTTGCAGTCCTGTCTGTGACGAGGCTGCCCCCTCTTCACTCCGGCGCCGACACGATGCTGTTGTGTCACCTACGGCACGGATGTCGCCCTGAAGTGCTTGTCGGGCTTGCTCGTTTTCGTCGGGCCCTATGCCGACTCACAACGGGTGATCGACCTCTGCGTGTTCATGGTCGCGCCGCCGCGCCATTTTGGCTGCGCCTACTTGATGGTCGCCACCGGGATTTCCACGCCAACGGGTTGGGAGCGCCGCTCCTGGTGCACTTCTGAGTGGTTGCGCGCGCGCGCTCGCTTCGCTTGCCCCTCTCTTTCTTGCTGCCTAGTCGCGGCCCGGCTAGTGTTCGGACGGCTTTCGACTTGCTTCGCGAGCCCGCAGACCAACCAGTATCCTCACCAGGCCATCCAGAAACGAAACCCATGAGAGTTGACGGGGGGACAGGGGAAGAGACACGCAAACTCAAACAGCGAGGGAGGTCGGCCTGGACGGCGTGTTGGGGCCATCTCCGAACCCGCGTGGGGAGGGGGGGCGACTAGGAGGAGGAAAAGGATGATGATGATGAGGATGATGATGCAGATGATGATGATGAGGATGATGACGATGATGATGAGGATGATGATGATGATGATGATGATGGGGAGGAGGAGGAGGAGGAGGAGGAGGAGGAGGAGGAGGAGGAGGAGCAGCAGGAGGGGGGAGGAGGAGGAGGAGGAGGCAAGAGAAAAAAGAAAGAGGAGGAGGAGGGAGGAGGACGAGGATGAGGAGGACGAGGAATTACGAGAGTGAGGAGGATGAGGGGAGGAGGAGGAGAGGAAGGAGGAGGAGGAGGAGGAGGAGAGGAGGAGGAGGAGGAGGAGGAGGAGGAGGAGGAGGAGGAGGAGGAGGAGGAGGAGGATGAGGAGGAGAGAGGAGGGACGAGAAGGAGGAGGAGGAAGGGGATGAAGAGGAGGAGGAGGAGGAGGAGGAGGAGGAGGAGGAGGAGGAGGAGGGAGGAGGAGGAGAGGAGGTGGAGGAGGACGAGGACGAGGAGGAGGAGGGGCAGGAGGAAGAGGACGAGGGGAGAGGACGAGAACGAGGAAGACGAGGATGAGGAGGAGGGGGAGGAGGAGGAGGATGAGGAGGAGGATGAGGGGGAGGAGGAGGAGAATGACGAGGACGAGGACGAAGGAGATGGTCGAGAACGAGAGGAAGGAGGAGGAGGAGGAGGAGGAGGAGGAGGAGGAGGAGGAGGAGGAGGAGGAGGAGAAACAGGAGGAGGATGACAGGGATGAGGACGAGGAGGTCGACGAGGATGAGGACGAGGAGGGGGACGAGGACGAGGACGAGGAAGACGAGGAGGACGAGGAGGAGGACGAGGGCGAGAGTGCGTCTTGCGTGCCTCGGGTGAGCTTCTTGGGCCTCTCGGGGTGCAGCTCCGGGGGCCTCTTGGGTGCCTCTCGGGTGCCTGTTGGAGGCCTCTTGGGGCTTCTTGGGGTGCTCTTGGAGCTCTCTTGGGAGCCTCTTGGAAGCCCTGCAGGGCCTCTTGGTGCCATCTTGAAGGCGGTCGGTCAAAAGAGGGGGGGTCCTCGATGTTTCCCCCCCCCCCCCCCTATCGGGTGCTACGATCCTCGTGAGGGGTGTCAAACGTTGGCCCTCCCAATGGCAGAAGAAGGACCCTCTGACACATCGGTCCCCCTCCCCGAAGGGTTAGGGGGAGGGGGAGGGTTCCCCTCCCCGAAGGGAAGAGGGGTTGTGGAAAAAAGAGGTCTCCCTGAGACCACCTCTCGCCCAAAGGGCTGGTGGGATTTGGTGCAAGCCGTGTTTCCAAATTTCGTAAGAAACTGACCTTTTTGCAGATGTAGACGTCTGGCGACCTCTGGAGAGGTCCAGGGCCTTCCCATGCGGCGTCACGGAATAGTCGCGACGGCAGGTCCTGTGTCATCGATCACAGTTTCCGCGGGCCGTCTTCGGAACCCTGGGGCGTCAAACGCTCATCCGGCACGAAAGCCTGTCCCGGGGAAGGGGCGAGAGGTCCAGGGACCCCGCGCTGAAAACACCACCGCGTCGAGGGCTTGGGAACCCAGACCTCCAGTGTCTCAGCCGTGGTTCTGGCTGCGAGGATCGAGGGTTTTGAACGTTCTGGGCATTTCCTCTGCCCCTGGAGGCCTGCGGACCTCTGGCAGCAAAGACCCACGGGGCTCTCGGGCCTGGCTTCGCGAAGCATCGCGGCGGCCGATGATTCCTCAACTCTGGCCTTGGGGGTCGTCGGGACCTGGGATATTCCAGAAACGATCCAGGACGAAGCGCTGGTCACAGGGAAAGGGGCAAGAGCCATGGGGCTCACGCGCGAAAGAGTCACGACGTCGGATCACGAGCCGCGCACATCCGCCTCCGCCTCGGTGCGATGCACGATATCCCATAGGCGCCCTCCGCGCGGCGCCTCCGCGCACCGCCGCCCTGTGCCCCCGCGGGGCCGCGGCCGAGGAGCCGGCACTGCGAGGCCGGGGGTTGAGGCGGAGGCGTCCCCCGCCCACGAGTCGGAGGGCCGGAGGGGCGCCGCCTGCCGCGCTGCCGCGCGCGCGCGCCCGGGGCCAGGAGGGAGCTGGAGGAGCGCGTCGCAGCGAAGAAGGCGGGCGCGCCCCCCCGCGCGTGCGCCGGCTCCCGCCGGGCCTTGCCTGCGCGCCCGCCCCCCCCCCCCCCCCCGCGCCCGCCCCCCCCCCCCCCCTCTCTCGCTGCCCCTCCGCGGGGGGGGGCCTGGGGGCCTCGCCTCGGAGGGGGGGGGGGGGGTCTGCGGCGGCGGGGGAGCGGCGGCACGGCCCCCGCCCCGCCGGGCACCCCAAACCCACCCCCCTTCCCCCTCCCCCTCCCCACTCCTCCCATCCCCTCCTTCCCCCTCCTCCTTCCTCCTCCTTCTCATCCTCCCCTCCCACTCCTCCTCCTCCTCCTCCTCCTCCTCCTCCTCCTCCTCCTCCTCCTTCTCCCCGAGCGGAGGATCGGAGGTGCCTCGAGCAGCACGCCGCAAGAGAGGGGGGGGGGCGCTCTGCCGGGTGGGCCCTGGCTGGCCCTTGCCCCTCGGTGGCGGCGGCGTCGTCTCTCCTGCTCCTCCCCCCTCGCTCCGAGTCCTGGAGCGTCGCTGCTCTCTCCCCTCCTCGTCCTCCCCCTCCTCTTCCTCTGTCCCACGGGAGTCCTACCCCCCCTGCCCACCTCCCCCCTCCGACGCTCGCTCCGCCCCTCTCGCCTCCTCCTCCCCAGATGTGGTGGCTCCAGTGGCGCGGCGCCTTGCAGTATTGCGCGTCGAAGAGGTCTTCCTCTCGTTGCGCCTTGCAGTACTGACCGTCTATTTAAGCCGTATTCCTCTCGCTCCTCAGTGATAGCTCGCGTCGCTCTACCACAGGGGCTGCTCTTCCATCCGCACAACTCGTTACTCGCAGCTTGGCTGCACAGTCTCGCACACGCAAGCCTGTCATGACGTGCAACGGGGCTGCGGCTTCGGGAGCGCAGACGAATAAGACGAATAAGACGAATACGACGAATACGACGAATAAGACGAATAGGACGAATAAGACGAATAAGACGAATATGACGAATAAGACGAATAAGACGCATAAGACGAATAAGTAACGCGACCTCGTTGTCGTGTGCGAGAGGTTGTGGCCTCGGGAGAGCGCGCCGTGCGCGAGCGCCCCTGGAACTCGAGGCAGTGTGGCAGTGGTTGTGGGGCCAGCATTGTGTTCTGCGTGGGGCTTCGCGCGGATCTTGATCGTTACAGCAACGTGGCCCTAGTTAAAGATACAGGCCTCGGAACAAATTAGCGAACACATGCCACATTCATCCGTCAACGCTTCCCCCTCCCCCCAATGTTCAAAGTTGGTGGTGCGTCTGATGAGATGCTCTTCGACCGCAGTCTCCCCCGCGCGTGCCAACGTTGAGTTTGGGTGGGAGGGGGAGTGTTCAGTAATTGTTTCCCTCTACCGTATGGGGGGCACAGTGGAACACACTGCACTTCGAATGGCCACCAGACGTCGGACTTCCTTCATCCTCGCATCGTGGTGCAGCTGTATACAGCACTGGGAACCGGCACAGTTGCGGGAAGCAGGGCTCCCAGTCCCGCAGCTTGTTGGCCCTCCAAGAGGCCAGCGGACAACTGTTTGCCTTATGTTTGGTTGACCCCCCCTCGTCCTGCTCTGGTCCCTTCGTCCCTCTCCCTGCTCTTCCTCCTTGCTCCTCCTCCGTCTCCTTCTCATCCCCACCTTGCTCCTTTCTCGTTGCCTTCTCCGTCCTTCCACCCCCGCCCGTCCCTCGTGGAGGCGGCGGCAGAGCGGTGAATGAGCGCTACCGCCGGGGTCCCCGCGCGCCCGCGCACGCGCTGGCCCGCAGGCTCTGAGGGAGATCACGGACAAGCTGGCCGTGGTAGAGCTGGAGGCCTGGACCTACCCCGCGTTTCTTGATAAGCGTCGGGGGGGGGGGGGGGCTGCACCGCCCAAATCGGCCCCCGTCAAAGGCAACCACGGCGCGCCAAAGGCGCCCCAGACCTCCGCCGGGGGGATCCCCCCTGCACTTCTCTCGAAGCGCGGAGTGCCCAGATCGAGGATCGAGGATCGGAGGGTCTCCTCTCGCGTGGCCGCGCAGCTCGCGCAGAGGAGGGCCGGGCCCTGCCCATCTGCTCACCCTCGTGGCGCGCCCTCCTGCGCTTGGTTGGGCCACCTGGGCGGGCACCGCCCTGAGGTGGCGCCCGACAGAGCGAGGTACAGTCGGGGCCCTGAAGAAGGAACCCTTTTCGTTGGGGAGGGGCTCCGTGTTCCTTGATTGCTTCACAGTTTGCCTTGGGTTTTCCTTTGCTTTTCGATGGGAAGTCGGAGTTTAACTTGTGGGAAAAAGGGGCCTCGTTCCTTCTTTATCGTTCCTTAGGTCAAGGCCCCGACTGTAGGGCATGGACGCTCCACGGGGCTGCGCCGAGGTGTCCAACTGTTGGAGCGGCGGTCGTTGCAATGGCGCGCCCGCTGTGAACTCCCGGCGCCAGTTGCAGACTTGGTTCTGCAACCACTTGTCGGGGGCGGAAAGGGGTGATGACTAGGGGGGGTGGATATCATGGCGGGGGCCATGATATTTCCCCAGATTTCATGGCGCCTCTTCTTATTTCATTACCTCCCTGGCCCCCCCGCTGGGCCGCGCACATGCCGCCGGTCATGATTTGCACCCCCCCATCTTGGACACCCCCCTCTTGGCCGCTCCCGAATTTGTGAACCCTGACCTTGCGGGCTCAATCGGCGCTGGAGTATCGGACACCCTCGTTGGGATTCGCGTGGTTGCAGGCGTCTTGAATCCTGGCCACCCGCAGGCGCTTCAGAAATCTGGCCAGCGGGGGGAGGGACCACTTGCTGCTGCCTACTGGTGAAGAGGTCCGTGCCCGCGGATCCGAATGCGCCCCAGAGGGCCACCATTCAGCCAGCCTCTCGCCTTCCGCCATCGCCCCTCCAGAGTCGGCGGCGGATGGTGCTTTTGACGCATGGTCGTGGTCAGGTGTGACGAGAAGTTGGCCACAGTGTGGTCTCGAAATGCCACCCTCCAGAGGAGGGAAGGGGGACGGAGTGCGGCAAGAGGGTGGGGGGGGAGAGCAGGACAGGCCAGCTGCAGCGGGAGGGTGGCTGTGGTCCTTGCCGCCCCCCCCCCGAGGGGATCCCCTGGGGGGGAGGGGGGGGGGGGGCATCGGCTTCGGCTTCTCCCAGGCGTGCGAGGAGCACAGCTCTGGCTCCCCCAGCTGCGGCTGGGCGGCGTGCGGTCGGAGGGCCCCTCCGCCCTCCTCGCGGGGGCCGTCCTCCCGGCCGTCGGCCCAGCCCCGCCTCCTGGCCCCCGCACGCAGGCGGAGAAGTCCGTCGGCATGGTCAGCGCCGCGTCCCAGGGGCAGATGTCCGAGGACGAGGTGAGCTCCGCCGAGAAGGCGGGGCGGGGGGGGGAGGATGATGATGAGGAGGAGGATGATGAGGAGGAGGAGGAGGAGGAGGAGGAGGAGGAGGCCCTGGGCGCCCGCCGTCGCCGTCGTCCCCGTCGCCCCCCCATGCGGTGGCAGAGCGGAGACGCCTCGGCTCGGGGGGGCGGCGCGCGGGCGACGCAGCAGGCACGGGGGTCGTCTTCGCGGGCGCTCGCGCGCACGCTGTCCGCGCGAGGCCGCCCGTGGGCGCCCTCTCCTCGACGCGTTGCGCCGCGCGCGGCCCGCGGACGCCGCGGTGGCAGGCCACGATGCCACCGTGCGTCGGACCAGTCTCTTTGCGTTGCTCGTGTGTTGCCCGCCCCCCTTTGTCGGGCCGCTGCCTGGGGCTGCAGGGGGCGAGGAGAGAGGCGGCATCGCAGGGGAAGGAGGATTTTTGACGACTCAGCCAGTCACGGCGCCGTCGGGGACGCGCCTGCTCGGGAACAGGAGCTGCAGGCCACGCTGGCCCAGCACCCGTAGACATTGGGAGCAGGATGAGGATGAGGGAGGAGGGGGAGGAGGAGGGGGAGGAGGAGGAGGAGGAGGAGGAGGAGGAGGGAGGAGGGGGAGGAGGAGGCGGAGGAGGAGGAGGAGGAGGAGGAGGAGGAGGAGGAGGAGAAGGACAGAACGAGAAGGAGGCGGAGGCGGCGGAGGAGGAGGAGGCGGAGGAGGAGGAGGAAGAGGACGGGCCAGAAAGGGTGGCACGGGCCCGAAAGGGCAGTACGGGCCTGCATGATCACAGCACCCTGGCGGCGCCCGACGACGACGACGACGACGACGACGACGACGACGACGCACCCGACGCTCCTCCGCCTCGCCCTCGGCCTCGTCCTCCTGCTGCCCCTTCCTGCCGCTGTGGCACCCCGTGCGTCCCTCCCCCTCTCCTGCTCGGGGGCCTGCTGCCCTGCTGCTCCTGGGGCGTGTCGGCCGGATCCTCTCCGGGGGGGGGGGCCTGCGCCCGCCGCTGCTGCGGCTCCCTCTCCTTCCTCCTCCTTCATCCTCCTCCTCCTTTCCTTCCTCCTCCTCCTCCTCCTCCTTTCCTCCTCTTCCTCCTCCTCCTCCTCCTCCTCCTCCTCCTCCTCCTCCTCCTCCTCCTCCTCCTCCTCCAAGTGGCCGTGTGAGGCTTGAGCAGCCGCGCGCCACTTCAGAAATTCACAAATGCAAGCAGACACAGCAGCATGTCGCCATGTCGTCTGAGTGCTCAGTGGCGCTTCTTGGGCAGATACGCATCGTCGCTTACAACCCCAACAGCGCAACCCGTGGGCGAGCCCAGGATATACTGGATGAGCTGCACAATGTGACGGTGGTGAGCTTCATCGGCACTCAGGAGAAGGAGGACCAGCTGAGGTACTCCAACAGATGCGAGGCAATCATCAGGTGGCTCACCAAGACGCTCGACGCTCTTGCAGGACGCTGGATACCAGTACTAACAATGGATTTGAATTCCGTTTTCACTGAGGAGACAGAGGGAGTTATCGGGCTCTTCGGCCACGGCGAGGATGAAAAGAAATCGGCACAGTTGTTGAGAAGTGTTCTCTCAGCCCACGAGCTCTGCATGGTGAACACAATGAGAGATGCAGGATACACCTTCGTGGCATCAAGTGGTACGACGAAAACGCTGGACTACATTGCACTACCTGCAGCCCTGTTGCCTGCAGTACGATGGTGCACGACATTCAAGAGGAGTATGCGCAGATTGCAGCCGCACAAGTGGGGACGAGAATGGGATCACCTTCCTGTTGGCATCGGTGTTCAATGGTCTAAGCGGCTGGAGCTTATGCCGCATGCCGAGAAGCAAGTTCGAGTGGAGCCGACGGCGGCCAGTGCCCTGCTGCAGCGGGGCTACAAAAGGGAGGAGTTCACGAAGGTGGTCCACGATCATATTTTGTCGAAGGCGGCGCGGGTCAAGAACCAGACGGGTTATACGATGGCGGTGGAGGCTAATCAGTTGCTGGTGGAAGCTTTGAATGAATGCAGGAGCTCAAGCGACATGCACGACGAAGGAGGGCTACACGGAGTCACCCACTGAGTATGCGAATGAGCTTCGAGAGCTACTTCGAGATAGGCCTGAAGTGCGAGACCGATTGGCAGCAGCATACTCATGTGACGATGAGAACCTACAGCTGGAACTTACAATCATAATTACGACGATAAGTAAGTGGTTGCGGAAACACAAGCAGAAACATTGGCGGAGAGTGGAGGAAGATCGAGTGAGGGCCTTTGAAGAGGTCAGAGCAGGAGGTGACTTTCGAGAAGTACACCGGCTTGCAATATTGATAGCAAGTAAGGGACGAGGACCAAGGAGACGCAGCTACAGACAGTTACACACGAGTGGCACGGCCACAGAATGGATTACACGTATGCAGCAAGAGGGTGTGCAAGGTGGGGCTCCAGTGCAGGTGATAAGATACGACGCAATGCTTCAAATGGTGCACGATCTGCCCGAGCAAACCAACACAGTCACGGCCGAGGAAACGCAGGACGACGTGGTTGCATTCAAACTTCAAACATCAGGTTTGGCGGCTCAGATTATGGCGAGTGGCGCCACAGGAGAATATATGTGCTGAGTTTTTGTATTTCATCATGTGGTGCTTGTTTCGTGGGGTCAGAGAGAGAGCGGGAAGTTATCTTGGATTCTATCGGACGCTTGTAAGATTGGCAAAGGCAACGAGAAGGAGGGAGTCGACGGCGAAATATTGACTAAGATGGCACAACATGTGAGCAAACAGGAGAAGCTCTTGTACTTCTGTGGTCCGAACTCAGTGTATCTTGAAGCTAAGTTTTTACGTGAGCAGTGTTCGGACGGTAGAACGAAGGTATATGCAAGATATTTGTGCCCGCACATCCATTCAATATTCGCTCTGTGCGAACTGGAATATAGACTGGCGGCAGGGCGATCGGCATGGTACAATCTTGGACGTTTCTTGAACAGCAAGGTACCGTTTGGCTGGAAGATCAATGTACTCAAGGGCTACGTGGCGAATTCATGCTACAGTGAAGCAGAAGTGCTCTGCGCCAAGACAGGGCCGATGCGAGCACGCGACTGGCAGCCCACTCTCAGCTTCCCCGCAATGCGTGCAAAGATATTGTTGCGGGGTGTTGCACAGGATAAAGAAGACGGTACCATCCGCACCCTCTCCAACCCCCAGGTCTTAGCCCGAGTAAGGCTAGCAGCTCCCCGCGTTGAAATGCGAGTACGACGGCTCAGATGGCTTCAACTGTGTCTTCGGAAACACGACCGATTCGCTCAGTTCCTGGCGGTGGTTTTCGGGCGCTCTCGGGTCGACAAGTACATGGGCGAGGACGAGAGAGCGAATCCGTGGTGTGAGCAGGTGTACGATGACATTCAAACCATAGAGCTTTTCGACGATGGTGCGAGGCTGCTAGAGATCTATGGAGTGGAGGAGATCATTTTCGAGGGGGAGGAGGATTCCACGCAATTGGATGTAGGAGGTATCAAAGCACACTTTTTTTCAAGCCAGTGTGTTATTTGTGGTTCGAATTTCTCGTCTATCGACTACGCTAAGAGGCACATGCACAATAGTATGCTGAAAGGTATATGTGACACAGATCGGGGGAGAACAGATGGCACGATCATCCTCCCAAAAGCTTACGATTGCCCGGCTTGCGAGTATGTTGGACTCGATAACGCTGATCTCCGTAGACATCTACTGGTCGAGCATTTGCAGGCACACCTACACTCACATGTTCTGGAGTTTGAACTACCTGGCCTCCAAGAGGCACTCGGTTATTATGGCGAGTTGGCTTCTTCCCAGCGCTCTCAAGCGGAACACAGAGGGCGGCGGGGCCGACAGAGTGGAAGGCTCGAAGAAGGGCAAGTCCGAGAACGACGACAACCACGCCAATGCCAAGTTGCTACGCCAATTGGAGTCACGCGTTCGGACGCTGGAGTTCGGAGCAGGTCTCGTAGTGTACGGGCCCAGCGACGACGAGAAGATCGGACTGTTGAAGGCGACCAAGCAGGAATATCAGAAACGGGTGGAAGGGAAGGCGAACACGCACGGACTAGGGCCTCCAGGGTTGCAGATTTTTGCCGCGCTTCTGAACGCTTTCAGCGGATGGCTCGACAAGCAGGTGCCATCTCAGGAGTCAGTTCGTCATCGCAAAGACATCCCAGAGATAATGATGTTGATGATGAACAAGGACGGCATGCCGATGGCCAGCATGTGGATCAAGGAGTGCGGCACGTCGAACACCCAGGACAGCGGCATCGGTCGGATCACGGTGAAAGTGTTGGGATCTATGCTGATCCAAGACCCCGAGCCCTCGGCCGTCAACGTCCTCAACCAGCAGAGGGAGAGCTGGGCCACGCTCGAGGACGGGGCCGCGGAAAAGGAGCAAAAGGACAAGACCGCCGCCCTCGTCCTGCGCAGACCGCTGGAGATGATCTTAGGAGGTGGATGAGGTAAAGTAGTGACTTGCGAGCAGATTTTGTATCAGCTATTTCGGGCTTCTGGTTTCAACAATAAGCCAGGTCGGCCCCCCCGTGGAAAGTTAGTGCGTCTTGTAAAGAATGGCAAGTAGCCTGTAGGGGTTGCGACACCTTGTGCTTTTCAGCCGCCCTTGCACGATGGGAGTGGCCTTTGTGTCCCCGTCGTGCTTGGGGTAAGCTGAGGGAGCAAGGCTTCTCAGCCAATGCCCGCCCCGCGTGGGGCATTCCAGCGAAGTGCTGGGTGCCGCTCCACCGCTTTCGAGAGCCCCTCTGGACATTTTTAGGGCCCAGTCGGCCCCTGTCCGCAGCGTTGTTTTCACCTTTTCAGGGCCTCTCGGGAGCGTGAGCACCCCCAAAGAGAGAGATCTGGCGAGAAGAGCCGTGGCCCAGAGCGAGTAGTCAGCAGTTCAGACTTGTGGAGCTCGAGTGGGTAAGACAGACAGACAGACTCCTCCTCCTCCTCCTCCTCCTTTCCTTCCTCCTCCTCCTCCTCCTCCTCCTCCTCCTCCTCCTTTCCTTCCTCCTCTGCATCCTCCTCCTCCTCCTCCTTTCCTTCCTCCTCCTCCTCCTCCTCCTCCTCCTCCTCCTCCGCCTTTCCTCCTCCTCCTCCTCCTCCTCCTCCTCGCTTGCTGGCCAGCTCCGAGGCGGCGCCAGAGCTCTATGAGCCCGATGCGGCACTCCCAGGCGTGCTGCTGCTGCTGCTGCTGCTGCTGCTGCTGCTCCAGGGCCCTGCCCAGGGATGGCCTCGGCAGGCCCCTCGGGGGATCGGGGGCCTCCCCCTTACCACCCGCGCGGAGGACGGCCGCGTGCCTTTGCGGCCTCGCCTTCGCCCCCGCCCCCCTGCTCCTCCCGCTCCTGCTGCTCCGGCCCAGTGCGATACGTCATGTGCAGGGCGGTCTTCGCCCTGCTGCGTGCAGGTGTCCTGCGCACAGCAGGAGTGAGGATCTGGTTGAACAGTTTACCACCACGATTCCGTGGGAGTACCAGTTGGGCAATTTGTGGGCGGATCATTTCGCTCGATGTGGTGGTGAGTGCCACTCCCTCGCCAACACCCTCGTCACGTCGTTTGAATCGAAGCTCCAGGATGCGAAGATGTAGGCCCGAGTCTTCTCGTATGCGGTTATTTGGCTGATTTCTAAAGATGCTGGGTCCGGGAGGCCTGATGGGCTTCAGAAACGGATGAATGAGCCCACACCCACACTTCGTGTAGGAGTAGGCCCTCACACAGTGGTCGCTCGGAGCCCCAGGGTCTAATTATCAGTGGAAGTGCTGCTTGGCAATTGCTCGAAACCCAGCAAGTCTCTGTAAACATGTGTCTGTTTCTGACAACTATTCCGTATGTCAGCCCTCGCAACAATAGGCTCTGAGGGCTTGGAGGGATCAAGTGTTGCAGCGAGCTCAGCTTTGCAGGAGTGATGCCGTTCAGGTTGAGCCTGGTGTTGCTGGCTCGGTCATCGATTGGCCTTCTGGGGATCCTAGGGATGTTTCGCCTGGTCCTAGTGAGTCTGCACCGCCAGAGTCCGATGGAATTGTCGAGTTCGATGGCCGTCGGGTTTTGTCTGGTTGTCTGCGGTCTTGTAATCTGCTCCTCTGTGGCTCTTTCCAACTCGGAGCTCGTCGAGTTGGGCGCTGGAGCACTTCACTGATACCCGTCATCGCACGGCCACTGCGCGCTCTGAACGGGTCTACGATGCCGTTTGTTTCTGCAATCAGCGGCGTGGACTTGAGCTCGCCCGAAATCATCACTGCTTCGGATTGGGCGTTGATCGACGCGGCCGTGGCGGAGCGTAGCTGTCTCATTTTCTCGGGCCAGTCGACGTTGCTCTCGCCCGATGCCGAGCTGGCGTTCATGCGGCACTTCACGTCGCACGCGACTTCGACGTGGCGCGACCAGCGTACGAACCCGTAGGAGTGGTACAAGGAGGAGTTCCTCGACGGCGCGGGCACCTTCCAGCTGCCACGCCACCCAGAGATCCTCGTGCTCGGGAATGGCGTTGACGGTGGATCACCACGGGCTGGTTGCGCGCACGCGGCTGGGCGGCGCGCGGCGTGCGTACGGCTCCGAGAAGGGCAGCGGCGGCGGTTCGCTGCAGTGACACAACGACGGTGCTTCTTACGAAAAGCACCCGCCGCGCTGCTCGTACATGCTTTGCGTCGAGTCGCCCGTGAACGACGGCTCTCCGCGCGACGTTGCCCACAAGGACGGCAGCGGCGAGGCTTTGCGCTGCCCGCTGGGCTCCACTACCTTCTGCTCGATGCGCTTCGCGAACGAAGCGCTCTCCGCCGCCGACAGGGCTGCGGTGGATTTTCGCAATGGTGGAGTGCATCCGTCACCCGTTTCTGGCCGTGCAGGCCTCAGGCACCACGCCGAGCGGCCTCGTGCCAGCGGAAGTGGCGCAGGAGGCGGAGCAGGCGCAGCGGCAGCAGACGGAACGCACCCGCGCTGCCCGAGCACACCACCGCGAGCAAGGGCCGAGCCGACGCCCCTGCCTGTGGCCTTGGGGCGTCCAGGGGCTTGCCACAGAGCGCCGGTGTTGCACACGAGAGGCACGGGATCAATCAAGCTTGGCGGCGGCAGCGTGATAGGGGTGCGAGCGGCGCGCTCGTGGTGCGAGCGGCTGATGCGCCCCCGCGATCTCGTCAGCGCTGTGCTGCGCGCGCGCCTGGCAGCCAGGGGACCCCGTGCTCCGGGGCAGCCGTGCCATACTGCACAGCGCCACGGGCGGCCTCGCGCCAGAACGCCACAGGGGCATGCACCTGTGCTCCCCGGGCGTGACGTGCAACCCGCAGCAGGACAGACCAGACGTGCCGGGTGCGGAGACGACCGATGCGGCGATGCTGGCAGGTGAGGCAGGGCAGACTCCGCGCGAGATGGTGGCAGGCTGCGACCTGGACTCGACGACGGCCATGTCAGACGATCGAAGCCGCCGCAGAGGCGCTCAGGTCCGTGGACCCGCGCAGACTGCGGGGATCCTGCGCGCCCATGCCGCCATCTGATGTGGTTACTGTGCTCGCAGCCGTCGGCGTGCTGCTCGGCACTGAGCCTCTCGGCTGGGATGCATCGAAGAAGATGATGGCGGGTCCGGCCTTCATGCGGAAGCTGCTCGATTTCGACAATGACAGCGTTTCTGCGCCGCAGCTCACAACATGCAGAGGGAGTACATCAGTAATTGACGGACATCTGGGTTCAAATTTGGTGGACAAAAATCTCCCAACCTCGCGTGGCGCTGTGCCACTGGGCGCTAGCGATGGCAACGTGGTGAGCGGTAAAGGAGACGCTCGAGCCGACGAGGTGGGCGCTCGAGAAGGCAGGCGCTGAGCTGGCACGCGACGCGCGACGAGCAGTATCTCGAGCAGGCCCAGGCAAGTCCGGACAGGTGCGATAGTGCGACTTGCGGTTGCGAATTGTACGTTCGGGGCGAGATCAGAACTGTTTCACGCTGTAGAGACTCAGTTTGAGGACAGGGCCATGGACGCCATCTCTCGCATCATCCTGATCCGATCTTCCCCCCTTGCGTCGCAAGCTCCACTCATTGTTAGCTTTCCCGCTTTCGGCTACATTCCACCCCGTTGCGTCTGGGTATTGTTTTTTCCCTAATCAGTGCTTGCACTGGAGGGGTCCTAGTGGATATCGAACGACTTGGCGATAGTTCCAGGCCGATTTCTGCGAGTTGCCGTGGCTTGCGGGGGTCCAGACCAAGGGTTCTGGCGAAAGTGCGGGGCCGATTTCGCACCGCAAATATTGTGAATCGATCTTGCAAGAACCTATCAGTTGGAGCCCGAGGAGGAGGAGGAGGAGCAGGATCAGGAGCAGAAGCAGGAGCAGGAGCAGGGGCATGAGCAGGAGTTAGAGTAAGGCGAATACATGTGACACGTGTCGTATTCACTTCTTGGGGAGCTCTCATGGGACTTCTTTGGCCCGTCTCGGGGCTGTCTTGCCGCCTTCTGTGGGGAGGTCTTGGGGGCCTGCCTTGGGCCGTCTTGGGGCCCTCTTGGACCGTCCTGAAGCTCTCTTCAGGCCGTCTTGGGGCTCTGTTCGACCGTTGTGCCGCCCTGTTGGCCGTATTGGGGAGGGGGGGCGTCGAAGGGCCGTCGAAGGGCCTTCGAAGGCCGTCTTGGGTCCCTCCAGATGCTCCCTTAGGCTGTCTTTGATGCCTCGTGGGCCATCGTGGAGACCTCCTGGGCCATCTTGGGGACCCTCTCGGGGGCCTCCTAGGCTGTCTTAGCGGCATCTTGGAGGCTTCTTGGACCGTCTGGAGCTGACGGAAGCCCGACATGGTGAGAAGGCGAAGCTCCTTCACCACACATCGGGAACATGATGATTTGGGCTTCTTCGTTCGGACCCTGTCGGGGGTCCTCTTGTGGCCCTTTTGGGCTAGCTTGGAGGCATCTTGGGCCGTCTTGAGCTCATCAGCGGCCACCCTGGGGCCATCTTGGGCCGTCTTCGAGGCATATTGGACCATCTTGGTTGCCTCTGTTGCCTGCCTGGGCCGTCTTGGAAGCTCGGGGCGCGGACGCACAGTTCTTGGTAGGAGAGATCGTGGCCTCGGGAGCGCGCATCCATCGTTTTTGAACTGGGGACCGTGGCCTCGGGAGCAGGGGGGGTGCACGCAGCAGCCTGCCAGTATGGGGGGGCCTGCCAGGAGACAGAAACCCTGCCGGGCAGCACTCGGCATTCTACCAGGCCTCAGCGTGGCAGGGGCCACGGTGCCAGAGTTCCGCGGCGGTGGGGAATTCGGATGGGAATGGCGGAGGGGAGGAGGGGGAGCAGCAGGAGGAGGGGGGGGAGGAGGGGAGGAGGAGGAGGGTGAGGAGGGGAGGAGGGGAGGAGGGGAGGAGGGGGAGGAGGGGGAGAGGGGAATGGCAGAGGGAGGAGGGGAGGGGGGAGGAGGGGGAGCAGCAGGAGGGAGACAGCCTGGAGGAGGAAGAGGTTCCAGTGCGGGTGCCGGGCCCCGTGCCATGTCCCAGAGGCCGCTGACCTCCCCAGGATGGCCTTCGTCGACCACACCCCCTCCTCCTCCTCATCCTCCTCCTCGTCCTCCTCCTGCACCTGCTTCTCCTCCTCCTCCTCCTCCTCCTCCTCCTCCTCCTCCTCCTCCTCCTCCTCTCCTCCTCCTCCTCCCTCCTCCTCCTCCTCCCCCCCTCCCGCCCTCCCCTCCCAGACCTCCGACGACTCCGTGCTTTCGGGTCTCGGGGCCCTGGGGCTCCTGACCCCTTCCCGGGGGCCAGCTCCTCATGTTGGGCGGATGCCAGGCCGCAGCAAGGTGGAGGAGGAGGAGGAGGAGGAGGAGGAGGAGGAGGAGGAGGAGATGCAAGAGGAGGAGATGCAAGAGGAGGAGATGCAAGAGGAGATGCTAGAGGAGATGCAAGAGGAAGAGGAGGAGGAGGAGGAGGAGGAGGAGGAGGAGGAGGAGGGTGATATGGGAAGATAAGGACGGGGGGGGGGGGAAGTCGCCGCCCTCCCTCCCTCGCCTCCCCTCGCTCTTCGCCAGCCGGGGGCAATCGGCCTCCCACCCCCCAACCCACCCGTCCTCATTGCCCGCCGATCTCTCCGGGGGTGCGTTCTCACCAGACTTCTGGTGGGAACCTGGCTAGCCGTGGCGACGACCCTGAGATCTGCGCATCGCAATTTGTCCACACCGGGCGCTGTCGCCGGGTTTGAGGCCCCGGGCCCTCACAGACAGATTGGGTGTGGGGCTCCAGTCGTGTTTGTCACGATGTTGCAAGCCATTCGCCACGTCGGATCTCAGGGGACGGGCCCGCAGGAGGCCCAGAAAGGATGCAGCATCTCATCAAATCCTCGAACCACGATCCTCCCCTCCCCCCCTCCGTGCCATCCGAGGGCGAAGCCCCCGCCCAGCCTCCTCGCCGCCGCCGCTGCCGCCGTCGGCGTCGTCCCCCCTCGCAAGCCAGGGGCGATCGGCGCCCTCCCCCCTCCCCGCCCCTCGCCAGCGAAGCCCTGGCAGGTCGCGACGCCGGCCGGGAAGGGAGTGTCCGAGATTTCCAGGACAGGCTCGGGCGGGCGACGTCACCGGGCGACGGCGGCGCCAGACGACCGCGACGGCCAGCGACGGCGTCGACGGCGGCGGCAGCGGTGCGGCGACGGCGGCGACGGCGGCGGGCGGGCGCGGGCTGGGCGGTCGTCGGTCGGCGGTCGGTCGTCGGTTGAGTGTCGAAGCTGCAGTGTTTCATGGATGGAGGTGCTCGGCGACGTTGTTGGGCCTCAGGGGGGCATTCCCGTCGCCACGGCCGGATCCTCCAGAGAGCATTCGACGCAGGACGCACCCCAGGCGCTGTGGTGATCTTTTCCACACGGGCGATTTTCTCAGTTGCGGCCTCTGGAGGCCCACTTCGAGTCCCGTGGCCGTTCGAAAGCGGCACGGGATGAAAGACGGGCCCCAGGGAAAGAGTCGGGAGTTCCAGAGACCACATGGAACAATTCACGAAGTCGGGGGTCTGGGTGTCTGGTTCAATGTCTTCTGCAGGCGAATCCTGGCAGAACCGTACTTGGCAGGTCGAGTTCGAGTTCACGCCGTGCGCTGGGCTCGGCACGATGGCTCATCAATGCCACACCGTAGCATGCCGGTTGCTCTCACACCAGGCCAGGCCATACCTCCATGCCGACGTTCTTCAATATTGAACCAGATCGTACCCATCAAATTGATGGTTGGATCGGGCTCTTTCTTCTTGCTGCTGCCTATGCTGCCGCAGGATGGTCGAGGCCAAGCTGAAGGGCTTGGCTGAGGGCCCGATGAAGGAGGGCAGAAGCCGCGCGGATGTGCAATGTAAAAGAGGAGAAATACGAGTCAAGTGGAGATAATTTTAGGTGGGCAGTTTTAGCTAGTACAAGTCTGAAGCCGGAAATGAGGAGGACATTTGTGATGAGGAGGAGGGATACGAGCACGACAAAGAGGATGATTTGTTTGACCATGCGGATCAGGTAACCGTGTCTGGAGAGGAAGGACACAGTGAAGGAGGCTGGGGTGGAGGAGGGGAAGGGCCGGAACACTTAAAGCACGCCCTTTGGGAGTAGTCTTACGAGTGCGACGAGAGGAGTCGGGAAGGCGTAAAACTTGAGTTCGCCGGAAGTCGGCTTTGCATCAGCAGCTCGCGTCACATGTTAAATTGGGTCTCGCCATTGTCTTGTCGGCCTCGCCAGGCCAACCCGAGTTCGTCGCACCCGAGTCTTACGCCTCCCCGAAAGCGGGACGAAGAGAAGCAGTCGAAGGTGGAATAGGATCATGATGACGACGAGCAATTGGAAACCGTGGATGAGGGATGAGTTCAGGATACGGGTCAGACTCGGTGGCAATGCGCATGCAGTTCTTGCGTCGAATTAAGATGTGTCCAGGAGGCGGAGTGAACCTCGAGACCTTGATTGGGCAGTTGCTTGCTCTGGCTAATGGTTTGTCAGTTGTTCGCGCCGTGTCTTTGCGCATGCCGATTTACATGTATAGATATACGTATATATCTGTTTGCATTTTTATATTTATATATATAAATATCGATGTGTACATACGCGCATCGTGTACACCTGTATGTATATGTGTGTACATGTGTACGTATATGTCTATGCATATGCATATGTAATTGTATAGACATATGTATATGAGCAGGAATCGGTAGATGTGTACGATTACGTATATGTAAATGTATGTGTACATGCATATGTATAGCTATACGTATGTGTGTGCATCGGTGTATGGTCATGTAGATGTATGTATGCATGCATGCATGCAGGTATGTATGTATGTATGTATGTATGTATGTATGTATGTATGTATGTATGTATGTATGTGTGTAGGTAAGCAGGTCAGTGCGTAGGTTCGTATGTATGCATGTACGCATGTATTCACGTATGTGTGTATGTGTGTATGTATGCGTGCATCAGTATAGGTGTATGGATCCCCCGCGGACGACCAAGCTCGGCATCTTACGTTCGGTCCGATCTCGGCGGCAGTGTTCCAGCCGGTCGTTTATGGTTGTTTTGAAGCCCGTGTTATGAATCACATGTGTTCCGTCCTCGAAACGTTGTCGCCACGGTTGCTTTTCCTTCTACCTCTCGTCCCTCCTCCCGTCTTATCTCATCTTCCCCGTTGCTCCTCCTCTTCGCCATCCCCTCCTTCTCCAACTCCAACTCCGTCCTGCCTTCGTTCCTTCCGCATTTCTGCCTCGACCTCATTATTGTTCTTCCCTCCACGTCCTCTCCGTCCTTCTCTACCTCCCCCTCCTTCTCCTTCTCCCTCTCCCTCCCCTGCTCCCTGCTTCTTCCTCCTCGCCTGATCCTCATCGCCTGCTCGCTGGCGTTTCTACTTTGCTTCTTGGGTAAACAGAACCCTCTGGCGCGTAACGCTCGTAACTCGCCCCCCCAAATAACGGTAACGATCGTACACTGCCGTTTTTAATACGTGCTCCGCGTGCGGATCATGTATAAGAAATGCAGGGCTTTAGTATTAACAGCAACGAATCATGTATGCATTGATTTATGAGTCAATTGTTCATGTATTAAAAAATCCAATGTATTAAGCATCAAATGTATTAAAACCTGCCCTGTACGTAGGGGGGGGCACCCCACATGCCGGGGCTCGCGCGCTGACTGCAGCGATCACTGCGCATCCCCGCCCTGCCGGGCCCCGCCCCGCCCGAGCGTTTTGCCGCCGTCCGCCCCCCCCCCTCTCCCTGCCACGACCGTTGTCCGAAGCAATACAGTCGGGGCCCTGAAGAAGGAACCCTTCTCGTTGGGGAGGGGCTCGGTGTTCCTTGATTGTTTTACAGTTTGGCGTGGGTTTTCCTGAGGTCTTCGATGGGAAATCGAAGCTTAACTTTTGGGATCAAGGGGCCTCGTTCCTTATTTAAGGTTCCTTAGGTCAACGCCCTGACTGTATAAGACAAGCACCCTGTTCCTCCCCCTCCTCCTTCCTCCTCCTCCTCCTCCTTCCTCCTCCTCCTCTTCCTCCCTCCCCCTCCTCCTCCTCCCTCCTCCTCCTCCTCCTCCTCCTCCTCCTCCTCCTCCTCCTCCTCCTCCTCCTCCTCCTCCTCCTCCTCCTCCCCTCCTCCTCCTCCTCCTCCTCCTCCTCCTCCTCCTCCTCCTCCTCCTCCTCTATCTCCTCCTCCTCCTCCTCCTCCTCCTCCTCCTCCTCCTCGTCCACCCCCCCTCCGTGCCACGACCGTTACCCGAAGCAATGAAAAAGGTACCCTGTTCCTCCCCCATGTCTCTCCTCCCTCCCCCCTCCTCGCCCACCCCCCTCCGTGCCACGACCGTGGCCCGAAGCAATTGCAAAAAGGTACCCCGTTCCTCCCCCATGTCTCTCCTCCCTCCCCCCTCCTCGCCCACCCCCTCTCTTCCCGCTCCATTTGGGGGGGGGGGGGGGGGCGAGCAGCGCCGCCCGCCGCACGCCCAGCGCACCGCAGGAGGAGCTCTCCGCCATCCGGGGGAAGATCGGTGGGATCCGCAAGCAGCTGGACGAGGCTGCGTGCCGTCTTCGTCGCCGCCGCCGGGCGTCGCTTCCTTCATCGGCGTCGTCCGCGCCGCCGCCGCCGTCGCCCTCCTCCTCCGGGGGGAGACGCGAGAGGGGGAGGGGAGATGGTGAGGCCTCTGGCCAGCGGGGGGCCACGGGGGTCTATGCCGTTTTGGGGGGAGCGATTCTGGCGCTTCCTCCTGCTCCTCGTCCCTCCTCCTGCTCCTCGTCCCTCCTCCTGTCTTCCTCCTGCCTTCCTCCTTCCTTCCTCCTTCCTCCCCATGCCGCTTCCTTCTCCTTTCTCTTCTCTCCTCCCTCGTCCCTCTCCCTTTCGCCCTTTCTTCTCCCTCCTTTCTCCCCGCTCCTCCCTTATCCCCTTCTCTCTCTCCCTTCCCCTCCCTCCTCTTCGCCCCCCTCCTTTCTTCTTTTCCTCCCTTGTGCTTCTCCTTCCTGACTCCCTCGCACATTCTCGTCCTTCGTTCTCTTCTCTCTTTGCCCTTCCCCCTCCCCCTGACGCGTGCAACTCGCGGCTCGCGCGCCCGCGGCGCGCACCCTTTGAATCCGACGCGCGGCGCCCTGGTCGCCCTGGGAGGTCTCGGCGGTGCTGAAGCGGCAGCACGAGGGCCTCGAGGCGCAGAAGGTGGTGTCGCTCGCGCGTGAGAAGGTCGAGCGCGCGGAGGAGCGCTCGGGGAACGGGTGAGGATCTTCGGGGTTTAGGTACGCGGCCGTTCGAGGATCCCTGGAGAGGGTCTTCGGGGATCTTCGAGGGTCTTCGGTGTCTCGGCCCCTCCCCGCCCGCTCTAGACATCTGGGCGGCGCCTCGCGGGCTCCGCTGGATTTCCCCTCGGGGTTCGGGCCAGGACGAACCCCACGACAGGTCGGGGGGGGGGGGCGACTTTTTGAACACGGGGGGGGGGAGGGAGGCCCAGCTCCCGTCCGCGTCGCGACACACACGCACACATCGCGTCGAGTTTTCAGCCTTGGGGCCCTCGCCAGGCCCTCGGACATCGAAACAACGACTCGGGATGAGTTTGCCGTCCTGGGGAGAGGGGCGAGATCTCTGGGTTCGACGCTGACGACGTTCGCGAGACCATACGTGGGCGTCTGGGGTGGGAAAGGCGGAGAAGAAAAAGAAGAGGGAGGAGGATGAGAGGGAGAAAGAGGGAGGATGAGGGAGGAGGAGGGAGGCGGATGTAATGTAGGAGGAGGGTGGAGGGGTGGGGGGTAGGAGGAGGAGGAGCACGAGGAGGAGCAGGAGGAAGAGGAGGAGGAGGAAGGAGGGAACCACGCCGACGACGATGACGTTGATGTTGATGCTGAGGCTGAGGCTGCTAATGGTGCTGATGATGATGATGATGATGATGATGATGCTGATTATGTTGCTGATGATGTTGATGCTGATGATGCTGATGCTGAGGATGCTCATGGTGATGATGATCATGGTGCTGATGATGTTGACGATTGTGGCTGTGATTTCAGTGATGGTAGTCATGATACTGATGCTGATGCTGCTGGTGATGATGATGCTGCTGATGATGCTGATGCTGATGCTGATGCTGCCGATGATGATGATGGTGCTACTGATTATGATGACGATGCCAATGACGATGATGCTGTCTATACTTGTGATGCTTATGCTGATTATGATGATGGTGATGCCGATGATGCTGCTGATGATGATACTACTGGTGATACATATGAGGATGTTGATGATGTTGATAGTGATGCTGATGACGCTGATGATGATAATGACGATGAACCCGCGACTGATGATGATGGACATGTTGATGAGGGTAGCAGTCAATATGTTGATGATGATGACGATGGCGCTGATGTCGATGATGATGGTGGTGGTGATTGTGATGCTGATGATAATGCTGATGCTGTTGTTGATGATGCTGATTATGGTGGTTGTGCTGCTGCTGCTGCTGCTGCTGATGATGATTAGGATGATGATAATGATGATTATGATGACGATGATGAGGTGAACTATGAGGAATAGGAGGAGCAAGGCGACGACGACATGCACACGACTGAGGGTGAGAAGGGGGAGAAGGAGGACGAGGAGGAAAGGTAGGGATAAGAAGGCGAGAGGGCCTAGGAGGAGGAGGATAAACTGGAGGAGGTTGAGGAAGGTGTGGTGAAGATGCAGGAAGGAAGAACGACGGGGGGAGGTAGAAGGCATACAAGGAGAGGCAGGGGATGACGATAATGATGATAACAAGGCGATGACGAGGACAGTGTTGAGGAGTACGACCAGCCGCGCCTCGAAGCAGCGTTTGGCCCAAATAGCGTGCAAGGGATGTTCGATCTGCATGGTTGCTGCACTATCTCGCGCGCCCAGGCGGACTTGCAACCCCAACGTCCGACGCCGTGAAAGAATCGCGACGTCGCAGGAGCTCCACCGAAAGCCCAAATGCAAGCGTTCGCACGCGCCCGCCGCACCCATGTTGGCACACCCCTCACATGTTTCGTGGCCCCCATAGGGAGCTCCACCGACGGCCCCAGTGGCTGCGTTCGCATGCGCCTGCTGCACCCATGTTGGCACACCCCTCGCGCGTTTCGTGGCCCCATAGGGAGCTCCACCGACGGCCCCAGTGTCTGCGTTCGCGTGCGCCCGCCGCGCCCATGTTGGCACACCCCTCAGACGTTTCGTGGTCCCAGGGGCTCCACCAACGGCCCCAGTGGCTGCGTTGGGGGGAGCCCCACCGAAGACGGTACTCACAGCGAATGGGTGGGTCCCTTGCCAGGCGAATGTTTCCAGCCTGCCTGCCCCGGAGGTCGCACGCAAGCACGCCGACGGCTGCACGGCGGAGCCAGGGCGCGCCCCGGGGCGCCGACCTGCGCCCCTCGTGGGGGGGGAGGTGGTGCCACGTCCAGGGCAGTGTCCCGTGCCGGATCTGCCCTTGAACGGTCCCGGGGCCCGGAAACGGTGCCCGGAGGTTCGAGGCAGAGGAGAGCCACGGGGTACGGCAGTTTGCCCCGGCAGAGCACAGCAGCAGAAGGCCTCTATAGGACCCGTGTGTGTCCTGTGAGACCTGCGGGAGCTCTGGTAGGGGAACAAAAAGTGTCATGAACATAAAAACTCGGAGGTCCGCGCGGATTTCTCGGATCGGCGCTGGGGCCCCCCGGCGGCGCCTCCGGGGCCGCCCCTGGCGCGCTCCGCGCGCCAGGGAGGGGGGTCCAGCGCCGATCCGAGAAATCTGCGCGGACCTCCGAGTTTTTTGTGTTTATGTCACTTTTTGTTCCCCTCGATCCTGGACCCCCGGCGTAGTTTTTTTTCGCAGCCTGGGCTCGCGAAGGTACGGCCAGTGCCGCCGACCGACGACGACGACCACGACGACGACCACGACGACAACGACGACGACGAGCTGATGACCCTGCCACAGGCTCGGGACATGGGGCGGGCGGTTGAGGGAGAAGGAGGAGGACCAGTGTAAACCCAAGACTCATCAACGGTATTGCAATCAACCATCCGTCCAAATCCTTCTTCGCAGGCCTCTACAAGGATTCGTTTTCATTGATGGAGGTGCATCGTTGGAAGACTACCATTTGAAAAAGCGGAGCTGCACCAGAACATCATTTCTGGAAGTTCAACGCCGCGAATCATGGTTAGTGTTCCGTCTTGACGAGCCTGAATCGCGCGAGGGCACCATTCCTGTGATTTCAACGCATCGAATCAATGTGACTGCTGCGCCCTCGCATTCCGGCATCGGGCCAAAATGCAGTTCTTGGAACGTTTACCATGGGACTCCAAGAATCTGTTACAAATTCTTGAGACGAATGTACGCGGCGCTGAAGCGATAACCACATGTTGAAAAGGAGCTGCCTCCACCTGTAAAAATCTGGCAGGGTTTTAAGACGAGTGTTCGCGGCGCGAAGGCGAGAACCACATGTTGAAAACGGCCCGGCCTCCACGCGTGACACTCTTGCAAATGTTTAAGGCAAATGTGCGCGGGGCTAAAGCGAGAACCACATGTTGTAACTGGCCCGCCCTCCATCCGGGAAGCAGCTGCAAACTTTCCAGACGAATGTGCGCGGCGCTGAAGCGAGATCCACATATGAAAATGACCCGCCTTCCATCCGTGCAACTGTTGCACATTCTAACTTCAGGATCGTATACGATCAGGAGAACTCAGTCGACACGCCCGACCCGTCCTTTCGACCGGCCCCAGGGTGGACAAGGAGGAGGATGAGGAGGAGAAAGAAAAGGAGGAGAAGAAGACTGACAAGGATGAGGAAAAGGAGAAGCAGAACGAGAAGGAAAAGGAGAAGGAGTAGAAGAAGCATGAGGGAGGAGGAGGAGGAGGAAGAGGGGGAGGACGAGGATGTGGAGGACGAGGAGGAGGATAAGGACGAGGACAGAAGAAGGGGAAGGGGAGAGGGAGGGGAGGGAGGAGAATGAGGAAGAGGAGGAGGAGGAGGAGGAGGAGGAGGAGGAGGAGGAGGAGGAGGAGGAGGAGGAGGAGGAGGAGGAGGAGGAGGAGGAGGAGGGAGGAGGAGGAGGAGGAGGAATAGAGGAGGAGGGGGAGGAGGAGGAGAGGGAGGAAAAGGAAGCGAGAAACAGGACGAGGAGGAGGAAGTGGAGGTGGTGAATGAGGAGGAGGAGGAGGAGGAGGAGGATAATCATGAGGAGGAGGAGGAGGAGGAGGAGGAGGAGAAAGAGGAGGAGGAGGTGGAGGAGCAGGAAGAGGAGCAGAAGAGGAGGAGGAGGCGGAGGAGGAGGAGGAGAAATAATCCATAAATCTTATGGAGGATCGTAACACGAAGAAGACAGCGAATCATGCGAATGATCAGAATACAGTACCCTTAAGACTCATAATGCTACCGCAGAAAAGCCCCAATCATAAGCTTTAGGGCTATGGGGCTATAAGGCTGTAGGGCTAGAAGGCTATGGGTCTATAGGGCTAAAGGGCTACAGGGCCATAGGGCTATAGGGCCATGGAGCTATAGGGTTATGGGGCTGTAGGGCTATAGGGCTATATAAGGCTACAGGGCTATTAGGGCTATAGGGCTACAGGGCTGTAGGGCTACATGGCTATATAGAGCTACCGGGCACCTGGGCACCCGGGCACCTGGGCAACCAGGCACCCGGGCACCCGGGCACCCGGGCACCCGGGCACCCCCGGGCACCCGGGCACCCATGGGGCACCCGGGCAACCGGGCACCCGGGCACCCCCGGGCACCCAGGCACCCAGGCACCCGGGCGTGCAGCGAAAATCGGCGGCAAACCTAACCTATTCGTATGATCCGCTAGGACCCCTACAGAGGCAAGCTCCGATTGGGAAATAATCCGAGCACTACAAATCAGACTACACATTCTGAGAAGGGAAGAAGCATCGTCATATTAGTAATACTACTCTCAATCATATCAGTAATCATCGGACTTAACAGTTAACCTATTCGAATGGTAATAGTGTGAAAGCTAAGAACACTAATCATTTCACTCCTGAGAATATCAATGGCAGCGTTCATGCGAATCATGCGACGAATACTCTGATCTTTGATAGTAAAGACATACCAATACTAATGATAGGGCCACGGATGCTGATAGCAGTAATGTGTTAGCCATATGAGTACGACAAATAATAGTACGAAGAATAATGCTCTGAACAAGCAGAAGATTAAGACGGATACCATCATAAACTAATAATACTAATACTAACATCGACACTATTTCGCGATACAAATCATAGCAATCAGACGAAAAAAAACTACGTAGAAGACGAGGAGGAGGAATAGAAAGAGGAGGAGTAGGAGGAGGAGGAGGAGGAGGAGGAGGAGGAGGAGCAGGAGGAGGAGGAGGAGGAGGAGGAGGAGGAGGAGGAGGAGGAGGAGGAGGAGGAGGAGGAGGAGGAGGAGGAGGACGAATGACGAATAAGAGGATGAGGGGAAGGAGGAGGAGGAGGAGGAGCAGGAGGAGGAGGAGGAGGAGGAGAAGGAAAAGGGAAACCGTCTGTCGCCTCGGGGGCGGCCCAGGGCTGGAGCCAGAGCTGGGGCCAGGGCCGAGGTCGAGGCCGGGGCCTGGGGCCGGGGCCCAGCTGGGGCTGAGCCTGGTGCCCAGGGCCAGGGCAGGGACTGGGGCTGGGGCCGGGGCCGAGGCCGGGGCCGAGGATCAAGCAGTGGCGAGGCGTCTTGGTTCGCCTATAGGCCCATAAGAACCTTCTGCGGTTTGCACGTCATGTTATCGGAACACTTCTGGCTGGGACTGTCTTGCTTTCATGAATCGGGCCTATGTTCTAAGAGCACTGTAGTTCTTAGAACATTTTTGGGTTCTAAGACTATGTCGTGGTAGGCCTACAGGAATGCCGGGGCGGTCGGTCCCTGCTCAAGAGGAGAGGGGAGGGGTCCTGAGCTCCCCTCCCTACAGGGAGACCACCCCTCTGTCCTCCTTCTCCACAAAGGGGGGGACCGCCCGGGGTGTGGGTCACGTGCCCTGCGAACCTCCCCGAGATCATCCCCGAGATCCTCCCCAGGACCCCCCTGGGACCCCCCGCGGGACCACACCCCTCCCAGGCGGGGAAGGGAGAAAGGGAAGCAGGGGCTTCTCATCGACGACATTTTGACATTGTTCGATCCCCCTTGCTTGTTCGATCTCTCTTACGACGACGACGACGACGATGACGACGACGACGACGACGACTCCAAGGAGCCTGGCGTGCTTCAGTTTGGGTTGGGCTGGCCTCGCGCCGAGGGGCCTCCCACACACCGAGTGGGTCGGCGCATTGCTTTGGTGGCCCAGTGGCCCGGGAAGGGCCTCCCGAGCGGGGCCGCCGCCGCCCCCACCGCCGCCGTTTCGTCGAAGTCGTCGTAGGACTAGAATCCGCTCAAAATCGGTGCCTGGTCCACTCGTAGGGTCCACCCTGGTCAATTATTCGAGCCGCGTCCGTGACGACGGGAACCTCCGGAGACGCGCGGCAACCTCCGCAAAGAAGGTGTCGACGTCTTTGTCGTCGTCGTCGTCTTTGCCGTCGCCGCCGCCGTCGCTGGCGCCGTCTGTGTCGTCGTTGTCGCCGACGCCGCCGTCGTTGGCTGATACGAGAAGAAGCCCCCTGGGCGGGCACGAGGGAGAGGTCGACAGAAACGACGTCCAGCCTGCTTGTCAGACCACATGAGCGGCGCAAAACAACGGGCTCGATTGCGCCGACATTCGCGCGGGAGCTGCTCGCGTAAGGTCTCGCGTAAGCGCCCTCGTCTCCACAGTGACTCGCCTCGCTGGTGGCCCTTGTAAGCCACCGCGTATAAGGTCGCTGCGCCATCTTGCGCAATACCCGTTTTTTTGATCGTCGCCCGCCGCCCGCGTGTCCGCAAGACGGTCGTCGTCGGTGCCGTGGTCGCCGCCGCCGTCGGCTGCCGGCGGGCGGCGCCCGCGGGGCTGGCTCCCCGCGCGGGGCCAGCTGGCTGGCGCGGCGCCGCCCGCCGCCCGCAGGAGACGCTGCAGCTGATGGCGGACGCGGAGGCCCTGCGCCTGCCGGGGGGGTGCCCTCGTCGGGGTGAGGCGTGCCTCGGCCCCGGCCTCGGCCCCGACCTCGACCTCGACGACGACGGCCTCGGCGACCACGCCAGCGACGACGACGACGACGAGAGCGTCGACGCTGGTGGGGTCGGGGTTCGAAGTTTCAAGGGGTCGGAGCTTTGCAGGGGGGCGAGGGAGGGGGAGGATCCGGCTCCAGACTGGATGGGTTTGGTGGCCTTTCGGCCCGCAAAGGGTTTGAGAAGGAACCGCTCTCTTTCCAACTCCATTCCGCTCCTGACCTCGCCCTCTTATCCACTCCTCGTCCTCCCATCCTTCCCCATCGTTTCCCCATCCTCCTTCCTCCTCGTCCTCCTCCTTTGTCCAATCCATCCTCCACTTGGGGGCTGAGAAACCATCAAAAGACACAAGGACAATCCGTAGCCATTTTGGCTCAAGGCTGCAGCGCCTTGATGCGTTTCGCGCGGCGCGCTTCATCGCGGTTGTGTTGCCGGCCAGGAGGTTTCAGCTTATGCTACGCGCATGTGTATAACAATACTTATGTTTTCTGCGCAAGGAAATTATTTGTGTTCCCTTTAGTGGCATGGTAGCCCATATAGCACCGTGGACCGCGTGGTTAGTTTGGAGTCTCTTTCGCAGCGTACCTATCGCAGTTTCCCTTTGGACGGTTTCCAGTGCTAGCGCGACGTGCCCGACGAGGTTCCTGGCTGCAGAGGCGACAGGCACTCGGTCCTCATCAGACGTGGTGCAGAACGTGTCTTGTCGCGCTGTTGGGAAACATGGCTTCGTTCTACCACTCCTTTGGCGGCTGAGCGCGCGAAGTCCAGCAGGAGTCCTGCTGGTCCTGCTGGATGCAGCCAGCGCTTCACTGCGCAGGCGTCCTGGACGCCTGCGCAGTGAAGCGCTGGCTGCATCCGGAGGGGCTTCGATGCGTGCGTGCAGCTGACGGGCTCTGTGCGCGGCTGCAGATAATCAAGCAGTGGCGAAGCGTCCCAGATAGCCTATAGCCCCACCAAACAATGTTCTAAGAACCTTGTGTGGTTCCCACGAAATGTTCTTAGAACATTTCTGGCTGGGACTGTCTTGTTTTAGTACATCGGGTTTTTGTTATAAGAACATTGTTTTTGTTCTTAGAACGTTTTTGGGTCTGAGTCAGTGCCCTCTGCGGCATCGCCCGCGCGCGCCGGGCAGGCAGCGCTGGCTCGCAGCGTGCGTGTCGCTGTCCTGCCTCGGAGACGACGTCGGGCCTCAAGCACTCGCCTGGCGCCTGCTCCCTCGACGGCATGCTGCCCCCCTTTCTGTGCGCCCGGGGTGCTTCGCGGGGGAGCGCGGGGAAGCGGCGCATCCTGCGCTTCTTTCGCGAGGGGCAGGACTTCCTCGGAGCCAGAAGCGCAGTTGGACAGTAGGTGCTTGGATGGTGCAGGCGAAGACGGAAGCTTCGACGTCGTGGGGCTGCGATAGGAATCTTACACAGGCGTTTGAGGCAATGGGTAAATCTATGTTTGCCGGTTCCGAGTTCGACCTCTACCCTGCAGGCCTCGAGGGCTACCCCACGCCTGCGGTCGACCACGAAGAGATTGCAGAGGCGCAGGAATTGCCGCCATGTCGGACTCCTGCAGTTTTTCCTGCACGATGGATTCCTCGGTGGACCAGCACAATCCCTGCCTGGCCAAGATGGGTAACGGCCAGATGCGTCACCATTGGCGGACTATCGTGCGACGGGCGTTCACGAACGACGGATCACTGGCGGTTTATCTGAATGGAGGCGTCTACGGGGGCCGCGCCGCTGCGCTGGAGGTGGCGATCCGACGGACCTTGTCCGTCTAGCGACTGCTGCCAGACCGTAGTCGTGCCGGGGCGAAGTTCCGCGAGAGCGGCAAGACCCACCAGTTCCTCTGGAGCCAGTACCTGCTCGACCTCCCGGGCGAGGCCACCCTGGACTACGGCGGCGCCGTGGTGGCGAACCTGGCGCAGCGGTCCATGTCGCCGCGCCACTTTGTGCTCGACCAGCGCACCGGGCAGGTCCATTCCGTGCTCTTCCAGCGGCCCGTCTGCATTGCGCACGCCAACGGGGTCGGGCTGGTGGAGAGCACCTTCCAGCTGCTGCGCGCCGCGGCGGCGCTCCGGTTCGACCCCGCGGCGTCGGTGGGCGCAGAGGAGGTCCTCTCCAGTGCGGCGCTGCGTGCCGAGCTCGGGGGCGTCGACAGGATCGCCGTGGACGGCTCGCTCTGCTTCTGGAGCCACGGCCCGCTGAGGAACTGGCGCGGCGTGCTGGTTATGTTGAGCCTTGCCGTCACCACCCACGTGGCGATGTTCCAGGGGCTGGAGTTCTTTCCCGGCGGAGCCGGGTGAAATTCCGTGCCCGCTGGTGACTGATTGACTGACTGATTGACTGACTGATTGACTGACTGAACGTCAGGAGGGCACCTTGAACAACACAGTGCAAACCGCCCGCGGGCGCGCAACCGCAACTGGGCGACACATTTCAACCCGCCCGCGGGCGCGCAACCACAACCGCAACTGGGCTCCACATTTCAACCCGCCCGCGGGCGCGCAACCGCAACCGCACCTGGGCGACACATTTCAACCCGAACGCGGGCGCGCAACCGCAACTGGGCGACACATTTCAACCCGCCCGCGGGCGCGCAACCGCAACCGCAACTGGGCGACACATTTCGACCCGCCCGCGGGCGCGCAACCGGAACCGCAACTGGGCGACACATTTCAACCTGCCCGTGGGCGCGCAACCGCAACCGCACCTGAGCGACACATTTCAACCCGCCCGCGGGCGCGCAACCGCAACTG
>CAUYUJ010011112.1:1336722-1356722 GCA_963575745.1 Prorocentrum cordatum
AGCTCCCGCCTGATAGTTCCTTCCTCCATAGTCAGGCCTAAGGGGTCCAAAAGTGACGACAGTTGCAAGAGGCCGCTCACCCGTTCGGACTACTCACATGAGCTGCGGGCCCCATAAGGAGGGGGCTCCAGCCTGAGAAGTCCTTGTAATTTGCTCACAGACGAAGCTCCCGCCTAATATTTCGTCCATATTCATATCTCAGGCGGCCAAAATTGACGACAGTAACAGGAGGCCGATGATCCGCTTGGATTACTCATATGAGCTGCGGGCCCCAAAGGAGGGGGGCTCCCGCCTGAGACTTCTTCGCAATTCACTCACAGACGAGGCTTCCTCCTGATACGACCCGTTCAGATGAATGTGTGCGCGTGTGAGTGATGATGCCCATGTGAGTGATGATGACGATGTGAGTGATGATGGTGATGGTTGTGATGAGGGTGGTGGTGATGACGATGACGATGTGAGTGATGATGATGAGGGTGGTGGTCATGAGGATGTGAGTGATTAACTAGGTGAAGATGGTTATGATATAGTGATTGATGATGAGGAGGTTTATGGTGTTATGATGGTGGTGGTGTGCGAATCCTTGAGTGCAGACGATGATGATAATGCTGATGCAGACGATGATGTATGCGAGTGAGTGGGTGGTGGATGGTGAGTGAGAGTGTGGGTAAAAGAAGTGATGATGCTGAGTGAATGTGAGTGTGTGGGCGAGTGAGCAAGTGTGTCGGTGATGATGATGTGGTGGTGACGATGTGGTGATGAGAGTGCGTGCGTGTGTGGGTGAGTGTGTGAGTGTGTGTGGTGAGTGAGTGAGTGAGTGAGTGAGTGACTGAGTGAGTGAGTGAGTGAGAAGAGAGGGGGTGTTCCTGTGTTCCTGCGCGGGGTGTCCAAAGAAAACAGGAGCCCCTTTGTGGATGTAGGAAGTAATCATACACATATTTAGAATCGGCAGCATACGAGGTCTAACGATAACACTCCTAATCCGAAGAAGAATGAGCGGAACAACCACATTTGTAATGATATTGCTAGGAACCTAGCAATCAGCATCCTCATGATCATAATGCGATGAAGAAAAGGGGGACACGTGTTAAGTTGTTGTTGTTCTTTTGGGAGGGGCTCTTGGGGTCCTGAGGGGCAGACTGGCTTGGCCATTGGCTCGACAGACGGGCAAGGGCGGCGTCTTGGAGGGGTCCAGGGGTGGGTCTGAAGAGCCATGGATGGGCCCGCCCGCCCCTCCCCTCCCTCTCGATCGGCTTCATGTTCCCCCGCTCGTTTCCCACCAACTGCCATCCTCCCATGGTTGCCCCTCGTCTCCTTGTGGTCGCTTGAGCCTGACTCCTGCCTCTCTGGAGGCAGGCCCATACAGCATCCATCATTTCCTTTCTGGTCGTTTGGTGGTGGCCAGAGCTTGGTCAGGCTTGAGCCCCTCAGCGTCGCTCTCCTCCCTGCAGTTGTGCAGGCTCACCTTCGACCTGCGAGGGTCCAACCAATTAGCCCGTCCCCTTTCAATCTGCTCCCTCTCTTTCCCCCGCCTCCCGTTAGAGTGTGGAGTCAGAAGCAGGGCCACCGCTTGGCGGATCTGGGACCTCGGCATGCGGTGGATCTGGAGATAGTTGGGCCCCAGGGGGCCCAGCTATGTCCATCTCCACCGCCCCCAGGCGGTTGATATGGAGAACTCCCCGCCCCGCGTGGGGGACGGGGAAGTGGCGCTCGCAGCATCACCGCGTCTCGTGCGGAGCCTCCTCGACATTGTTTGCTTCTCCTCTGCCTCCTGAGGCTCGGCCCCGCCACCGCTTCCCCATGTGATCCGGTCCGAGGCTCCCTGGGCGTACTGAACGCAAGAAGCCCCTCGGGGCGCATCTGTGGGCAGTTTCGGCCTCCAGGGGCCGTTCTCGCACCCTGAAGAGCCACCCAGCATCTGCCCGTGGAAACCGGTTCTGGGGCCTAATTTTACCATCTTGGACCCTCTTGGGGGCACCTTGGACCCTCTTGGACCCTCTTGGAGGCACCCTCCTGGAGCCGCGTTGGGATCACCTTGGGTCGTCTCGGAGGCATCCTCCGCGGACGCGGGTAGTCACGGGTGAGGCAGCCGCGGGTGTTGCAGAGGAATTGGCCGCCGCAGGTGGCTGCCCCGCCGCATTGGTCAGTCGAGTGCCGGAGGCTGTCCGCGCGTTGTTCCTTCAACGCTTGAGGGTCGATGTGTGTTCTTGGTCTACTACAGTGAGCACATCAAATCAGGAACCCTCCTGCCACCAGGTTCCCAGCGAGGTGTCTTGCTCTCTGGTGCCCCTCGGGGAACACTTGAAATGTGGAGCACCTCGCGAAGCTCAAAGCCAATGGAACCTGTTTTCCCCACATGGCTTCCAGCAAGGCTTCTTTCGTTCGAGGAAAAACGTCTAGCACATCGCTTCGGGGAGAGGGCGCTGCCGCTCCGATCCTCGATCTGGACTCCCATGGCGTTCCGCTTTGTGTCGCTGGCCAGCGCTCGTCCGCAGGCTCCAGCTCGGGACCTGTGTCGACGCTGAGCGGAGGGCGGCTGCGGCAAAATGGCCCTGGCAAAGCTGAACAGCTGACGGCGGCGGGTGTCTAGGCGCCATGCTTCCCTGGCCACAGGGCCGACTGCCGGGAGCCGTGCAGAGCTGGTGAGGCGCCATAAAAGCCTGTACCTCCTCTGGGGAACGCAGCTCCTGCTGGTCCGCGCGCGGTCGGAGAGGCTCTGCAGCGGGCTCTCCATGATGGCGGCCAGCGCGCGGGCGTTCCGGCGGAGCCACGGGGAGTGTGCCATCGAGGGTGTCGAAGTGCAGGCCTGCTCGAGCTGCACCGCTTGAACCTGGTCGCCGGCAAGGAGCCCACTAGAGCCGTCCGCACAGAGCACCCAGAGCCTACTGGCTCGCACAGCGCGCTCTTCCTTCCAGCTGGCTCCTGATCATGCTCCTTGCGCTTCTCCTCCGCCTCCGCCTCCTGGTCCTGATGCTGCTGCTGCTAATGCTGCCTATGCTCCACTAGTCTTTTGCTTCCCTCGTCCTCCCTCTCTCCTTTTACCACTCCTCTCTTCAACTTACCCCTAGGGTGCGTGTTTCACACGGATTGACACGGATTGCAAAGGGAACCGGGCCGTGTCGACGAGGAACCTCCTGGAAGCCCAACGAGGGCTTCAAACCTGCCCCTCCTCCCTCCCCTCTCCCTTCTCCTCCTCTGGGGGGGGGGGGGGCGGGATCTGCGCCCCACAAGGAGTCGAAGAAGGCTCTCGGAGAATGCGAGACCGCGGCCGCGAAGGCCGAGTCCTCAACGCACTCGGTGCCGCCACCCTTTTGGGCAGCCTAGGAGGAGGAGGAGGAGGAGGGGGAGGAGGAGAAGGAGAGGGGGAAATACGAGTGAGAGAAGGAGGAAGAGGGATCAACAGGATAATGAGGATAATGACCTCGGAGGAGGAGGAGGAGGAGCAGGACGATGAGGAGGGGAGTAGGAGTAGGATCGGAGGAGGAGCAGAAAGAAAAGGAGCGGGCGGGGGCGGAGACGAGGCAGGAGGGAGGAGGAAACGGAGGAGGAGGAGGAGGAGGAGGAGGAGAAGTATGCGGACGGGAGGAGGAGCAGAAGGAGGAGGACATGTGGGATGCTGATGGAGGTGATGATGCTGATGATGAGGATGATGATGATGAGGATGCTGATGATGAGGATGCTGATTATGGTACTGATGCTATTGCTGTTGCTGATGATGAGGAGGAGGATGAGGATGAGGATGCGGATACGGATGCTGCTGATGATGATTATGCTGATGATGGTGATGATGCTGATGATGATGATGATGATGGTGCTGATGATGCTGATGATGCTGATGATGATGGCGACACTGATGATGAAATTTATGATGATGCTGATGCTGCGGATGATGATGCTGGTGATGATGATGATGATGATGATGATGATGATGATGCTGATGATGATGATGATGATGATGATGATGCTGATGATGATGATGATGATGATGATGATGATGATGATGATGATGATGATGCTGACGCTGATGCTGATGCTGATACTGATGATGATAAGGATGTTGAAGAGGGAATGGGGATGGGGGTAGTAGAAGATAGTAGAGGGAACATGCAGGTGGGACGAACATGCGTACAATATTGGGGAGAGAGGATGCGGAGGTGGAGACGGAGGAGGAGAAGGAACAGCATGATAAGAAGGAGTTGGAGGAGGAACGGAAGGAGAAGAAAGGAGGGATGACGAAGCATGGAGGAGTGCTGAGGTATGTCAAAAACAAGCGGGCGGTGGATGCTGTGAAGGCAGATGAGGAAAATGCAGTGGAGGAGCGCGCGGGGAGAAAGATGGTGAGGCGGGGACGACGGAGGAGGAGGAGCAGGGGGCGGCGGATGATGAGGAGACATGACTGGGGAAGGCATGACGGATGGGACCCGGAAGAGGAAGCGAGGGGGAATGATACGACGAATCAGGATAAGTGTCTGAGGCGCGCGCGCGCTTGGGCGCTACACCCGCTGTCCCAACCGAGGGAGTCGTTGCAACGGTCGCGAGGTCTGCCCCAACATCCATCGTCCTCATCCCCCTCCCTCTGATCCACCTTGCCTCGTTCCTTTGTTCTTCCGCCATCTCCACTCCCCGATCTGTCCTCCTTGCTACCCCCTAACCCCTATCAGGCGCTTATTCCCCCAGGCAAAGCTAACGGATATCACATCTGTATTGGAGTAGGCCTTTATTTGGGGGGGGGGGGCGGGGGCTTGTCCTGGGCTTGTACAGGGCGCCAGATCAGAGCACGTTTTCTAAATCGTGTCGGGGTGAGGGCCGAGGACTAGTGGTGACCGCCCCAGAATGCCTCACATCGCTGACCCGACAGCTAGCCGACACCCCAGCATGCCAGAACGTTCCCAAAGCACGGCGACGGATCAGGACCAGGTGCGAATGCGGGTCGTCCAGAGGAGCCCGTAGGATGCGGACCCACTCCGCGTGGCCGCAGCCGTCCGTTCGACGCCGTAGCGGTGGGAGGGCGCCCGAGGCGCACCATGGCCGCAGTCTCCGCTCCTCCTGCTGGGGTGGCGGGAGGCGCTGTCCTTCCTGAAGCAGAAGGCGGATTCCAAGAGGTACAGCAAGGACGTGCAGAAGACGTTCGCCACGGACGGGTGGACGGTCATGGGGCCACGCAGGGAATGGAGGAGTTTGAGGAAGAGGACGAGGAGGAAGAGGAGGAGTACAGACCGGCCCGCATCAACAGCAACGGGGAGGAGGAGCTAGGATGAAGAGGAGGAGGAGGAGGAGGAGGAGAAGCCGGAGGAGCAGGAGGAGGAAGAGGAAGAGGAGGATTATGAAGTATGAGCACTATGATGAAAGAAGAAGCAGTGGCAGGAACCACGGCATGATCAGCAGCGGAAGCGGGAGCTGCCGTGGCAGCTGGACTGAGAGCGGGTTGGGAGGAGGGAGGCATGAAGGGAGGGGAGTGTCGGCGGAGCTGACCCAGGAAGCCCGCGCGGGCTTTCGATTTGTGCTCTGATGTCAGAAAGGAGCTTCTAATTGTCCAAGACAACCTCGACGGCCTGCGGCAACACCAGTGATCTCGCCGTATCGGCGGCCTTGGACGCGGAGATCCGGTAGAACGGAGAAGTGGACGACGATCTCGAAGAAGGGGGAACAAGGGTGAAGAGGGGAAGCAAGAAGAGCAACCGCGGGCCCTTCCATGTCCCTCGCTCGCTAAGCGTGCGCTCCACTGTTGCGGGGGCTGGGCTGCGAGTCAACCAGGCGGTGCATCAAACTTCTCTCATGGGGGGATGGCCGTCTACGCTACTTACCCTTTAGAGTCCACGGGCCCAGGCGTGGACGCATGCAGCATCACTGACGGCCTGTCTCGGGCGGGGCCTCCGACGGCAGCCACGCCCACTTTTGCGGGACGACAGAGCTTCCTCTTGAGGTGCGAGCCGCGACATTCCGTAACACAACCCCTGCCCCCGTCTAGTCCTTCGCGCGACGTGGGCGGGCCTCGGATCATGGGGACCTGATTTTTCGTGTCAGTCCCCCGTCCCAGGTGAACCTCATAAGCTTTCAGCGGGACGTACAGAAGGTCCACATGAAAAAGTGGGCTCCAAGCATTGCCCTTGGCATCGCTCGGACGTGTGCATTTTTTCTTCGGCGAGGACCATCCAGGAGCATCCTTGAGCATTTCACGAAAAAAAACACGCACGAAACCGAAAAAAACACAGGAAATGGACGTCCGAGCGATGGCCAGTGCCAGAACAAGCGAAGTCAGAGCCCCCGCGGGCTAGAGTCAGCTCCGCCGCAGTGCAGACCGGAGAACCAGACTCGGATCCGCGCGCCCGTCGTCCAGGCCCGCCGCGGCTCCACTTCGTGCACGTCGTGGCCGCACTTCAAGCCGTCCGTTCGAGGCCCAAGATCGGGGAAACGTAAGACTCGAGTAAGCCGGAACTCGGTTTGCCGACGTTTTTTGACGAGCGCGTTCTGGATTTTGACGGTCTGGATTTCGTGGGATGTTTGCAGCGGGAGCTCGCGTCAAATTCCAGATACAGGCTCGTCATTTTCATGATGGCCCCGTCAGGCCAACCCGAGTCCCCGTACCCGAGTCTTATGTCTCCCCGACAAGAGGAAGCCCTCCGTCCTGGGGACACATGCCGTCGGGTCGGAGCGCCAGATCGCCGAGGCGTCAGTCCCAGATGCAGCCGCCGACGGCGCCGCGTCAGCCCAGATGAGTCCCGGATGCAGCCCAGAGTGGATCAAATCAGACATTGGGGCGCCAATGATGGCAAAACAGCAAGGGCTGACAGATCTGAGATCGCGAAGGCCTTGCGGCCGGTGCCGCCGACCCTGAATGGCGACGACGACGACGACGAGCGCTCTCGGGGGCCTCTTGGGGGTATTTTGGGTGCCTCTTTGGAAGCTCTTGTGGGCCGCTTGGAAGCCTCGTGGGGGCCTCTTGGAGTCTCTGGGGGTCTCTTGGGGGCTTTTTGGGGCTTCTTGGGTGGCTTCTTAGGGACCTCTGGGGGCCTCCTGAGAGCTTCTCAGGCCGAGTGCTCGAAATGTTCGTTCGGGTCCCCCGTCTTGGCTCCTGCTTGGAGCCGTCTTGGGGGCCTCTTCGGCTGTCTTGGAGGCCTCTTGGTCGGTCTTGGGGCCCTCTTGGGTCGTTTTGGGGCTCTCTTGGACGCCTCTTGGGCCATCTTGGGGCGGTCTTGGGGGCTTCTTGGCCTGTCTTGGAGCGTCGGGAAGCTGACGCGGCGAGAATGCCGAAATCATTCAAAAACTTTCGGGGAATGCCTGATTTTTGCACCTCGGGACCGTCCGAAGTCCTTTTGGAGGCCTCCTGGGGCGTTTTGGAAACCTTTTGAACCGTCTGGAGGCTACTTTGGCGATTTGGACCGATACTTCGGCGATTCGGGGCCCTCGAGGACCGTCTTCGGAGCATCTTGGGGTAGTTTTGCCGCGTCCTGCGGCTTTTCTTGGCCGTCCAGTTGCCAATGATGTCAAAATAACAACGGGTGACAGATTTGAGATTTGCGGATGACATATTACTTCTTGCGACCTCTCTACGACACGTGAAGAAGATGACCAGCGACTTGCAGGTCGCAGCGGAGGAGGTTGGATTGGTCTTGCACCCACAGAAAAAAACAGTACTCCACAAGAGCTTTGGCAGCACGCGTGAAGACCAGAACGCAGTAAGCAAGCATGGGCGTCAACGGCATGGATATCGGGATCTTACCAGTTTCCGGGCACACAACATATCTTGGTCGAGAATTCAGTTTCTGCTTCGCAGAGATTGGAAGGTGAGAACAGGTTTGTTGCATCTGGGAGAAGGTTCGTTTTTCTGAAACGGGAGCCTGTTGGACGCAAATGTTCTCTGAAAGACCGCATGCCGTTATTTCATGGTGTTATTGCGCCGACCTTGCTCTACGGTTGCGAAGCGTGGGCTATGACAGTGGAACTTGAAAATAGAGTTCGACGAACGCAAAGACACACGCTGATAATTATCATCCAGAAGCCACGTCGCACATAAGTACGTCAAGTTGAAGAAGAGATGGCAAACACAGCGACCAGCAGCGGCGACGACGTGGACAGCGATTGAGGAACAGATGAACAAGTAACCGGAGCAGAGTGCCTTCAGGAAGATTTGGAACCTTGGGTAGAGTGGATCAAACGCAGCACGAGAGAGGTGGAGGACTGCATAGAATCATTGCACATTGATGATTTGATCACGCAGCCGCTTCGAAGGACATGACCATGTTTCGCACAAGTTGCATGCAAAACGCCCGGAATCCGTATCAACACGTTGATTTATGTGCGATAAGACGCCTTCGCCTACCAAAGCGTCGCTGGATTGACGGCATGTTTCATGCCATTTCAAAGCGCAAGAATGTTGCTGCCAGAAGAGCAGACAACTTGTGCAGACGGACGTGAGGTGTGAGATGCCGTTCATCTACCCCTGAGGTTTGCCACGCGAGATGCGTGGAACGGTCTAGAGCAATATTTTTGGCCAGGCACTTTAATATGTAATGGGTGCTTCGGCTCCAACCCGTGGCACCTGCAGGGTGCGCAGTGCGGGTCGCAGTCGCAACCGCAGTCGCAGACGGCACCGCAGCGTCGATCGCAAGGTTGGAGATCGATCCCGGTCGCCACGGCGATCGACTGGCGGCCTGCGATGGCACCAATCGGCGCCGTCGTTTGGTCGGCTGGGTCGGAGGAGCCAGGCACTGGGCGCCAGTCACCAGCCACCCCGCAGAAAAAAAGGGGAGGGGACGTGCCCCCAGAGGCCAATTTCTGGTGGCGCTGGCCAGGCAGCAGTCGCCCGGCGTGCAAGAGGCGGCTGGCGACCCCGTGTCGGCCCTCATTCGGAATTTTGTCTGGGCGCATGTGGATTGGGAGGAGGAGTATCAGGAAACCGCCGGTGTCGAGTCCACCACCGACGCAGGCAAAGACGTCATCGTCCTGGCCGATATGACGCCGATGCCAGGACGAGCGGACCGAGCGAACTGTTTGGTTGAGAATTCATCTCTTCAGGCAGCAGTATCTGCGCAGAGCGTGGCCGGGAGTCGTGCGTAGACCGTACCACGTCTTGGACGCAGGCCGTCGCACCTCTGCAGTCAGAGATGCTTGCCGGGCCGCGCGCGGCCTACGCCAACAGCGGCCGCAGCGCCCACATATTGACCCCTCATCATCGCTCCTGCTCGTGCTCGCGCTGCTGCTCCCAGCCGCCCTCCTGCCCCTGCCCCTGATCCTCCCTCCTCCTGCTCCATGCTCCTGCTGCCGATCCGGCCCCCCCCCCTTTTCTCTGATGTCGGCCCTGGGAGGCAGATGCTGCCCACGGCAGCGGATGGGTGCTGGGCCGTCCTGCTGGCGGACGGGAATCCTTGGTTCAGGCTTGACGCCAAGAGGAGCGGGCAGATGTCTAACCCTTCGAGCCGAGTACACGTGAGCTGCACATTCTTATCCGGCGCAGCGCCGCGGCAGGCGGGACGCTCGCCTCCTTCCCCCTTCACGGGCCGTTCTCTCTCTCTCTCTCTCTCTCTCTTTTCTCTCTCTTTTTTTTTTGTTTTTGTTTTTTTTAACTCTCTCTCTCTCTCTCTCTCTCTTTCTCACTGATGCCGACCGTGGCCCCCCCCCCGTTCCTCCCCTGCCTCCTTTTCTGCTGCTCTCTTCTCCCTGCTGCGTCTTGCTGCGGACAGGTGGCGTTCGGAGTCGACGATCGCAGGTCTTAGGCCTTTCCTGGGGCATTTACACAGCACCCACACTCGAGAGCCAGGCTTGAATGTATGTTAACTCGGAGCGTGCCTATACCATAAAATCTTGATTTTAGAGTGCTGGGGGCAGGCGGGGGTAGAGCGACAACCCTAATCAAAAGAGGCCCCACAGAATATCCGACGCAGCAGCGGGAGAGAAAACCCCACAGGACAGCGAGCGGCTCGAGAGGAGGGGGCACCCTCCGAAAGTATCTGTTCGCAGCGGCGGGGCCCCGTGTGAGGCCCGAAACATAAAAGGCCGAGAGGTACCTGACCGTGCCTCGGCCCACGGTCGGGCCAAAAAGCCTCGCGGCGAAACCCCCGAGCTCATACAAGCCCAAGGGTGGGCAGGGTTGGGAGCCGAAACTTTGCGCCAGGGGAGGAGGGACAAGCACGAGAGAGACTGCGCTACTCCTCCTCCTAAATTGCAGTTGAGGCGGCTATCTGAACGTTTACAGGGGGTGTGTAAAAGTGTGTTTAAAAACGCGTATTTACACAGCACCCACACTCGAGAGCCAGGCTTGAATGTATGTTAACTCGGAGCGTGCCTATACCATAAAATCTTGATTTTAGAGTGCTGGGGGCAGGCGGGGGTAGAGCGACAACCCTAATCAAAAGAGGCCCCACAGAATATCCGACGCAGCAGCGGGAGAGACAACCCCACAGGACAGCGAGCGGCTCGAGAGGAGGGGGCACCCTCCGAAAGTATCTGTTCGCAGCGGCGGGGCCCCGTGTGAGGCCCGAAACATAAAAGGCCGAGAGGTACCTGACCGTGCCTCGGCCCACGGTCGGGCCAAAAAGCCTCGCGGCGAAACCCCCAGTCCCGTCATCACTAGACTGGCACTTGTGCCTTCACGCTTCCAGCCACAGCTAGACTCGAGCGCGGCACACATTCGGGAGGGGGGGAAAGGGAGATAATTTGTGTCGCTCTCACCCACCAAAAAACCTGCTTTATATTTTCCCCAGATCTATCACATGTTCAAGGAGGACAAGAGGAGGACAGGGTGCACGCGCCCAAAACTCGAGGCTCCTGCATTCATATCAAAAGATATGGCCCCCGCAAAAGGCGGGGCCTGAAATGGGAGTGGGGGCTGCATCAGCCTGCTCATTGCCGTCTGGCCCTGCTACGGCCAGCAGTGGATGGGCGGCTGGTGGGCTCCGCGCCTCCGTCCGCCATACTCTCCAGCTGCGGCAGCACGACCTCGTCGTTCTTTGCTGCCCCGAGCTCGTGCACCATGTCCCGCGCCAGCGGGGCCATCACAGCGTCGGAACGGTAGATGGCCTCTGAGATCTGCTGGGCGGGCCTGCGCCAGAAGGCCCTCCCCCGCTCAAGCTGCGCGGGGGTGAGCCGCGCCCGCTGCTCGATCAGCACGTGCACTTTCGTGTAGCGCTGAAGGGCCGACGTGGTCTGCCAGCGGCCCTTCCGGCGCGCCGCTTCCAGCGAGCCGCCAGCGGCGATGTAGGCCGCTGCCCCCGCGTGCCTCAGCGAGTGCGGGGGGCCGAAGTCCGCCAGGCCCGCCCTGTCGAACGCCTGCCTCCACGCCTTCCTGTACTTGTCCTGCGAGATCGGGAAGAGGAGGTCCCGTGGTGCCGCGCCCTTGCCAATCGCCCGTAGGATGGCCTTCGTCACCTCCCACGAGACCACTACACCCTGGTTCGCTCCCGTCTTCACCTTCTCGCCCCGCTCTCTGCGGCCCAAGGTGAGCCCGACCTCCCCGTCGGGGCCCACCGCCACGTCCGTCTTCCTGAGGAGGCCCCAGTCCTGCTCCCTCAGCCAGCCGTCCAGCTGCAGCAGCACCGCGGCCCCCTCGTACAGCTGGCCGTGCTCAAAGAGGTCGTAGATCACGCACCCCACCGCTTCGAACGGCACCGGCGCCCCCTCCTTCTGGAAGCCCATCCTAGACCAGGACTTGAGCGCCCTGGCCGCGACGGGGAGCCGATTGCGGTGGTCCTCGAAGATGTGCATGAAACCATTGAACAACGCCGACGCCTTGCCGAAGGGCAACTGCATCACGTAGCACATGTCCGATATGTACCCGCCAAGCGCCGCATCCCTTTCCTCGTAAGTGGAGAAGGGGAGCCCGTGCCGCTTCACGTCTAGGAGGAAGGTCCTCACTTCCTTCTCGTAGATCTGATTCGTGGCGTCGTCCACTGCGTGCACCACAAGCCTAACATTGTGGTGCAGCTTGTCACTCGGGGCCTGCTCCCAGGCCCGAGCGCCCCTCTTAGCCAGAGGGGGGGGCTTTGCAGAGGTCGTAGCGGGGCCGTCCACTCCACGCCGCGGCATCGCTTCGCACAGCGTCAGCCCGCTCATGGCCATCACAAATGCGAAGCTCCAAGCGGTCCTCGTCGGGCCCGATCTTGCAGCCGCTGAAGTAGCTCCTTCGGCACCCCACGGCCCACGTGGCCCGCCACGGTGTCCTCCGCCGCGCCTATGCCTTGACCTCTCGAGGGGCCGTCTGCCAGGTTGAGCTCGCTCGGCACCCACCTGAAATACCCGCGGATCCTGCAAACCATCTGGATGATGCCGCCGATCCTCGCCAGGTGCAAGAGGTCCTTGGCAGACGAGCGCCCCTTCTTGAGGACGCCTAGGCTCACCAACGAGTCGGTGAAGAACAGCACGCGGTGATTCCAGCTCTGGGACGTGCGACTGAGGTGTCGGAGCACCGCCACCACCGTACGCAGCTCCAAGACATTGTTGTGCTCTGCGTGAGACCACCGTCCCTGAAACAGCACGTGCCACTTCTTCTCCAGCCAATGGCCCAGCAGAGGCAGGGCCGGCCCAGTCGCTCGCACGACGCGCCCGCGGTCGCCCTGCAGACGAAGCCGGGCCCCCGCTGGTATCGAGTCCCAGTGCGGCTCGAGCTCCTGCAGAATGGACGCGTATGCCCTGCACAACTCCAGCGGGTAAGCACATGCCACCTGAGTCCACCGTAGCCCACCTGGTGATCGTCCTCGTAGTTCTCGGTGAGCACGGCCAGTCCGACTGCATCGGCTTGCGGGGCACAAGCACACCCGCTGTAGCGTCGCCATCTTCTTCACGTTGGTGATGAACGTAGTTGGCTTCCTCCATTCTTCGCCATACATGCAGTAATCCACCTCCACACGGAACACCCCCTCGAGATCCAAGAGCGCGGTCATTGGCGCGAACGCCCATATCATGCTGGTCCTGGGGTTCTCGAGGGTGAATCCAATGCCAAGGCGTAGGCAGATCTTGACCACCTCTACTGCTATCAAAGCCAAAGCGTTCCCTTCGTCTATCTTGGCCTGGTCCGTCTCCGTGCAGTCCGGCAGCCCCCACGGGTGATCGCTCGACCTCAGCGGCGGCTGCCTTGCTCTCGAAAACGTCGCGCACGGGGGGGCAACATGCACCCACCAGAACCAGCCAGTCCTCACTCTCCGTAACAACAGCTCCAAGTTCTCTGTGACCAGTACGTCGAACTCCACGCCCCGCTGGATGTCCCAGGCCTCGCCCCACGAGTCGGTCATCTCCCTGATCGCCTCCAGCAAGCGAGAGCTCCCAGCGAAGAGCTCCAACACCCCAGGTCGCCCCGTAGTGGGAGCGGCCGGGAGGTCCTCCTCCTCGCCGATCGCCTCCTGCGCTCGCTCGATCTCGGTGTAGCTCTGCTCGGCCAGGGGTCCCCAGGCTCCCCCATCTCCACGGGCAGCTTCTCGTCGGACGTCCTCCTCCGTGCAGTCGCAGGCCAGGGCACCGAAGCCTTCGTTGGACGCATCCGTCATGTACGCTCTCGGCCACCAGCCCATCTCCAGGTTCGACTCCATGTAGACCGAGAGGGACGCGACGGCCCTCAACTCGCTCCTGACTTCTTCGGGCAAGCGATGTGGCACAGCACTCTCCTCCTCGTCGAACTCCCTCAGCCACCTGTAGGTCGCGTCCAGGATCGCAAACGAGGGGCGGAAGACCATCATGGTCCAGGTCCAGTGCCCGACCAGAGAAGCCACCGCCGAAGGTCTGAGAGCCACTTCCAACACCGCCGCCTCGGTAGCCAGCACGACCTGCTCCATCTTCTTCGGCTGGATCCTCAGCGTGTAGGGCCTCGCGGCGGCGATGCACAGGCCCAGGCCGTTCTCCATCCCTTCGCCCCAGGCCTCCTTGTGCACCGCGAGCCCCTTGCCGTTCAGAAGCTCCTTGATCATCTCCTTGTCCTCCAGGATCTTCTGCTCGCCGTCCTCGCCCTCGAGGGTGAAGCCGATGTAGTCGTCGATGTACAACATCAGCAGGAACCTGATCGCCTCCTCCTCCGATAGGCCAAAAGACGGGGTGGGCTTGCCGTAAGTCAAGCTGGGGGCCTTCAGGGACTCGAAGCTTGCCTCCAGGCAGCTGTGGGCCAAGAACACCGCCCACGCCGAGCCCATGACCAAACTCGAAGCCCCAATGCCAACGTCCTCCTCGCGCGGCTTCGGCAAAGCCACACCCTGCTCCATCCCGTGCTGGTACAGCTCCTGCGGCGAGACATCCTCCACCACAAAATACTCCGCCAAAAACGAACCCCAGTGCAACCGATAGAACCAGTCCGGTACGTCGCCCTGGAAGGAGAAGAGCCGCCGTCCACGCAGCACCGCCTCGTCCAGCTCTAGGAGCGCGAGGCCCGCGGGACTGCCCAAAGGCACCCACGGGGGATCCACGAAGAGCAGGTTGACTCTTCGGCAGTCCCAGATCAGCCGCGACTTCACAATGCCACCAGTCTTGGGGTCGAAGTCCTTCGCCACCGTGAACAGCCCGACATGTTCCCGTACCCTCGTCACATATGTTATCATTCCAGCCTGCGCCATCCGCAGGGCAAGTGCCAAGCGCTCCTTCTTGCTCCGCCACGCCGGGTCCGAGTAGCTCTTTGTCGCCTCGTACTTCTCCCAGTCGACTTCCCCCGAGCCCTTGATCATCAGCTGGCCGGCCTCTGCGAGGTACCGCCCAGCGAGACTCGAGATCGCCGCCACCTCCAAACTCCGGGTCCCCGGCGCTGGGAGAGACACCTGCTCCGCTCTCAGAGGGCACAGGTCGCCCTTCCTCAACTGCGTTGAAGCCTTCGCTGCCGTAGACGTCGTAGGCCTCGCTCCCTTTGCAAAGTACTCTGTCGGGCTTCCTCCTGCCAAGCGGCTCAATGCCGCCCTGCCGTCGTTGATGGTCCCCCACTTCGCCCTCGCGGCGTGAAGGTCCCAGGCTTCCGTCACCAGTCTTTTCTGTAGCGGCGTACTCGCACTCCAGTCCGTCTGGCACGTCTGCTTGTCCGTCAGGCTCGATGGATGTATCCAACCATTCGAACAGCCCGTCGCCATACTCCTGATCGCCGCTATCGTCCTCGAAGTCCGCTGCCAGGTTGTCCTCAGCTCCTTCTCGGACAGGCTCGAACTCGACCTCCTCGACTGTAGTGGGAATGGGAGCCCAGGCAGACTCCTCAAGGGATCCCTCTCTCTCAAATCCTTCTCCCCAGTAGGCATCTGGGACCACCGAGCGACCTGCGCTCCGACGTACGGGAAAACCTGCTCGCCACAGAACGGCGCGAGGCCCCAAGTACAAGAAAGGCCTCGACGCTCCGACGCCGCCGTGGAAGACCCCACAGCCGATCGTCAAGAAGCTCACCAGCCCGATGTAGCACCACCACCCGAAAGACGTGTCCAGCAAGAAGCTCGGCACGAAAGCGGCTCGCCGCCGCGGCCGTGGTAGAGGGGATTGACCCCTCAGGCCTTGGCCAGAGCACACCACGATAGCTCCGGCCGCAACCTATTCGTCCTCGCCGGCAGGCTGCCCCGAGCGCACCTCACCCAGGTGCTTGCTGAGGATCGCCCGCCGCCTGAGCTTCTCCAGGACCTCGTCATCGGCCCCCCTGTTCTCGCTGTTGGGGTCCCCGTCGAGGCGCAGGTACTCCTCCGCCAGACTCCAGTCGACCTTGGAGCGCCACTTGCCGCCGTGCTGCGCCTTGGGCCTCTGCCAGTCGCTCTTGCACTGCACCCGCTCGTAGGCCTTCCAGATCGAGTACAGGCGCAGGCAGGTCACCTCCGCGGCCTGCGAGTTGATCAGCTCGTCGTACTGCCCCTGGCTCATCATCCTGTCCAGGACAAGAGCCAGCATGTTCAGCTCCTGCGCGATGCCCGCGCCCTGCAGCTCCTTCGAGCGGAGCCACTCCTGCGTCTCCACGCGTGCGCTCCGTCCGCCCTTGTAGAGCCTCGCCAGCACTGTCGGAGCCACGCGGGCCCTGATCCCCCCCACGGGGGAACCCGCCACACGGCGATACTTCTCCAACGTCGCCAGCAAGCTCTCCTTTGGGTTCTTCGACTCCTCCTTCAGCTGCACGATCTGGTCCTTCAGGGGGTCATCGAGCTCGCCCAGGTCTCCAACCTTCTCCCAGGACGCGGCACTCGAGCTCGGCGTGGGCGACCCTGCCTGCGCTCGGGTGCTCAAGCCCGAGTCCCGCTGCACCAGCTCCTCGTGCTCCGTCAGCTTCTTGATGAACGCATCCACCTCGGCCGAGCTGGGGTCGTCTCCTCTGGACGGCGGCGGTCCCGCAGGGGGCGGGGGAGGCGGGCCTGGCTCCGACGCCAGAGCCCCACTGCCGCAGGCAGGTCCTACTCCCGCTCCCCCCCCGACATCCAGCCTCGACTTCAGCATACCCACAGCGTCGGCCAAGTCAGACTGACCGCGAGCCAACTCCGCGAACAGGGTCTTGGTGTCCCGCTCGTCGCCACTCACGTCGCTCACGTCATCGCCGGCGTGCACCGACCCGCCGTCCGAGTCCGAGCCCGAGTCGCTGTCCGAGTCGACCTCCTTTCGGCACGAGCATCCGTATGTCCAGATCCCGTAGATCACGATGAGCACGCAGCCCAGGTATGCCGCGCACAGCTCGAGGTCGCCCGATTCGTACAGCTCCCCCAGGAACTCGCGGAAGTTGTCCAGGTCCTCGATCGCCTGCATCCCCGCCGAGACGGTGTGGTATCCTGCGGCGAAGAAGGACCCGAGATGTAGCCAACGCCACAATCTCCAGCCCACAAAGAACACCGCTGCAGCACCACCCCACGTCTTGTGGGCCCACGCCGTCACCACGGTGGTCACGAGGCCCTTGCCGAACCAGGACGCCACCTTGGCCTTCGAGCTCGCTTTCTTGCCCTTCGTCTGGTTCGCCTTGGCACTCTCAGCACCAGCCTGCCCCAGCTCATGTCGCACAATGAGCCGCTCCGCGGCTATGATCGCCTGCTCTCTCTCCTTCTCATTCAGCCCTGGGTGCTCGGTCCAGGTCACTCCCTTCTTCGGGCGCGGCAGCATCCTCGCCTTGTCCCGCAAGTTGATGATCTGCACCCGCTTCGCGGGGTCGATCGCGGTCCAAACCAACGAGGTCCCTGGACCGACACGACTGACCAGCAGCATCACCACCCCCGTGTTCCTCCCTTGCGCCTGGACGTAGACGCGGTTCCACCTGCTCCACGGCGCCATGAATCCCGCTGGCGCCCCTCGCCACTCGGCGCCTCCTCCGAGGTCGAGGGGCTCGATGAGGATCTCCTCGGCCTCCTGCTGGCGCCCGCCGAAGACCTCCAGCAGCCCGTCCAGCTCGCAGAGGGCGAGTGCGGTCACCAGCAGCCAGCCGGGGCGCCCGATGGCCGGCGTCGTGGCGGCGCCCGAGCCTGGCGGGCTCGGGGCGAGCGGGGGCTGGAAGCTACCCCTCTCTGAAGGCTCGAGTGCGGGCCTCGCCCGCGAAACCCACGCCTCGAGCCGAAACTTTGCGCCAGGGGAGGAGGGACAAGCACGAGAGAGACTGCGCTACTCCTCCTCCTAATTAGCAGTTGAGGCGGCTATCTGAACGTTTACAGGGGGTGTGTAAAAGTGTGTTTAAAAACGCGTAGCTCTCGACCTCAAGACTTGAGCTGATGCGTGTTGCCAGGCTGTCTGTCTGCACGCCCCACTTCCCTAGCTTTGCTGGCTGCGTGTGTGTGTGTGTGTGTGTGTGTGTGTGTGTGTGTGTGTGTGTGCACCCTCGCGTATCCAATTGAGTTGCGCGCAGTCTCCGCTACATCCCCGTTCGGCGGCACAAGCATTCTGAGCCTTCTCCGAAGCCGCGGAGGGCTTCTTAGAAGATCGGAGGGCTTCCGATACTTCCTGCCGCCTTCTGAGCAGGCCTACCCTCTTTGCCCCCCCCCCCCCCCCCCCGGGCGCGCCGCCGGACACTTGTTCATTAGCGATATAACGACCCCATTACCCTTTGGCAGGGGGCCGAAGTTAGGAGGGTCAGAACCATTTGGGATGGGAGGTCCTTTTCTGCAGATGCATCGGACCAACTGTCCAGATATCTATGATCCCTAGTGCTAAGACGGGGAGCTGAGTGAGGCCACGCCTTCATCGGGTTATTGGGGTTCGGGGCTCTTCTGTTCCCTCTGCTTTCTGTGCTCGCAGGGCTCCCGGTGAACAGACCGTCCTGCAGTCGCATTGGAGGAGGAGGAGGAGGAGGAGGAGGAGGAGAGGAGGAGGAGGAGGAGGAGGAGGGAGGGAGGAGGAGGAGGGAGGAGGAGGAGGAAGGAGGAGGAGGAGGAGGAGGAGGAGGAGGGAGGAGGAGGAGGAGGAGGAGGAGGAGGAGGAGGAGGAGGAGGAGGAGGAAGGGGGAGGGAGGAGGAGGAGGGAGGAGGAGGGAGGAGGAGGAGAGGAGGAAAGGGAGGGGAATGAGGAGGAGGAGGAGGAGGCAGGAGGAGGAGGAGGACGGAGGAGGAGGAGGAGGAGGAGGAGGAGGAGGAGGGAGGAGGAGGAGAGGAGGAGGAGGGGAGGAGGGAGGAGAGGAGGGAGGGAGGAGGAGGAGGAGGAGGAGGAGGAGGAGGAGGAGGAGGAGGAGGAGGAGGAGAAGGAGGGGGAGGGAGGAGGAGGAGGGAGGAGGAGGGTGGGGAGGGAGAAGGAGGAGAAGGAGATCTGTGTCTGTGGCCCCAGGGGACCACCCGGCGGCTCCCCGCCCTCTTTCTGCGCGCCCGCGCCCGCGCGGGCCCCTGCGGCGCCCCTCGGCCGCCCGCGGGGCCCGCGCCGGGGTCGACGGGGAGGACCTCGCTGCGCTCCAGAAGCGCGCGGACGAGGCGAAGAGGAAGGTGGACACGTTCAAGAAGGAGCTCGGAGGAGGAAGAGGTACCCCTATACCTCTGCCCCCTCCTCGCTTTCCTCTTTTTTGGGGCCTCCTGGGCCTCCCTCGTCGCCGCCGCCGGATTCGGCCCCAAGAGGCCCCCCCAGAGGCCCCCAGGAGGCCCCCAAGAGACCCCCAAGAGGCCCCAAGAGACCCCCCAGAGGCACCCAAGATGCTCCAAGAGGCCTCGGCGAGAATGCCAAAACGGCCTCGGCGAGGAAACCACAATCATTGATTTCACTACGGTTTTGGCCCCATTTTGTCCTCCTGGGGGGGAGCTAATTAATACTCCCCTCTTTGATCGATCTCCTTCAAGATGTCCCCAAGAAGTGCCAAGGTGGTCCCGAGAGGTCCCAGGATGGCCCCAAGATGGCCCTAAGAGGCCCCCCCAGAGGCCCCCAGGAGGCCCCCAAGAGACCCCCAAGAGGCCCCAAGAGACCCCCCAGAGGCACCCAAGATGCTCCAAGAGGCCTCGGCGAGAATGCCAAAACGGCCTCGGCGAGGAAACCACAATCATTGGTTTCACTACGGTTTTGGCCCCATTCCCCTCCCTCCAAGCTCCTCTTCCTGTTGGAGCCATGCAGGAGACGTCTCAGCGGAGGACGGCGTCCATCATGTCCGAGGTGACCGACAAGGTCACCGCCGCCGAGGAGGCCGTCAAGGAGCCCGGGCTGCGCTGCCCTCCCATCGGCAGGGTAGGAGGAGGAGGAGGAGGAGGAGGAGGAGGAGGAGAATTTACTTGGAATTATTTGAAGGCGGACTCCGTATTGATTCTTTCTGCCCTTCCCTCGGCGGGCGGCGCGGCTACCGTTTGCGCCACCGCCTGAAGGAGGTCTCGTCTCTGCCATCGGCCTCGCGCGCGAAGCCCAATACCGCCGACCCACGTGGGGCCCTTCCGTTACAGAGCCACAGACGCGAGCCAGCATAGCATTCAGGCTGGGCGAAGACCTTCTGCAGCGCCTGGAGGCCGGTCTGGGCGTCAGCGAGCATCCGAAGGGCGAGGCCGTCCACGTGCCACGACCCGTCCTCCATGAGTATATCGATCCTCCGCTTGAGGTTGAACACGAGCTTCACTAAAATCGGGTTGACGATGCCCTCAATCTCCTTTCGCTTGCCCTCGAGCTCACACTTCCCCACGGGGTGGGCCTTGTCCAACCAGGCG
>CAUYUJ010011112.1:1361722-1366722 GCA_963575745.1 Prorocentrum cordatum
GCCCCGGGCCGGCGCGGCCGCCCCCGGGGCCGCCGCCTCGGCCCCTCGCGCGGAGGCGCTGTGCGTGGCCGGGGAGATCTTCTCGAAGGACGACCTGTCGGAGGCCACCCTTTCAGGGGTGTGTGCATGTGTGTGCCAGACTCTCTCTCTCTCTCTAAATCTTTATTTATATGTATATATATAAATAAGAAAGAGAAAGAGAGAGAGTCTGTCACACAGTGACGGCATGATGATGGGCGCGGCGACGGCACTGCGTTCCCGCGGCTGGAGGCTTCTGCGGAGCGCCCAGCAGACTTCTGGTAAGCTTCTGCCACGGCGAGACGGGCACAGGTGCAGGTGAAGCCTTCGTCACTGCAGGCCTCCCCGCCGGTGAGTGCCCCAGAGCCTGCCAACACGGAGCGCTCTGGCGATCGAGAGGCCGCCGATCGTTCAAGAGGTCGAGCGATCCGCGAGAGTCGCGCCACGACAGGGACTTGCCGTAAGCTCCCTCGGTGGCGGAGTGGATGGGGTCAGGGAATCGCGCCGCATCGCCGATGCATCGGCGAGGCGGCTCGATGTGCAGCCCGCTTTTCTCCACGCCAGCGTCGCCGATGCACCGCCGACGTCGCCGATGCATCGTCGATGCATCGGCGATGCGTCGCGATCCTCCGAGCCCATGTGCCTGGGAGGCCTCTACAGGCGCCCTCGCATCGTGAGAAAATAGCAACGGAAGGCTCTTGGTCATTTCTGGCCATTGGGGACCCGTACGGGGCACGGGGGGCGGTCAAAATTATTCAGCCTGAAAGGCCAATGCCTCCAGACATCCACATTGGACGTCTGGGGTCTGGGGGGAGGTCCCAGAAGTTTTTTGGAGCTCTTGCGGCCCTTCCCAGGCCCTGGGACCGTGAACAACGATCAAGGACGAAACCTTCGAGGGAAGCCCCATGGTCCCCAACCCCGTTCTCTCGTGTCAGTAGCAGTCGAGGGTGTCAGTCAGGGCCAGAACGCTCGCCGCAGACGGGCCATCCTGCTCGCGCTCGAGGCACACAAGTGGTGGCCATCGGCCCACTTCTTCGAGGGTGGGGCGAGGGTGTCGTCACAGAAGGGGCTGTCGTGTGGAGGCCGTCCTTCCCTGCGGTGGTCTGCCCTCCCCCCCCCCCGCCGCGCAGCGATGCCGCAGCTGCGACCGCGCCTCGGCTCCTCCGACGGGCTGGTTCGGAGGGGAGGAGGAGGAGGAGGAGGAGGAGGAGGAGGAGGAGGAGGAGGAGGAGGAGGAGGAGGAGGAGGAGGGGAAGGAGGACGAGGAGGCGGAGGAGGACGAGGAGGAGGGGGAGGACGAGGTGGAGGGGAAGGAACCTCCCGCTGGGCCTCGCCTCTCCGACTCGACCCCCCCCCGCCTCCGCCTGGGCTCCTCCCCCCCGCGCTGCGCCCCGCTCCGGCCAGCTCGCGCAACTCGGCCCGGGCCGAGAGAGAGCCGGCAGGGCGCCAGGGAGGAGCCGGCAGGGCGGGGTGCGCCCCCGACGGCAGGGAGGCATCCCTCAAGCAGTGGCGAAGCGTCCCGGCTCGCCTATAGCCCCACCAAGCAATGTTCTAAGAACCTTTTGTGGCTCCCACGAGATGTTCTTAGAAGATTTCTGGCTGGGACTGGCTCGTTTTAGCACATCGGGCTTATGTTCTGAGAACATTGTTTTTGTTCTTCGAACATTCTTGCGGTTCTAGGAACATTTCGTGGTATGACTATAGGAATGCCGGGACGGTCGGTCCCTGCTCAAATCCCGCGTCGGTCGGCCGGCCCCCGCTCGTGGTGTGGCGGGCCGACGGGCGTCTCGGGGAGGAGGGCGCGCCGAGGGGGGAGGAGGCGCCGGCGCCCACGGCCACGGGCCTCGCAGAGCGAGCTGAGCCCTCGCCGCGGGGTTGTGGGTCGTCGCGGGCCTACCGCGAGCCGCGCGTTCCGCCGGGAGGTCTCCGTGGAGGCGCTGCGGGAGGCCTCGGAGGCGTGCGCGGAGAAGGAGAAGGAGGCGCGCGTCGTTGTGGGCCGGGCGGCGCCTCTCTCGACTCAGGCGATGGCCCTCAGGACTCCTTGAAATTTCGGGGATGTTTCGGGCACGGTCGTGTGCGATTTGTGGGAAGTCCAGAGGGCCACCACCCAGGACTTGTTTTTCATGAGTCCGTCGGAGATAATAAGAGTTACTAGGATTTCCTTTGGGCCCCGCCCCAAATCGTGAGGATTTCTCAAGAGGTCAGTAGGACTGCTTAAGGGTTCCGGGGGGCTCAAGATTTTCTCGAGAGTGCGCTGGAGGCAAGTCTTTTCCCAACCATCCTGTGGTCCTGGTCCTCGTTTTGAAGAGTCAGCGACCCGCGTCTCACGTCCTCCCGCCTTCCATCCCTGCCTCTGCCTTTTGTAGTAAATCATGTCGGCACACCCTCACACGTTTTGTGGCCCCAAGAGGAAGCCCCACCTGAGGTCCCAGTGCCGGCGCCGGCATGGCCCCACCGCGCCAAATTCGGCACACCCTTCATACGTTTTGTGGCCCCACACGGAGCTCCACCGAAGGCCCCAGTGGCAGCGCCCGCATGACACGACCGCGCCCATGTCGGCATGCCCTTCACACGTTTCGTGGCCCCAAGGGAGTTCGACCGAAGGCCCCAGTGGCAGCGCCCGCATGGCACCACCACGCCTATGTCGGCATTCCCTTCACACGCTTCGCGGCCTCATGGGGGGCCCTACCAACGGCCCTGGTGGCAGCGCCCGCATGGCGCCACCGCGCCCATGTCGGCACATCCCTCACAGGTTTCGTGGCCGCATAGGTAGCTCGACCGAAGGCCCCAGTGGCAGCGCCCGCATGGCACAACCGCACCCGATTCGGCACGCACGCTTCGTGACCCCATACGGAGCCCCACCGAAGGCCCAAGTGGCAGGGCTCGCATTGCACGTCCACGCCCACGTCGGCACACCCCTCACTCGCTTCGTGGCTCCATAGCTCGATTCTCCGAAGGCCCCGGTGGCAGCGCCTGCATGGCACCGCCGCGCCCATTTCAGGACGCCTCGCACATGTGTTCGCGGCCCCATTGGGAGCTCCACCGACGGTCCCAGTGGCAGCGCCCGCAGGGTTCCACCGCACCCGATTCGGCACCCCCCTCACAGGTGGCCCCACGGGGAGCCTCACTGAAGACGATACTCACAACCGCGGCACTCACAACTTCACATGGTTGGGTCCTTGACCAGGAGATTGTTTTCGCGCTTGCGAAGTACGGCAGGTTCGTGTCGTGACGATGCGGCGGAACCCCAGCGCAGGCGTTCGAGTGTGAACGCCGCCAGTGGCCTGGAATCCAGCGATCTGTGCTATCGGGAAGCAACGAACTTTCGAGTTTGAAGGACCCACGCGGTGTCAGAGAACCGAGTCCGTCAGCATGCGGACCTGTCGCAGGCGCAGCCCGCCTCCTTGCATTCCTTGGGGCGCGGGCGAGCTCCATTACTCCGCCCGCTCCGTTGTTCGCCTGGCACTCCGCTGAGCGTGTCGACCAAACGTCGCCCTCGCCTGACGCGAGCCGGGTGTGGCGCCAGCCTCCGAACATGCAGCGTCGCCTTGCTGCAGCACGGAGCGCGGTGACATGGGCTGCATGAGCTCAGGCTGTTGCAGACCGCGTGCGGGAGCGAGGGAGGAGCGGGGGCAGGAGGAGGCGGAGGAGGTGCAGCGGGAGGCGGGGGGGGCAGCGGATCCCGCACGGGCAAGGCCGTTGGGGCCCAGGGGGCTCCCCGGGTTGCGCCCGAGCCACGCCAGCAGAGGGTTCAGCCTGCCCCCCGCGCGCGATGCCGAAGCGGAAGATCGGCGAGGTGGACGCCTCTGACGAGGACCAGGCGGAGGCCGAGCTGATGATCTGCATGGCGGCCGCGCAGGGCGCCCCGGCCGACGCCAAGGTCGCGGGGCTCTTCTCCGATGGAGGGCCCATCCACTTCAAGGTACGGCCCGAGGGCCCTGCGCCGAAGCAGTACGCGCCGGGACTGCAGCCGGGCGACAAGCCGCTGGTGTACATCCGGAGGCTGCCAGAGGTGGTGTCGGCCCCAGGGGCCCCCAGCTTCTCTGTGCTGTGGAGGTCGGGGGGGCCCTCGGGGCCTCGTGGGGCTCTGGAGGCCAGCCGCCCGGGCCTCCCCAGGGAAGCTGGGGTCGCCTCGGGCCTGGTGGGCCAGCTCTGGCAGCGCCCGGTGCGTGTACTTCGCCATCAAGGGCCTGGGCCAGGTGCCGCGCCTGATGCTCGCCGAGGCGGGGGCCTCTTACGACGACATCGCGGTGACCGGTAGCGAGGACCAGGCGGCAGTCTGCAACTGGCGGGCGCGGTCGCCGAACGGCCTTCTGCCGACGATGTCGGGGCTCGGCGTTCCGCGATCGGCGCCTCTAAGTCAGAGCGGCTCCATCGTCCGTTTCCTTGGCAGCAGGCTCGGCATGGCCGGCCAGTCCGAGCTCGAGGGCGTGGCGGCGGACGTGATGATGGAGACCGCGAAGGACCTGACGGCGCACAAGAAGCTCGTCGCGTCTATGCCAGCCATGGACGACCAGGACGGCGCCGCAAAGGGGCCTTGGGCGCTTGCCTCGCGCCTAGAGAAGATGCTGGAAGCGGCACCATCGCCGGGCGACGATACGGCCGCCATCACCTACGGCCAGGTGCAGTTGCTGCACGCTCTGATGTCGTGCGAGGCGTTGGCGCCTGGCTGCGTTAAGCACATGAGCGAGGCTCTTAGCAGTTTCATGGCTGCCATGCTAGGCAGGCCGCGGATCAGAGCTTTCCTGGAGTCGAAGCTGAATTTCCCCTGGACAGCGGGGGAGCTCGGCAAGGAGGGGGGCTACGTGTACGAGGGTGGTCCTCTCGTGAGAGGTGGCATCAAATAAGGGCGTGTTCGAGACGGTGGGGGGCGGCTCGGAGCGTCTCGGTCGAGCGCATGGTTTTGGAGTCTGCCAGCGAAAATCATACATATTGGTTGATTCCTGTAGCCTCGCCTTTCATATTTCTATGGCTCCGTGGCT
>CAUYUJ010011112.1:1374222-1391722 GCA_963575745.1 Prorocentrum cordatum
AAAAAACGAACACGATGGAGGATCTCTGGTCCAGCACGCTGCTTGGAGGCCAGTGGGTCCACCTGATCAGGGACACACGCTATCTTTTTGAGCCGGGGCTGCACGTTGCGACTGTGAACGACACGCCGGGTACTATGATGCGCTCGTTTGCGGTGTTTCGGCTATCGCAGCAAGGAGGCGGTACGGCACCTACGAGCGAGTCGTGGAGACCGGCCCTGGCTACAAGCGACAGTTGCCACGTGGTTTGGGTGGGTTGCGCGTTGGGCGAACACCTGAGGACGCAGAGGGCACTGGCCTAGGCTTCGGTCAGCACGGGAGCACGCTGGGAGGGTCTGTGTCGGAGCCTTGGCAGCACAGTACTTGGAAGGTTCCGGCGGTTAGCTACAGTTAGGGTTGCCTTAAAGACGTTGTAATCCATTGACAAAGTGCAACCAACTATCCGTTAACATGCAAATAACATGTAATAACCTTCTACTAGATGTTTACAATGTGGCCATAAACAGACTAACGCTTACAACGCTTACGGTTCGTAGGTAAGTAAGTTATACCACGCGGTAAAGGTTGCCAATTATTGGTAAGAGCTCTGGTCATTTGGTAATCGTTTGCTAACGCAGTTGGCTTAAGAGTAAGGGTGTTTAGAGCACGTTACGTAATGGGTTTAGCACAGTGGTATAAGCGTTGGTAAAAGGTTTAGCTAAATGTTAAAATGTGATTAGCACGTGGGTTCATCACTCAGCAAATCATGAACATGTTTATGCTGAATTGGGAATAAAGATCCGACTCACTCGCCGATTGCCTCGAAGAGGTGGGCGAATTCTTGACGCTTCGCGTATCCCCACCAGCCCATCCAGAACGATCAGCAGGGGAGTTGGTGAATCAGGGGCGGCAGAACGCATGCAGTCGCGCAGCCGTCTTCGAGAACGCAAGCATCACACATAGCTTCCCGCATTGAAGGTTAAGATGGAAATCCGTGCAAATGTCGATGGTGCTTCGATGAGAGGTGAAGGGTATTTCGATGACTCGTAATGGCTGTTACACTGATTTGTATCTTACACTCGCGTGCGTTCCGAAACTTGGAGGCATCTTGGGGCCCTCGATCGGGTCGAGCATCCGGTCGAGCATCAGGTGTTCGGCCCAGGGGCAAAGTTCGATCGGATCGAACATCCCATTTTGCCCACCATGGCGGGCAAAATCGGACCAGGTCGAACATAGCTCTAGTGGGCAAAATCTGATCGAACAGAGCTATCGATGCGAAAAGATCGATCTGTCGATCTGTTCGATCTGATCGATCTGATCGGACCAGATCGTACATAGCTCTTGGGGCCCTCTTCGGAACCTCATGGGCGCCTTCTTGAGCTCCCTGGTAAGCTCTTCGGCGATTCGGAAAGCCTCGGGCGCTCCCTGTAACAGGCTCCCGAGTGCCCTGACAGGGCTCCAAGAGGGCTCCAAGAGGTCCCCCCAAAGAGACACAAAGTATACGCATGAGTGTTCCTCTTTTGGGGGTGCCTTTTGGCCCTCCCTCGGGCCCCTCATCGGGCCTTCTTGGACTTCCTGGTGGGCTCTTCGGCGATTCGGTAAGCTTCGGGAAGACCCTCAAACAGGCTCCAGAGGGCACCGAAAGAGCTCCAGCTGGCTCCAAGAGGGCTTTAAGAGGGCCCCCCCCCCCCAAGGAGGCACAAAGTATATGCGCGAGTGTGCCGCTTTTTGTGGTGCCTTTGGGGGCCCACTGGGGCCTCTCATCGGGCCTTCTTGGATTCCCCTGGGGAGCTCTTCGGGAATTCGGAAAGCCTCGGGAGCTCTCCGAAACAGGTCCCAGAGAGCTCCGAAAGGGACCCGAGGGCCCCACAAAGAGGCACAAAGTATATGCACGAGTGCGCCTCTTTTTGGGTGCCATTCGGGGCCCACTGGGGCTCCGCCAGTTCGATCAGATCGAACATAGCCCTGCAGGGCTATGTACGATCGGATCGGACATCAGAGTTTGCCCAGCGCGGCTATGCTCGATCGGATCGAACACCAGATGTTGCCCACCAGTGCTATGTTCGATCGGATCGAACATCCGAGTTTGGGCCCAGGGGCCGTGTTCGATCGGATCGAACATCCGATGTTGGTCCAGGGGGCCATGTTCGATCGGATCGGGCATATTGTTGTTGTTGGTGTTATTGTTGTTGTCGTTGTTGTTGTTGTTGTTGTTATTGTTGTTATTGTTGTTGTTGGTATTGTTGTTGTTGCTGGTGTTGTTGCTGTTGTTGTTTGGTTGTTTGTTTTTCTTGTCCAAAGAAAACGCCAAGCCCAAAATTGACCCCATCCAGAAGCAGTCGCGGCGACGCGAGAGGATACACGCTTTTTTGAATTTCATCGAGACCGATCGCCTACACGGAACCCGCTCACGGGGTCCACGATTGCCGAGTGAGTTCAAACCTTATTGCCGACCCCGAGGCCCCTAGGGTCTCGGGGGAGGAGCGGCATGACTCAGATCATGGGGATGTCTAAAAGATGATGAGATGGGGAGTGAGATGACTATGATGACTGGTAACTATGATGGGATGAAGAGCGGGGTGAGCAGGGAGAGGAGAGGGTCTCGAGTTTGTTCAATGCCGATCACCGATCTTGTGCCATCTTGGAGACCATCGTGCGCTCTCGGATGTCCTCTTGGAACTATCTTGGGCCGCCTTGGACGCTGCTACGGGCCCCCTCCACGCCGTCCAAACGCAGGGGAGCGGGAAGCGCCCATGGGCCCACGTGAATCCCAACCCTTTGCAGAGGGTTGGGATTCACGAATCAAGGTCTCGCGCCGAATACATACTGGCTCGAGCCATTTTGGCTTCCCCTGGCTGCAGCCTGCAGCTAGGGGCCTGAACTAGATAGATCGCTGATCTATCTGGTTCTGGCCCTTCCGATCTCCTTTGGGATTCCCAAGAGGGGCTCATGTCCAACGCTCTTTCGTTGCCCTTGCGGGGCCTTCTTGGACATGGGCAGCTCTTGGGAATCTCGGAGGAGCTTGGAAAAGCCAGCGCCAGATATATCAGAGAGTTATCTAGTTGTCCGGCCTCTTGGGTCGCGCAGCAGGGGCGCGCGGCTGCAGGCCCCTGCCGCGTGCCCCCGCTGCGATGGCAGCGGCGGCAGCCGCCGAGCAGAGCTCCGAGGCGCTGGACGCCATCAAGGAGCCGATGCATCGCATCCTCATGCGCCACGCCGACGACGGCGAGGTCACGAAGGCGTGGGAGGGCGCCGTCGAGCTACTGAAGCAGCACCCGTCGCTCTTGTGGAAGACAGTTGCACGCCCGACGCAGGTCGGCGTGCACTGCAACAACCGCGGCACGCTTGGAGTCGCGGTGTTTGGGGCTGCGCAAACACACGCAGTCCTGCCCCTGGGTGGAGGTCCACCCAGGTGCAGGGCTGTCATGTGCCATCTTCCTCATGTGTCATGTGCCCTATAGGGGGCGCGTGACACATGAGGAAGATGACCAGTGATAGGATACATGATCGGATCAGGATGACAAGAAAAACACACTTGAAGATACGAGTGGTAAGGGGGAGGATGAGGGATGAGGAGGAGCGAACGTGAGGATGATGTGTCGGGATCAGGAATACTACGACGATGAGGGTGCACATCGGCTGAGTGATACTGACGAAGAGGGATGATGCCGATGGTGGAGATGATGATGATGGTGAGGATGTGTAAACTGATGAGGATGCGATGTAAGATGATTGAATATATTATACTAACACGTTAACCCCAAACCTAAACGATGTAATGAGTCCAACAACCTGGTATTCTCAAATCGAAATCGTTGGTCGACACCAGCCGGCCAACCATTTCCAAATCGAAACGATTGGGCGACGTCTGACAACCTAGTGTTTCCGAATCGAAAGTATTGGACAGTGTAACCCAAAAATCATTACATTGGCCCTCAGCACCTTCGTGAAACACTACAGATCTGGTTATTCATACACAAAGGCGTGTGAGGGCGCGTGGGCCGTCAACCTTCCCATGGGCTCACCAGAGTACATGCGCGTGCTGGAGTTCAATGATCGGATCAGCAGAACTGCTGGTTTGCAGCCCTCCACATCGCTCAGCATGGCCTCGTCCAGCGGCTCGCACAGCAACTACTACTTGCGCTGCATCGGCGCACAGCTACACGTTCCGAATGCTACGATCGCCCCGTCTGGCTTCTTGGACCCAGAGTTCCTGTGCCGCAAGCGCCCGCAGATGGAGAAGGCCATCTCTCGAGGTCTAGAGTGGCACGTCGTATCGAGCGAGGCCGTGGATTTCTTCCCCAGCTTCATCGGCCTGGCACAGATGGCGCTCAACACCCGCGGGACGGGCGACGTCAGCGAGATGGAGGGCTTGCTGACGCAGTTCGGTACGTATGAGGCCATGACAGGACGAGGCGAGGATAAGGCTCGCGCGATCGAGATTGCCGTCTGCGACTCTGTTCAGAACGAGCCCTTTTGGGCTGCCTGGGCGAAGGGCCTGGGCAAGTTCACGGAGAAGCGCAGCAGGGAATTGCTTGAGGAGTGCAGCGACTTGCGGGCTGCAGCGTTCAAGGCTACTGATGGGTCAATGAAAATATGGTGAGTAGGAGGAGTCGGATGAGTAGGCATGAGCGAGGTCGACGCCGCGTGCGCAGGACAGCCGTTGCCTTGAGCCAAAATGGCCACCCGTGATGGGGAGGAGTAGTAGGAGGAGTAGGAAGAGCAGGAGGAGTTGGAAGAATATGAGGGGCAGGGGGTGTAGGAGTATGATGAGTAGGATGAGTAGGAGAATTAGAAGTAGGAGGAGTAGGACGAGTAGGATTGGAACGGACACTTAGGATTAGGAGGAGCAAGGTGAGTAGGAGGAGGTGGAGACTCGATGTATGCGTAGCAAGATGACCAGGATGGCGTGCAAGATGCGTATGACTTATTGTCGGTCTGCAGGCGCCCAAGATGAGCACCGTGACTTACGGCCACGTCGGCGGGCAGTACTTCGAGAAGTTGGCTTCATTGGCGTGGCCAACACATGTGGCGCCGTGTTCCCGCGTGCGCATGGCTGCGCTCTTGGGGCAGATGATGTCTTCAGTTGAGTTCATCAGGGACGGCAAGTGCTGCCTCATCAAGGAGAACGACTTGAACACATTGGTGGCGAAGAAGACTTTACCACAGGTGGTCGAGGTTGAGGACGTGCTCGACATTGCCAGGGATTGGTTGGACGACCTCAATATTAGTGGACGGCCGAGGTTGTTGCTGCCGGCAGCGCACGATTGCAGGATGATGTACTTCCTCCTTGGCAAAGGCAAGGAGGCGCTCGAGCACGTGCAGTACCCCGACGCGGCCATTGCATTCCAGGTGTTCGCCGATGAGTTGCAGAAAGCCACAGGATCGCTGATCGACAACCCGTTCGTATCGGCTCGCAGAGTGACCAGCAAGAAACCAGAGCAGGTGTTCATGAGTTTAACAATACACATATATATATACATAATACTACATATGTTGGTTGTGGGTTACTGATTTGGTGTGTGATGTCAACCACCATACCGTTCCGACTCGAAACCTAACATTATCAAATCGAAATGGTTGGTCGACATCAGTCGACCAACCATTTCGATATCGAAACACATAGACGATGCCAGATAACCCACCATTCTCAAATCGAAATGGTTGGTCGACATCAGTCGACCAACCATTTCGATATCGAAACACCTAGACGATGTCAGACAACCTACCATTCTCAAATCGAAATGGTTGGTCGACATCAGTCGACCAACCATTTCGGTATCGAAACACCTAGACGATGTCGGACAAACTACCTTACATTTACCAGTATGATTTCCAGGCACGTGCAGTACTACTTAGTCAGCCTGTCCCTAGCAGCGGTGCTAGCTCCAGCGGGAATATCCAGCAGATCGCCAGCGCTGTCGACGAAAAGTCGCCGCTGTACCAGATGCAGAAGCTCGGTTTCACGATGCATGCAATCTGCAAGGAGAAGGGTTCCAAGGTCGTCAAGTGTGCAGATGGCTCCGAGCTCTTCCTGCTGGCTGATATCACAGATGACGGCGCACGCTTGGTGCCGACAGGCGTCGATGAGGATGGCGACGTCAAGATGTTGAGCCCCGCGGAGCTGAAAGACAAGAGGGTGACAACCACTTCGAAGCCGCAGACGTCAATCGACTACATGCAGTGGACACCTGATTGCTCAGCCCAGTGGGCAGTGGACGCAGTGAAAGCACGAGTGTTGGCTGCGCTGGTCGACTTGTCAGCGAAGGTTTGCGCGGCCAGCGCTGGTGAGAAGTTGACGCTCTACGTGGACCCCATGGCCGTCAAAGCCAAGTGCAGCTTCGCCCAGAACACGTTGGCGCTGGCGCCGTGCACTCGCACCGTCAGAGACCGCCCCTCGACGGAGCCGTGCCCCGACAAGCGCATCGACTTGGGGGTGATGATCGACAAGCCAGAGAAGGTGAGCTTCAGCCTGGCACCGCACGTGACCCACAGAAAGGCCAGCGGCAACTTCACGCCCCCTTTCTGGTTCGCGCAGGCGGTGCCCGAGGGCCACGATGGTAACATGAAGATGGTCGCGGACGCGATCGACCTTTCAGCCTTGGTCAATTCGGAGCTGCAGTCGCACGCCAAGATCTTCATCCCCATCCTGCGCAACAAGGCAGCGATCAAGGAGGGCGACGTGCTGACGGTCGCCCCGGACACCATCGCGAACTTCTCGCCGAAGAAGGCGAGGTTGAGGTGAGCCAGCAGTGACCGCCCTCGCTCCAGCGAGCTCAGAGGCCCTCGGACGAGGGCAACGAGCCGCCCTCAGTTCCCCCCTTCACCCGTCTGACCCAGGTGAGTCAGACTAGTCTTTGGGGGCGGCGGGTGGCACAAGTGGTGTTTCAGGGCGAAACAAACCTGAAGAGCCACCCCGCCCGCCCCGCGTTTTTCAGTTTGGCTTGTTTGCCAATGCTGATTGTGATTTGGCCAGTGGCACAGTTCGCATGCGCCACCGCCACTCGTTTCGGCGCAGCGTTCGTGGCCGCATAGGAGCTCGGCCGAAGGTCCCAGTGACACAATTATCATGCGTAACCGCCACTCATTTCGGCACACCACTCACACGCTTCGTAGCCGCATAGGAGCTCTGCCGAATGCCTCATTGGCACAGCCCGCATGCGTCGCCTACACGCATTTCTGTACAACCCTCACACGTTTCGTGGCCTCATATCGAATTCCACCGAAGCTCACCGTGGCGCAGTCGGCATTGTGTTGCCAGTGCTCGTTCGCGTTGTGTACCACGCCATTCATGTCGGCACGCCCCTAGCACGGTTCGTTGCCTCATAGGGGTCGCCGCCGACAGAACTAATCAGAATTGCTGTGCTCGCACCTGCATACGGTCGGACCCTTCGCCAGGCTGGGATTTGCAGCGGGGCGGGGGGGCGGGGAAGAGGAGGATGAGGAGGAGGAGTGTAGGAGGGCAGGAGGAGGTGGGGGCGAGGAGCAGGAACGGCTGGCTGCAGGAGGTCGACAGGCAAAGGCGAACAACGGCCGCGGACGGAGGGGGGGGGTGACAAGGATCGGCCAGCGAGGAGGATGGCGCGGAGTGGGCTCAGGGGAGGACTAGGAGGACAACGAGGATTCCTATGCACCCAGAAGGACAGCATCGCGCTGGCGATCTTGCCGCGCAGCTTTCACTTTTCGGCGACGCATCGCCGACGCATGCTCTGTGCGCCCAGCCTCATTCGCGCGCAGGCTGGGCGCGGTCGCCTGACGCAACCTCTTCGACGGATGGATCCGTCACGGTGCTTGCACTAAACAGATTGCCACTCTCCCTTTGCGGATAATCGTGTCCCTACCCATCTCACACATTCACTCATTCACTCACGATAAGGTGTTTGGGCCCCGAAGGTGGGACCCCGAAGTGGGCCCGAATGTGTAACCTCAAAGGGCCCCCCGAAGAAAGTCTCCAGAGAGGTGGTAGATAAGGTCTCAAAGGTCTCCAGAAGGTCCCCAGAAGGTCTCAAAGGTATCCAGAAGGTCTCATAAGCTCGAACAACGAGGGCACCCCCGAGGGCACCGCCCGAGAGGGTCACCGACATCGGCGATCTGTTTCGCACGTAACAAGTGTGGCTCAAGTTATTGTGCTTTCTGAGCTGCGGTTTCAACGCGCAGCCAACCGTGTTTGTGAATGGCTGATGACATGGATCTTCAGGCTATTTCGTTTGCTCGCGCCGTGAACGTTTCAAGGGCAGCATCTTCCAGCCCTGATTGGGCTGGTGCACCAGTTAAGACAGTTGGCGGTGTTGATTTCATCGAGTTGGAGAAAAAAGATAAAGGTGCCACTGGTTGGATGACTGGTTATCGTGCGTACTCGGCTGAGGCGACAAACGTAATCAAGGAGATATGTGACATACAGCACAAGGCGACAATGGATGAGCTGGGTCAAGATGATGGCGACTGTGACGAGGCAAAGAAAGCAATGTCTAAGCACCGCGAGAAGACGCGGGCCAAGGCACTGAAACAACTGTGCGATGGGGCTACATCCAATGTTATTGAGTGCGCGCTTCCACAGTTCAAGTTGGGTGATATTGTTGTTGATGAGGTGAGCACTCAGATGCCGTTGGGTTTGGGCGCAGTCAAAGCTATGGTGCCCATTCGGCACGGTGTCATGCAATGGGTGTACCTCCGCGCTCAATTCTACAAGCACGAGGCCAAGAAGGCCAAGGATGTCTCGTCACGCGAGGGTGGGTTCGGTGAAGCGGTGCGTCTGAGAAAGAAACAACGGTGCAGTGATGCGGCCAGCGCTTCAAGTGCAGTCGACCTTGGTGAGTCGTAGGCAGCCGTGCACATCAATGTATGGGCAGGCGTGTGTGAAACATGATGACACGTGCAAAACATGTGCGTGAAAAAGCACACCGGATGGTGATGGTGAGCACGAGGAACCATTGTGATGTTAATAAATAGCATTAGGATGGTCCTATACACAGTGGCGAGGAAAGGACGACTGTGATTCTGATGATGATGATGATGATCTGTACGATAATACGTAATTTGAGTGTTGATCGTGATGGCGGTGGTGGCAATATACCAGCCATAACAATAAGTCACTGGCTGAAAAAATATATTGTGTTCATGCACAAAATACACGCACAAAGTAATGGTCAGTGGCTCAAATACAGGTCGGTGTATTTCAACAAATGAATCAGATATCACAACTGATGATATGTACCAGCTCCTCTGAAATCAACCAAGTATTCTCAAATCGAAACCCTAGGTCGACACATATCGACCAAGTGTTCTCAAATCGAAATTCTAGGTCGACACGTCTCGACCAAGTGTTCTCAAATCGAAATGGTTGGTCGAATTATGTCGACCAAGTATTCCCAAATCGAAATCTTAGGTCGAGGCGCATCGTCCGCACAGTATCTATATATTCATCGATAACACACATATCTAAGACGTGATTCACATCACTCATCATACAACTCAGCATCCACATGTATGTACCATATCCGTGCGAGGGGCGTGCCGAAATGGATGTGGCGAGCGCACGTGGGCTGTGCCAATCGGGCTTTCGGTGGATCATGCGCCCACGAGAGTGTGAGGGGTGTGCCAAAGTGGATGCGGCAGGCGCGCGTGGAAGGTGTCAGCGGGATGTTTGGTGGAGTTACTTATGTGACCACGAAACGTGTGAGGGGTGTGCCGACATAGGTGTGACAGACGCATGGTGAGTATCCGTGGCCAGTCTGGCTCAAGCAGAGGTTAGCGACCACAGCACACATTGCCTCGCTAAGTTGCAACTAGTTCGTGCTATTACATGACTACGCTCAACAAGTTAGTAGCTGAAATCAACGGCAGTATCAAATTGGTGAGTGTGCAGGAACAGCTCGGCTCAACACCTCAGCGCATCAACCAGCTCAAGTGCTCCCTTGTACCTTCACTATGCGAGATGGTAAAAACGCTCATCGAGCCACTCACCAGTGATTCGGCAACGACTGTGTTTGAATAAGTGATCAATACGCCTTCCGACCATACACAGAATACTTCGCTCTCCGATGCAATCGAGGCGAAGTTACTGAAGTCGAGAGTTGTTGATCGGCTTTCGGCGACAGAAAACAAGGGTGGGCAAGCTCCAAGTCTACGGTATTGAGCTATTTCACCGCCAAGGATTGGGAGATCATGGGCAACGCTGACACTGCCTTCAACGACCAGGCTAAGATCATGTGCGCGGTCATCAGGCTTCTCCGTGGAGGCATGTTGAAGCCCTCTCCTCCAGTGTGCGCCGACGTCATCGCTGCGTTGGCCGCCGCTACGTGGACGGGCTCAGTGGACGAAGTGTTGCTCTACAGCGAGGTGCACAATCTATCTCGAACCTTCGCGAGTTGGGAAACCGACCCCAGTGCCAACGACCTGCCCAGTGTCAGGAAGTGGCCTGACTCGCCACATGACTTGCCGCCAGAGGTGGCACGCGCAATGTACCCCGACCCCGCCGATCAACCAGTGGTTGTAGCGATCCAGATGTTCACCAAGGCGAGAAAGGTAATTAGCTGCAGGAACACCAAGGCTGTCATTCGGGACAAGGTCGTTGCACATCCTCAGCCTAAGTCTCAGGGTGGCGCCCTTGTCGTTGCACATCCTCAGCCAGTTCAGCCTAGTGCAGGAGTTAACTCTACGAGTTTTGCCGCCAACATCGGTGCCCTCCTTCAGTCGGCCCAGACGATTGGACTCAACCCTACCCAGATCGCCCAGATGGGGGCGCAGCTCTTCATGCAAGGTGTCCATCCAGCTGGCCGTCCAGAGCCAGCACCCGAGTGTGGCCTCAAGTTCTTTGACAAGGGTGCGCCGCGCAGGTCTAATGGAGGCGAGAGGGATTCGCCCAATCATGGCTCGCCGAACCAGTCGGGATCAGGAGATTCGCCTTCCGTGCCACCCAGCTCGCCATCACTACCTGCACTTCGTGCACCAGAAGAAACCAGTGGCCATGCCCTGCCACATCTCGTCGGGGACACATCTGCAGCTGCGTTGCAGAATCTTGACCTACTCGGCCGCAAGGCCAAGACGGCAGATGACGATGCAAAGAAGATGGTCGAATCGATGGAGGCAGAACACCAAGCTCTCCTTGCCAAAGCGAAGGAGGCGGCCGCTACAGAGAAGGCCATTGGAGCTGCTGCAGAAGCAGCTGCTGTCGCCACTGGCAAGAGAGGCAAGAAACGCAAGGTCATCACGTGCAATACTACTGTGGTAATGAAACGGCCCGCTGCAAAGATGTCTGCTGCTGGTGCAGCAGCTCGCCCGTCGATGCCAGATACAGGCAGCGTATTGCACTTGGGCGGTCGCATCCTGATCGCGCCGGCCAGGAAGGCGTGGAGGGTGTGGCCGAATAAGGACCGTGTGACGATCGAGAAGCAGGTCGCATTCGGCACGTGCATGGAGACATCATTCGGGTTGGCGTGTGGCCTCATCGATGCGTATTGGAAGGCGCAGAAGAAGTGAGGCTTCGCCAATTTCGTTTGCTAACCTTTGCTTGTCACAATTCAGATTTCCGCTGGGGTTGGTCGCAGTAATGCTCATTGGGGAAGCGACCTGTTGTCGTGACAGCACATGCGCCGTTTTGACGGCAGTGCACGCACGGATTGCGTTTGATACAATCATTGGCGAAGCCACTTTCGCATTGAAAGACCGTCATCATCATGCACCCCATGAGCTCGTTCACCCCGTTACCTCCCCTGTCAGCCGATCTTCGGCATCATTCATATTCATACTTGTGCGTGGTATCGTTCATCATTTCATCAATTGTCATACTAATACGCTTCCCCCTATTCCTAGGCGTCCTACGACTAACTATTATCACCGTCTGCACCATCATCATAATGCAAATCCCACCAGCCATCTGTGCGCAGGTGGTCTAGGGCGTTTACCTGTCCAACCTCCTGCCTGTCCCTGCTCGGGAGGTTCACCCCCCTCACCCCCTGCGTTTGGACGGGGGGGGGGGGTGGGCCCATAGCAGCGTCCAAGATGGCCCACTGGCTCCAAGAGGGCCTCCGAGAGCGCAATATGGCCTCCAAGATGGCCCAATATAGCTGTAGACGGGCCAATATAGCCTCCGACACGGGTCCAAGAGGCCTCAAGTCGGCCCCAAGACGGTTTCACATGCACCCCAAGGCCTTCAAGGACCACCCCAAGAGACAACAATCATTCAAACACCTAAGGAAAATCAATGTGCTGTTGCCTTCTCGTGGTTTCGCCTCCGAAGGGCTGTTGGGGCCCCAAGATGGCCGCCAGATGGTCCAAGGCAGCACCAAGATGGGTCCACGACAGCACCAGGACTGCCCCAAGAGCGCCCAAGAGCGCGCCAAGAGCGGGCCAATATGGTCCTAACGCTGCATTTTTGAGCATCCGAGGAGCGGTGCACGAAGTGGGGTGGCACACTCTTCTTTAGCTATAAGGACAAACCATGCCCCGAGAGGCCTCACATAACACACCCAAAGAGCACCAATAGGGCTCCAAGACTATTCAATATAGCACCAATATGGCCACGCAAATGCCACACAAGGGCCTCAAGAAGCCCCAAGAAGGTATCAAAACTAACGTCAGGGGAGCACCAAGAAATATCACCATGATGCCACCAGAGGTGCACAAGAAAACCCAGCGAGGGCCCCGAGATGCTTCCAAGTTTCGGAACGCACGCGGGTTTAATATACAAATCAACGCAACAGCAATTACGAGCAATAGAAATACAACTCACCTCTCATCAACGCAACAGTGTAAGTTGCACTCATGTGCATGTTAAACTTCAATGCTGGAAGGTATGCGTGATGCGTGTGTTTTCGAAGACGGCTGCGCGACTGCATGTGCTCTGCCGCCGCTGATTCACCAACTCCCCTGCTGATAGTTTCTGGATGGGATGGTGTGGATACGCGAAGCGTCAGAAATTTTCCTTAGCATAGGTTTCGCTAGATTGTTCATCATGACGCGTGGCACCTCACGACAACCCGACAGTACCTTAATACATCACGCCTCTCACGCACTTCGCGCACATCAGAAACGTGGTGCAGGGTGAATACGCGGATGAGTTACCTGAATGATGCGCGCTGGTTAACCAATAGCTAAAATACACTACACGCATGCACGACACTCATCGATCATGTCTCGTGGCGTCACGCGCAACGCGCGTCACGATACCGTATCAAGTGATGTCGAAACGCATGGTGACCAATCATTTCGATTTGAGAACACCTGGTTGTCGATCGTCGACCAACCATTTCGATTTGAGAATATACTGTTTGATGCGTGATCCGAGCTCTGGTCACATCATCATCATGCATATCCCTCATCACTACATTTACTCATCACTCTCAACCCTCCCCACCATCATCAATTTGTCATACAGCATCATCATACATATCTCATCACCATCACTCATCCCACCCTTCGTAGTCCTCTTCAGTCCTCCTCCCGCATCATCACCCCCCACCCACTTCATCGCGGTTTCATCATCGGTGCGGTGCGACACGCTTGCGCCGTGTATATGCAGTAGAGATACCAATACAACATAATGTGGCGCGAACACAAATATATCGCTCTCTCTCACTCTCTATGTCATTATCTCTCGTTGGCTGCAATATTGACAGACATATTAGCGGTGGAGCGCATGGGCTGTGACGTTCTGGGTAACCTGTTTTTTGCAAGTAATGGTTGACTGTGGTTGGCCTTCTTGTCTTGCCACCCTTCCGCAAGACGGCGCAATATGATTCCAACATTGCCCGGTACTGCACATTGAGCCCAAAAGTGATGCCCAAAAGAACCCGAGAGTGCCCCCCAAGATTGCCCAATATGCTCCAAATGAGCGGCTGGTGCGCACAGGCGTTACCGTATCGCACCTCAGCACTCTAACTATCAATCCTTAGCCATTTTGGCTCACATGGAGCGGCACTCCAAACTCAGAAAGATTGCAGCAACACGCGCGTCACTCCCACACGTTTCTCAATCTGCGCTGAGTGCGCTCATTGCAAAAGCCAGCAATGGTGAGCTTCCAGATGCATGTTCCGCTGCATATATCAGGGCTGCCCGAAAGCTAGAGACCGATGTCGTAACGCCCTATGGGCCGTTGCTGACTAAGGTTGCGCGGGTGGTCCTAAACGCGCTGCGATTGCATTTGGTGCGACTGTTCGCGTCGAGGGCCAGACCTTGGCACAGTTGTGTTTTCCCTAATTCCCAACCAGCCTGTGTTGTTAGGTACTCGTTTTGAAGAGACTGTCACTGCGTCTCCTCATCATTCTCCTCCCCGCTCCCTCCTCTCACCATCATCATCGTTATCACCCGCGTCATCAGCATCATCATCGCCATCGTCATCGGCATCATCGTCGACACACGCTCCGTCCCCATAGGAGATCCGCCGAAGGTCCCAGTGACACAGTTCGCACGCGTCACCGCCATTGATTTCGGCACACCCCTCATACGTTTCGTTGCCTCATATGAGCTCCGCCGAAGGTCCCAGTGGCACAGTTCACATGCGCTCCCGCCGCTCATTTAAGCTCACCACTCACACGCTTCGTGGCCACATAGGGGCTCCAACGAGGGCCACAATGGCACAGTTCGCATGCGTCCCCGCCGCCCATTTCGGCACACCCCTCACACGTTTCGTGGCCTCATTGGAGTCCAGCCCAAGGTACCAGTGTCACAGTCCGCATGCATCACCGCCACTCATTTCGGCACACCCCTCACACGTTTCGGTGCCTCATATGAGCTCCGCCGAATGTCCCAGTGGCACAGCTCACATGCGTCCCCGCCACTCATTTAGGCACACCACCCACACGTTTCGCGGCACCATAGTAGCTCCAACGAGGGTCCCAATGGCACAGTTCGCATGCGGCTCAGCCGTTCATTTCGGCATACCCCTCACACGTTTCGTGGCCTCATATGAGTTCAGCCGAAGCTACCAGTGTCAGATTCCGCATGCGTCACCGCCACTCATTTCGGCACACCCCTCACACGTTTCGTGGCCCCATAAGGAACTCCACCGAAGGTTCCCGTGGCGCAGTCCGCATGCGCCCCCCTCACCCAGTACAGCGCTTCTTGGCCCCATATGAGCTCCACCGAAGGTTCCCGTGGCGCAATCGGCATTGTTTTGCTTGTGTTCGTTCGCTTTGTGCACCGCGCCGCTCACTTCGACGCACACCTAGCACGGTTCGTTGCCTCATAGGGATCACAGCCGAAAAAACATGAATCACAATTGCGGTCACCACGCCTGCATATGGTTGGGTCCTCCGCCAGGCCAACTGTTAGGGGCAATTTGGGAACAAATGATTCACGTTCGAGCGTGCATCAGCAGGGGGGTTCATGTCGGATGTATACAGAATCAAAGCCACCTGTGTTCATGCATGCTCGAACATGATGTCATTCCTGCTACGTGCAGTTTGCTTAGATTGTACGTTGCTCGGTGTAATCGTTGCGTGGTGGGGCCACCCTGCGAGATTCAATTGACAGCGGCATGCGGGGCATTGCTGGACGTTGAAATCGCCGGCCCTCTGCCCATGATATACGCGGCTGCGGGTTGCGAACGGTACGCGGCCGTGCTCCGACAAGCGCACGATAGGAATCCGAGTTCCGTGCAGGACCCTTGGCGTCTCATGTTTTACAGTGGTGAGGCGAAGCCAGGGAATAAAATTAAGCAGTTGAACAAGCGAGCAATGGAATGTATATACATTGCGTTTCTGGAATTCGGCCTTTCCGCTTTATCCAAGGAAGATTTTTGGCTATGTATCGGGGCCGTCAAATCCACTGATGTTCAGCAGTGCAACTCTGGCATGGCGCAAGTGGTGGGGCAAATCCTCAAGCGCATATTTCAACCATATGGGTTTGATTTGCGATTTTCAGGCCGTAGCACCGACCTTCCCGGCGGATCGAACATTCGAATCATTGGTAGGTTAGGCGCGATGTTGGGCGACGAGGCAGGTTTGCACGCAACTTGGGAATGCAAGGGGCCAGCAGGCGTTAAACCATGTTGCCAATGTTTGAATATTGTTTCTAGTAAATGGATTGGGGCGACCCAGTTGTGCGCAGCTGATTCATTAAAGGATAGTTCGACAGTGTATTCCTTGGATGATTGCTTGCTTCGCACTCGTGAGACAATTTTGTACATCCTAGATGATTTACAAAAGCAGAAACCACCAGTCATGATGAAAGGCGACTTTGAAGAACAAGAACAACGTGTTGGGTGGTCTTGCAGCCCATGCAATATTGCGGGCGATGGGTGGTTCCGAGAAATAGTTGACACCCCTTCGCAAAATTGTTTCGACTGGGCACATAACATATTACAGGGCATGTTGCAACGTGTTGTGTATTTGGCAGTGAAAGACGTGTCTCAGAGCAACATCAAACCCCAGCACGTTGAATCATTTCTTTCTCCTTTCAAGTGGCCCAGGAGGATATCTAGTAAGGGCCTCGAAGGCGTCGAAATGTTTTGTGCCGAGCGCGCGACTTCTAGTTGGAAGGCCGAATCATTCAAATGCAGTTGTAGCGAGGCCTTGTCGATCCACCTTCCGCTCGCACATTATTTCAGGAGCCAGGTGCGGCCGACAGGGCGGCATGACAAAACCTGTTTGGTTGTAGAGTTGATGGCGCTTTTATTTTAATTCAAATGTTGTGGTTTGGCCCCAAGTTGAAAGTTGCTGCATGCAGGGTCGCAGAGACGGCCACTCGTTTCGTGGCTGCTTTTGTTGACGCTTATGGGCGCCAGTGGCTCATCTGGAAATTCCACGCGATTCTGCGCCATAGCCAGTACGTAGCCCGCTGGGGTTGGAGCCCCAACACGATTGCATTAGAGAGAAAGCACAAGCAGATTCTCCGTTGGGGCACTGATCACCAGCACGATTGCAGCGGGGTCGTTAATGATGTGATTGCACAGAGCCTGCGCAATCTTAGGGGCGCCCCGTGGCTGGACATGTCAAGCGGGCTCATCCAGCCGAGGCAGCCGAGCAAGCGTTTCCTTGCATTTCTAAATGGGCACGTCGGCGCAGGGCCGCACTTGGCACCAGGGAAAGCTAGGTTTTCAGAGTGGGGCGCGTGCTGGGTCGGCGATGTCGTGGCTCATAAAGTCACGCAGACAAGCTGGCAAGTTGCTCAGGTCAAATTTGTTGCTTCAAATTCTGCTTTTGTGTACGCGGCCATTCGGCCGTTCGAGTGCACATGGAAAGGCCCATGGCACAGCCGTTGGCGGAGCTGTGTGCTGCCGTGCTTGATTGACATTTCCGAGTTTCTTGAAGTGTTGATTCATAAATATTGTGATGACGAGTTGGTTGTCATGCGCCCGCTCGGCCTTGTATCATGAGAGGCAGTCGTTTGCAGTGAATAAGCATTTGAATTTGTATCACCTTCGCGCCAATCACGCGCGGATGCAGGAAGCAGAGACAGGGCACTTTCGAGCTCCCTGCACCAAAAAATCCTCGGGGGCCAAGAAAGCCCCCAGGCTCCCGAGAGGCCCCGAAAGACCCCAATTAAGAGGCCCCCAAGAAGCCCCAAAGAGGCCCCAGGAGGTTCC
>CAUYUJ010011112.1:1401722-1424222 GCA_963575745.1 Prorocentrum cordatum
TTAGTGGTAGTAGTAGCAATAGTGGTTGAAGTAGTAGTAGTAGTAGTAGTAGTAGTAGTAGTAGTCATCGTCGCCGTAGTAGTCGTAGTAGTAGTCATAGTAATAGCCGTAGTAGTAAAAAGTAGCACTGGTAGTCGTAGTATGGATAGTATCAGTAGACGTAGTCGTGGTCGCAGTAGTAGTAGTCATAGTACCAGTAGTGGTCGACGTAGTCGTAGTAGTAGTCTTCGTAGGAGATTTGCATTAGAAGAAGTAGCGGCACTGGGAGTCGCAGTAGCTGTGACAGTAGTCGCAGTAGTAGTAGTAGTAGTAGTAGTAGTAGTAGTAGTAGTAGTCGTAGTAGTAGGAGTAGCACTATTGCTACCACTACTGCTACAACTACCACTACTACTACTACTACTGCTTACACTACTACTACTCGTACTACTACTACTACTACTACTACTACTACTACTACTACTATTTCTCGTACTACTACTACTACTACTACTACTACTACTACGGCTACTACTACTACTACTACTACTACTACTACTACTACTACTACTACCACTAGGAGTAGTAGCGGTGCTAGTAGTGGTAGTAGCAGCAGTAGTGGGAGTAGTCGTAGCAGTAATAGTCGTAGTACTCGGGGCAGTTGTAGCAGCAGTAGTGGTAGTAGTCGTAGTAGCCGTAGTAACCGTAGCAGTAGTAGTAGCAATAGGAGCAGTAGTCGCCGTAGTAGAAGTAGTCGTGCTAGTTGTGGCATTGAGAAGCAGTAGTAATAATAATAGCCGTAGTAGTAGGAATCGTAGTTTTCGCTGTAGTGGCCGCTGTCGTAGTTCCCGTCGTCGTAGTAGTAGAAATAGTAGTAACATGATAAGTCGTAGTATTCGTAGTAGTAGTAGTAGTAGTAGTAGTAGTAGTAGTAGTAGATGTAGTAGTAGTAGTAGTAGTAGTAGTAGTAGCAGTAGTAGTAACAGTAGCAGTGATTCTAGTAGTAGAGAGTCGGAGGAGCCGTAGTAGTAGTCGTAGTAGCAGTAGTCGTAGTAGTAGTAGTAGTACTATTGCTGGGTACGTTAGGAGCTGGAGAAGTGTGAGAAGGGGGGGGGGAGAAAGAGGGAGTGGAGTGGAGGGAAAGGAGGAGAGAAGGGAGGGGGGGAGAGGGAGGCGGTGAAGTGCAGATGGTGAGAAGAGGAAGAGGAGAGAGGAAGAAAGGTGGGAAAGGAGGGGGGTGTGGGGGGGTGGGGGGGTGGGGAGGATGGGATTTCTCTCACCTCTTAAGTATAGTAGTAGCAGTAGCATTCGTAGTAGTAGTAAGTATAGTAGTAGTAGATAGTCAATAGTAGATAGCAGTATTGTTAGAGATTATTAGCTGTAGTAGTAGTAGTAGTATAGTAGTCGTCGTAGTAAGTAGTAGTAGGAGTAGTCGTAGTAGAGTAGTAGTCAAGTAGTATTAGTAGTAGTAGTCGTAGGTGTATTAGTAGCAGTCAGTAGTAAGTAGTAGCAGTAAGTAAGCCGTATTGAAGTAGTAGTCGTCGTCGTCGGGGCACGGGCCGTCGGTATAATAGTAGTAGTAAGTCGTAGTCGTAATATTCGTATTCCGTAGTCCGTAATAGTAGTAATAGTAGTAAGTAGTAGTAGTAGTAGTATTAGTAGTAGTAGTATTAGTAGTAGTAGTAGTAGTAGCTAGTAAGTAGCTAAGTATAGTACTAGTAGTAGTGTAGTAGTAGTAGTAGTAGCAGTAGTAGTAGTAGTAGTAGTCGTAGTAGTAATTAGTAGTAGTAGCAGTAACTAGTAGTAGTAGTAGTAGTAGTAGTAGTCGTAGTAGTAGTAGTAGCAGTAGTAGTAGTAGCAGCAGTAGTAGTAGTAGTAGTAGTAGTAGTAGTAGCAGTAGTAGTAGTAGTAGTAGTAGTAGTAGTGGTGGTAGTAGTAGTAGTAGTAGTACTAGTAGTAGTAGTAGTGGTAGTCGTAAGCGTAGTGGCAGTAGGAGTAGCAGCCGCAGTAGCAGTAGCAGTATCAGCGACAGGAATAGTAGCAATAGTACTCCTACCCCCTGCTCCCCACCAAGGCGTCCATTGTCACCCTCTAAGGAAAAAAACGGCTCACCCAACCTGCGCGGGAAGCCATGGGGCGCTCACGGGCGCCCATCTAATAATTCAGAAGACAAGTGGCAACCCTCGCGTGCACGCGCTGAATAGGGGATGGTGAGCACAAGCTTCCTTTCCCGACCACGAGCCCCTTGGCAACCGCTGGTGCGTCGATAGGTCGAGTCGACTCTCGATATACGGAGTGCGCGGCGCCCTAGGGCGGATGGTGATGATGAGACCGTCCTCTGCGTCGCAGTCGCCTCCGTCTTCTTCGTCCTCGTCGTCGTCGCCGCCGTCCTCGTCGTCGTCGCCGTCGCCGTCGTCGTCGTCGCCCCCCCCTTTCGAGCCATCCCCCGCGTTTTTTGTTTCCCGACTCATCCTTCCTTGTCTTATTCATGTTTGTTCACGGCTTTTTTTTCCGTTTCCGCTTGGTCTGTCCTCGGTGCGTCATTGCGGTGGAAGTTGGGCGGAGTGCGCTGCGCGGAAGGAGGAGGGAGGGGAGGAGGACTGGAGGGGCAGGAGTGGGAACCTTGAAAGACTGAAGAGCGTCTCCTAACACCTCGGGGCCCCCTCTCCTTCTCCGTCTCTGTCTACCGTCCTTCGTCCTTGTTCTCCGTCCTCATCCGTCCCCCCCCCTTTCTTACGGATGCCACCCCCCCTCCCCTATCGGCTTCTTCCGTGTTTGGTGGGCCGCTGGAGGGCGTCTCCCCAGAGGATCTGGCGAAGACCAGGCGGGCTGCCAGCTCGGGCGAGAAGCTGGCCAAGGGCAAGGAAATCCTGGGGCAGGAGGAGGTCCGTGATTTCCACCCTCCCGAAGTGAGGAGGAGCAGGAGGCAGGGAGGGAGGGGGGCAGAGGAAAAGAGGGGAGCAGGAAGTGTAGGAAAGGAGCGACGATGAAGATTCAGAGGAGAAGAGGATGAAGGAAGGGATTTTTGGGGGGACTCTAGCAGGATCCGGGGGGCATCTGACACCTCCCTGGGTGTCTAGGAGGTTCCTAGGTCCGTCCTGCTTCCTCATACCCCCATCCTCATCCTCCCCCTCCTCCGGCTCCTCCTCGCATCATTACCTTCGTCATTGGACAGCTGGAGGTACATGACACCCCTTTTCAGGAGAGAGGGGCAGGATGAAGAGGAGGAGGCGAGCTGATGATGCAGGTGCTGATGCTGCTGATGCTAATGCTTCGGCGAGTGGTGACGCGGCGGTTGTTCGTGATGATGGTTTTGCCGATGATGACGCCGAGATTGATGATGCTGATGATGGTGGTGATGTTGATGCAGATGATTATTATGATGATGGTGCTGGAGATGATGCTGACGATGGTGATGATGGTGATCATGCGTATGACCATGATGATGATGGTGATGACGACGGTAATGATGATGGTATTGATGATGATGATGATGATGATGATGATGATGATGATGATGATGATGGTGATGGTGATGGTGATGGTGATGCTGACGATGGTGATGATGGTTTTGTTGTTATGATGATGACTATGACGATCATGATGATGGTGCTGGTGATGGTGATGGTGATCATGGGGGTGGTGCTGACGATGATGCTAATGATGATCATGATACTGATGCTGTTGATGATGATGATGAGGTTGTGGAGGATGTGGAGGAGGTCGTTGATCCGTGTGATGATTAGTAGGAGGCTGCTTACGAGCATAAGTGTGATGAGGCCACTGTTGCGGATGATGGTGATGATGATGATGATGATGAGGAGGAGGAGGAGGAGGAGGAGGAGGAGGAGGAGGTGGTGGAGTTGGACGATGAGCATGAGGAAGATGCTACCGTGGGCATTTTCGAGGTGAGCCACCGTAGGGTATGGTCTTCTTTGGTATTCTAGAGGCTGTGCCGGATTCTCCCTTCCTCTCTCCTCCCTCCGTCATTCATCCCTCCTTCCTCCTACGCACCTACCCTTCACCTTCGCATGCTCATCCTGAGGCCGGGGGGGGGGTGCGCGGCTCACCTTCGCGTCTGCGCCCCGCCCCCCGGGCAGAGGCGGAGGGAGGGAGGGAGGGTGGGTGGAGAAGCAAGGGCAGGAGGATGTGGAGGATGGACATGCGTGAGGAGGGGGAGCAGGAGGACAAGGAGAGGGAGGGGGCATGGGATGTTGACCAGGAGGATTATCAGGAGCAGAATGATCAAGAGAACGTGTGTACCTGTAGCGGCGGCAGCCATAGTAACAGCACCAGCAGCTGGCGCCCTGGTTGTGGCAGGAGGGGCAAGGGCACCCTCAAGGGCGCGAAGTTGTTCGCGCTTCGCGCTGCGCGGTTCGGCTCCGATTCCTCCTCACCCTCCACTTCTCCCCTGGGAGGCGGCGTGAGAGCGCGACGTTATTCGCACTTCGCGCTTCGCGCAGCGCGAAGCGCGAAGTTGGGAGCCCTTGTAGGGGTAGGCGCGAGCGCCTCAGCGGGCCCTGCCCACTCGCATCCGCCCTCCCAGGGCACGACTGCCACCGCCGGCGCAAAGTGGATCCCGGGACTGGCGTGCGCTCCCGCGCGCTCGTGCGCGCGCGGCCCTGCTAGCAAACAACTGGCGAATGAAAAACATGCGCCGCTCCGAAGTGAGAATTCATCTAAGGGCGCCCTCGAGGGCGCGAAGTTGTTCGCGCTTCGCGCTGCGCGGTTCGGCTCCGATTCCTCATCCTCCTCCTCTCCCCTGGCAGGCGGCGCGAGAGCGCGAAGTTGTTCGCACTTCGCGCTTCGCGCAGCGCGAAGCGCGAAATTGGGAGCCCTTGTGAATCTGGACTGGAACAGAGAGTATCACTCCGTTCGCTGGCAGACGGCCGTGATTCCAATAGGACTGGCTGCCGGAAAGCGCGCCGCGCCTGGACGGGAACTGAACCTTCAGGAAGACATTGACCAGCGATTAGGCCTGGCACGCGCTTCCGACGATTTTGCAAATGCTTCTTCTAGCGCGCGGCACTGACTTGATCAACCAACCCGTGTGTCTTCCACGCAGGAGTTCAGCTTTCAATCGCGGATGGGACCGGGGCGAGAGCAACATTTCGACCTTTCGCGCCCGATGGGCGTCGCGCCCCATTGCGCCACGCATTCACAATGCCTACAATGAAACGTGCATGTTGAAAGACACGTCGACTACTTAGCATGCTGTATGGGCAGTGGAGAGCCACCCACCTGTCCGGGCCACTGGGCAGGGGGATTGGAGTGACAGCACGTACCAAGGAGAGGGAAGGGTATAAGGAGGAGGCAGGAGTGGTAGGAAAAGGCGAATCGGGATGGTGATGAAAAGCAGCGCATTGGGATGGTGACGGAGGTGAGGACAAGTGCGCGAGGACGGGGCGAGGCAGCAGGGTGCAGAGGGCGGGGAGGGGGGTTGGAGCAGGAGAGCAGCGGCTGCAGCAAGTGCAGGCAGTGCTTTCGCAGCTACTTCTGGCTCGGGCTCGCCCGCCCGCCCTCCTCCCCCACACCTTTCGCTCACTCCTCCCTCGATTTCTCCCTCCCTCCCTCATCCTTTACCGTCCGTAGCGATGTTGGTTCGAGTCCGTAGCGTGGTTCAGGCGCCACGGGCGGGCGAAACCATTGTGGCAGAGGGGGGGCGCGGCCCATGCCTCTTCCCATTCTGGTAATTGTACTGTGGGTTCCCCGCATCTTGTCAACACCTTCGTATCCTTTTCGCAAACTGTTGCGCCACGCTCATGGCGAAGTCTTCTGCTTTCAGTCCTCGAGGCGGCGAGCCGTTCAGTGGACACCAGCAGCAACGTCAGTCGTGGGCGAAGCTGTGGTATTTCAAGCATTGCTGGTCTCGTTCCACGGGACATAAGTGGTGGATCGGGGCGGACCTCCAGGAACGCTCGCAAGTCGTCGGCGCTTGCAGGCAACAGAGTGCCAGAGGTACCGTCCACATCGACTAACGTTGTTGAGACGGTTGGCCACTCGCCCGACCCGACGCCCACAGTACAGGCCAAGCGTCTACGGGCAGAAGTCGCCAGGCAACGAGGGCGCCATGGCAGTCGACGAGGGGCAGCAGCGACCCGATTCGCACGCCGACGCCAGGAAGCAGCTGGGCGTCAACACCGAGCAGCTCCTGGAGGTTGACAACCTTGGCGGCGAGGAGTTCGAGGAGCTCCGGGAGAAGCTGCGCGGCAAGCAAGCGAGCCTTTGCATGCAGATCGCGAAGGGCAAGTCTCTCGACACACGCCTCCGCGAGATGTCGCTCCAGCGCTCCAAGTTGCTGCGCAAGCGGGAGCGTTTGACGGAGGTGGTTGAGGAGTCCCGAGCAGCTGTGGTCGAGGCGCAGAAGGCAGTCGACGATGCCGTCAGGGCGCTGGAGACCACTGCCAATGATATCGTGGACCTGGAAACCGAGCGGTGCCAGCTGGTGGCAGGTGCTCCGCACGCGCCGCAGCCACCAGGCGGGCCCCACGGCGGCGCCAACGGCACGAGCTTGCAGCAGGCCGTCGTCGAGGGACTCACGGTGGGGCGAGGTGCTTGAAGGATTTGGAGGCAGCGCCGACTTCGCACGCAGGCTGCACGAGTGCCTCCACGAGGCCAAGGCAGCCGAGGAGGCGCAAAGCGCCGAGCGCAGACGATTGGCCGCCGAGAAAGCAAGCCAGCAGCATCATGCTTCGCAGCAGGAAGCTGAGCGCACTGCCAGAGAGACCGCGGAGGCGCAAGCCAAGTCCGACGAAGACCAGCAGTGGCAGCAACGGGAGCGGGTTTTCCAAGTGGCAGCCACAGATCATCCAGACCTTCTGCGCGACTTTCTGCGATCGGTGGCGTAGGAAGTGCCAGCAACGGCAAACAAAGGTAGGGTCGATGCTCTCGTCCTTCGCGAAGAGGGTCAAAACGCAGGCGTGAGGGGCCCGTGGTTCTGATCAGTATGTGCGTTCATCTTCTCGTGCGTATCGTGGTGCGTATCGCGACGGCCAAGGCAAACGCATACAACCAGTTGGCCGAGATGCTTGAGGCCGGCGCGCCCATTTCCTGGGCGGGGCGTCCTATCCTGCATGTGCAGGAGTATCGTCTACCTACGGCTAAGGTAGGAGGATTCCAAACTCGGATGCAAAACGTTCGTTCTCATATCGAGTCGGCGGCAGCAGTTGAAACAGGAGTTGGGCCGGACACGTCAGGAGATGCGGCTGTGTTAACTCCTAAGCTCGCGCAGGTCAGCTCAAGGCCGCTTTTCGAAGCAGCTAAGGGCATCCTCGCTCGAGGCCGTGGTGTAGCAGCGTTTGTTCACACTGCGTTCACAGGTGAGTCGCGGCGGTTTCGTGTTCCACTTGCATGTGAATGGGGCAGCAGAACATGTTCGTCCGCACGACTGTCGCTAAAGATTTGCTTCGAATTCGCGAGCTGGGTTACGAGTGGATTCCGGCGGCGGATCTCAATGCGGTCAGATGCTTGATGGCAGTTGGAAGGGGCTCTTGTGACACCCAGCGCGCCGGCCTGCGTTCAGACTCAACAAGGCACCAGCACCGACTGCTTCGTCATGTCTGAGGGGGTTGCGATCAGAGCAGGGAAGATGGACGTGATCGACGCGGCCGCGACATAGCCCCACCGCCCTGTCATCATGGTCTGAATGGCAAGGGCACTGGCATGGTGCAGAGTGGTCGTCCAGCCCCGTTCGGTGCCGGCGCTGGCGCCAGTGGCTTGCGCTAGATTCCCAGGGTCGCGGACCTCGTTCCATCGGCAGCAGGGCTCGGCCACGACTCAGATGCAGCTGCCGCGCTGCTGGGGCGTGGTCATCGAGGGGATCGAGATTGAGTTGCTGGACAGGCGCGACAGAGCTGGCCCCCGCAGGGCAGCCCGCTCAGGACGGGCTGAAGAGCGCCAAGTTCGGCGGCAGAAACTGATGTCGGCGCCCAGACAGCGCCAGCCTCGGCCACCACGTGAACTTGCAGCGCGGGGTTGCAGCGGCCAGGTGGCCCCGACATCCTCGCAGCGCGCATTGCGCGCAGTCAAAACACGTCCCGAACTTGCCGGCGGACGTTGACGAGCAGCCGAGGAGGCCGCGGCTCGTGGCGAAGGCGCTGCTTGACACGGAGGCCTTCCTCGTCATGATGCGACGGCTAGACTGGGCCGGCGTGCATTTCGATAGCCTGCTTAGATGGGTGCGGATACTATGAAACACTAAATATATCTATTGCGCACTATAGGATCCCATCAACATGTACTATAAATAAGAAAAATAGTAAACTGTAGTGAAAATAATAAAACAAATAGTGTTAAATAGTGAAAATAGTAAAAATAGTGAAGAATAATGAAAAATAGTGAAACAAATAGTGAAAATGAAACAATATGCAAATTCTAAGAAAAATCACAAACCAGCTTGCTTCTCTTCCCTTCTCTCCTGACTTTCCGCAGCGGCAGGCCGCTTTTACATTGCAAGTTGCACAGTGCAGCGGTTTGGCCGCTTCAGAACTTTCCTTTTTAATCACGCCCAGAACGTTGCGCTCCAACGGGGGAGGGGAGGTTAAGGAGAAGGAGGAGGGAGGGCAAATGCGTTCGAATCCCTGGATGACAACCTCTTGTCGCGCTCGTACTGGGCCCGCGCAAGGCGTCGCTGTAGCCCCTGAGATGACAATGGCAGCGGCAAAACTGAAGGGAACCAAGAAGCTGAAAAGGCAAAGCGGTCGCACCGCTCCTCCTCCTCCTCCTTTTCTCCTCCTCCTCCTCTTCCTTTTCGTCCTCCTTTTGGATGACCTGCAAGACGGTCATTCCCAGAATCAGAATTTAAAGGGGCAAAGCGGACGCGCCGCTGTTCCTCTTCCTCCTACCCCTCCTCCTCCTCGTCCTCCTCCTCCTCTTCCTCGTCCCCCTGCTCCTTGTCCTCTTCGCCCTCCTCCTCCTCCTCCTCCTCCTGCTCTTCCTCCTCCTCCTCCTCCTCCTCCTCCTCTCCCTCTTGGATGGCCTCGCAAAGCGATCGCGCGCGAAGGATCGGGGCGTGAGGGGCAGAGCGGACGCACCGCTCTTCCTCCTCGTCCTCCTCAACCTCCTCGTCCTCCTCAACCTCCTCGTCCTCCTCCTCCTCTTTCTCTTCCTCCTCTTCCTCCTCCTCCTCCTCCTCCACCTCCTCATCCTCCTCCGCCTCCTGCTCCTTCCTCCCCTCCTCCTCCTCCTCCTCCTCCTCCTCCTCCTCCCTCCCCCCCCCCCCCCCCCTGGATAGCTTCGCAAAGTGGCAAAGCGGTCGCGCCGCTCCGATTGTCTCTCCCCCTCCTCCTCCTCCTCCTCCTCCTCCTCGCCCCCTTGTCTTCCCTTGGGTGGCCTCGCGAAGCGGTCGCGCCGATAAATCTCAGGAAATGCTCTGGCAAGTGCAATCGCGCCAGCGCTCGACGCTTGCAGGCACTTCGGCGCCTGCGGGTACTTATGCCATATCCGCCAATAACAGCGTTCCAGAAGCCTCTTGTGTCCAGAGAGGCTGTGCCATGAAGGAGTCGCACTGCGCGAACTTCGGGGCGTCGTCCTTTCGCCACCGCGAGGCGCTGGGCAACGCCTGGCAAACAAGTGGCACGTGTGCCATGGCTCTTGCACAAGAAGAAGGGGGAGGAGGAGGATGTGGGGGAGGAGGGGTGGGGGGGGGGGGAGAGGACGGTCGGGGCGGAGGGGGCACTGGGCGGGCGCCGGAAACGCGGGGGGGCGCTGAGACGGCGCGGGGGAGGAGGCGGAGCGGGGAGGGGGGGGGTGCGGTGCCGAAATAAAATGGTCGGGGCGGAGGGGGCACTGGGCGGGCGCTGGAGCCGCGGGGGGGGCGCTGAGACGGCGCGGGGGAGGGGGCGGAGCGGGGGAGGGGGTGCGGTGCCGAAATAAAGTGGTCGGGGCGGAGGGGGCGCTGGGCGGGCGCTGGAGCCGCGGGGGGGCGATGAGACGGCGCGGGGGAGGGGGCGGAGCGGGGGGGGGTGCGGTGCCGAAATAAAGTGGTCGAGGCGGAGGGGGCACTGGGCGGGCGCTGGAGCCGCGGGGGGGCGCTGAGACGGCGCGGGGGAGGGGGCGGAGCGGGGGGGGGGTGCGGTGCCGAAATAAAAGTGGTCGGGGCGGAGGGGCACTGGGCGGGCGCTGGAGCCGCGGGGGCGCTGAGACGGCGCGGGGGAGGGGGCGGAGCGGGGGGGGCGGGGGAGGGAGCGGAGCCGGGGGGGGGGGGGTGCTGTGCCGAATAAGTGGTTCGGGGCGGAGGGGCACTGGGCGGGCGTGAGACGCGGGGGGGCGCTGGAGGCGCGGAGGGAGGGGGCAGAGGGGGGGGGTGCGGTGCCGAAATAAAGTGATCGGCGGGAGGGGGGCTGGGCGGGCGTGGAGCCGCGCGGGAGGCGCTTGTGACGGCGCGCGTGTGAGGGGGGAGCGGGAGTGGGGGGGGTTGCGGCCGCGAAATAAAGTGGTCGGGGCGGAGGGGGCACTGGGCGAGCGCAGGAGCCGCGCGGGGGCGCTGAGACGGCGCGGGGGAGGGGGCGGAGCGGAGGGGGGGCGCGGTGCCGAAATAAAATGGTCGGGGCGGAGGGGGCACTGGGCGGGCGCTGGAGCCGCGCGGGGGCGCTGAGACGGCGCGGGGGAGCGCTGAGACGGCGCGGGGGAAGGGGCGGAGCGGGGGGGGGGTGCGGTGCCGAAATAAAGTGGTCGGGGCGGAGGGGGCGCTGGGCGGGCGCTGGAGCCGCGGGGGGGCGCTGAGACGGCGCGGGGGAGGGGGCGGAGCGGGGGGGGGGTGCGGTGCCGAAATAAAATGGTCGGGGCGGAGGGGGCGCTGGGCGGGCGCTGGAGCCGCGGGGGGGCGCGGAGACGGCGCGGGGGAGGGGGCGGAGCGGGGGGGGGGGCGGTGCCGAATAAAGGGTCGGGGCGGCTGGCACTGGGGGCGCTAAGCCGCGGGGGGCGCTGAGACGGCGCGGGGGAGGGGGCGGAGCGGGGAGGGGGGGTGCGGTGCCGAAATAAAGTGGTCGTGGCGGAGGGGGCACTGGGCGGGCGCTGGAGCCGCGCGGGGGCGCTGAGACGGCGCGGGGGAGGGGGCGGAGCGGGGAGGGGGGGTGCGGTGCCGAAATAAAGTGGTCGGGGCGGAGGGGGCACTGGGCGGGCGCTGGAGCCGCGCGGGGGCGCTGAGACGGCGCGGGGGAGGGGGCGGAGCGGGGGGGGGGTGCGGTGCCGAAATAAAGTGGTCGGGCGGAGGGGGCACTGGGCGGGCGCTGGAGCCGCGGGGGGCGCTGAGACGGCGCGGGGGAGGGGGCGGAGCGGGGGGGGGTGCGGTGCCGAAATAAAGTGGTCGGGGCGGAGGGGGCACTGGGCGGGCGCTGGAGCCGCGGGAGGGCGCTGAGACGGAGGGGCGCATGATGATGATGATGTGGATGATGATGATGATGATGATGGTGATTATGATGGGGGGGGGGGGGGGGGGGGGGGGGTGCGGCGCCGAAATAAAGTGGTCGGAGCTCTAGACACCCTGTGCAAGAGAATAAAATGCAACTCCTGAACACTCAACGCCACGTTGCCGCCTTCCTCGGCGCCGCCGGGGGTAAAATAGCGCTTCTCACCAATACGCAGAATATTTCCAGCTGATATGCGAGAGCCACCCGCAAGAACGACCTTCGAAACGTTCATGACGTCGTTGTATTTGATGCCGCACACCAAGGCATTCCCAAATGAAACATTATGTTGCGCATCGTGGCACTGAAGGGCAATAGCTCGGGTCAGCAATGATTTCTCGAAGCACCGCGTGTTGTCGATGAATTCAGCGATCCGCAGTGGTTTTTTTATGGTACCTCTCCGTCACAAGCGTATCATGTGCGAACCCATCCCTGAGCACCTGTCGCGGCAGGTGCCTGCAGAAATGAAACTTCGGGATGTACATGCCGCAATCACCGTGCGCAGACTCGAAAGCCACGGCGTGGTCGCGGAGCGCCACGGCCCGAGCATATGCCACAGCCGCGCCCCTCTTGGCCAGCAAATACAGAAAAATTGATTTGGCCAGCGCGGCAAAGGAAGCCAGCTCCTTTGCAAAGTCCAGCTTGAACTGAGCGGACCCAGCGGTAAGTGCATCGAGAGCGCGCCGAATGAGCGGAACGGCCGCGATGATCTCGCTCGCCTTGGCGCTGTATTTCTCGCTGGTCTGCAAGTGCTTTTGCCGCTGGTCGCTGAAAAGCCCGTTGGCGTCCAGCATGCCGCTGGTCGCTGAAAAGCTGCAAGTCTGCCACTGCGCGCTGGCGATGTCCCTGAAGCGCTCCGACGTCAGGCCGACGGCAGCGAGGCGGCACGGCAACTCACTCAGTTCAATTTGAGCGATCCCATTTATGATCACGAAGTGTGCTGGGTCGTACGCGTGCATGTCCAGCGACACGTGCTGGCGAAGCTCAGCGTCCAATAGCAAACCATCTGGCACGTGATTAACGCCGTGCATCTTGCATTGCCCCTCGAACGCGCCCTCGGGCAGCGCGGCTTGCAGACGCTGGGGCAGGTCCGCGGAGAAGAACAGGTCCTCCGCGGCGCGCGCGTCGAACAGGTTGGGATCAGAGCACGAAATGGGCGCCAGCGTGCTCGCCCTGCCATGCGCTGACAGCAGGGGCTCCGAGTGGTCGCATGTGCCGTGCACATTCTTGCACAGAGCGCAAGGAATTACGCCAGCGGCGCCCTTCAAGCACAAGGCATTTTTAGCGCCATCTTCGTCATAAAGCAGGTTCGACAGCTTAAAGAAGATGTGCGCAGGGGCGCCGCCAGGCCCAATGCCATCAACGAGGATGCCCCTCTGCGGCGCGCTGTCTGGGCCAATAAAAAGTCGTCGCAACAGTCGGCGAACGACTCCAGACATCTTGCCCGCAACTTTATCGACCACTGCGTGGCGAACAAAAGCGAGAGGCAACCAAGCGTCCTCGCACGACACCGCGTCAGGGCCGAAGGAGCGGAAGCTCCCGTAAAACGAGAGCGTCTTGCGTTTGTTATCTTGCCGCAATACATTGCCTGGTACGAACTCATCGAAGTACAATGTGAAGTCCCGCGGCGCCGCTGGGGAGCACGGGAATTTTCTTACAGTTGTGGGCAGCAAATTTCTGAAGCTCGCACATTCGGAAGCGCAGTGTTGAAGGAGGCTGGCGATATTGACGACGGGCATGTCGAAGGCCGTGCCGCTTGCCGAGTTCAGCTGTATTGGCGCATCCAGAAATTCTGATGCGAATTCATCGTTAGCCTTTCTGATCCTCCACTTCGTCACGTCGTCAATGATCTCTGGCTGCCCCTTCAAGCAGCGCGCAATGCCGATCACTGCCGCGTTCGACGCTTTAAACGAGGCAATCAGCGGAGCAAATGCGCGCGACCTCTGGGAGACGTTCTCGCCCGCGTCGGAGCTTGAACGTTTCATCGGAGATGAGGCTGGCTCGATCAAAAACTGGCTCGAGCCCGAGCTGGCTCGGGCGAAAGCTGGCCTGGGCCAGCGCTGCGGTTGAGGCGGCGCTGAGAGGGGGCATTGGCATGAACGTGCAGGCGTAACGAAGCGGTCAGACCGCTGCGCTGGTGCAAATACAAGCGAAGCGGCAATGCCGCTGCAAGTTGAGAAGGACATCACTATAGCAAAGCGGCAATGCCGCTGCAATGCAACTACAAGTAAAGCGGCAATGCCGCTGCAAGTGAAAACGCCATCATTAGCAAAGCGGCAATGCCGCTGCTGCGTGCGACAACATCATGATGTATTCCGTGGTTGGGGAGGAGGGATAAGCGGTCAACTCGTGCAGGAGGGGAGGGGGGAGGAGGAGAAGGAAGAGGGGGGGGGAGGGAGGGGGAGGAGGGAAGCGCGTTTGCTATGGGAACTGCATCGGCGCGGACTGCTGAGAGGAGCAACGCAGCAGCTCCCGATGTATACGACGCTAGCAAGAGGAGCAACGAGCTCCTTATAAATCCTACGCGAGAGCGGTAACGTCCGCTGTGTGCCCCTGCAAGCACGCTCAGGAGCAACGAGCTCCTTATAAATCCTACGCGAGAGCGGTAACGTCCGCTGTGTGCCCCTGCAAGCACGCTCAAAGTCCAGGTAGCTACCGCCACGGTCATGCCATCGGTATCCAACCAGTCGATGGAGACTTACTCCGAAGTGATCTGGCCAGAGCCCCAGTGGATCACTTCTTCTTGGCCCACGACTGCGTCTCGAAAGCAGCCTTGATATTCTTCATCCACGATGTCATGTAGTTGACAGCCGTCTTAACCTCCTCCTCCCTGACGTCTGGGACGACATCCTCGTCCTCCAGGCACTTGTTGCAATGCTCCACAACATCATTCAGAAACTTCTGCTTTTTGGTGGCCTCCTCAGTGTACGTCGTCGGCGCCTGAAATGAGAGGGGGCGACTCCCCCCTCCTCCTCCTCCTCCTCCTCCTCCTCCTCCTCTTCCTCCTCTGCCTCCTCCTCCGCCTCCTCCTCCTCCTCCTCCGCCTCCTCCTCCTCCCCATCGTCAGATCCGATCTGACTCCGTCGCCTTCTTCGCGCGCTCATCGCGCAGAAGATCCCCCGTCTTCTTCAGCAATGGCTTCACCGCCAACAGCGCCTTGTTAACGGTCTGCAAGCCCTTGGTGCGCTTCTTCTGTTCCTGCCTTTTGCGGGCTGCCTCCTCTTTGGCCATCTCCCTGTCCATGGCTTTCTGAATCTTCTCAGCCTCGCGGGCCGCCTTCTTCTCTGCTGCGAGCTTCGCCTTGCGCTTGGCCGCAAGCTCCTTTGGGCTGAGGCCCGCGTCAGACCCTGAAAGCTCTTCCTCGTCATCGTGCTTGCCCTTCCTTCTTGTCCTTCTTGCCTTTCTTGCCCTTCTTTCCCTTCTTGCCCTTCTTACCCTTCTTGCCCTTCTTCTTTTTCTTTTTCTTGTCGGAGCTCGAGGAGCTGGAGCTGCTGCTGCTGTCGCTGCTGCTGCTGCTGCGCTGGCGCTTCTTTGAGCCATTCTGCTTCGGCAGCTCCGCTGGAGCCTCCTCGAGCGCCGCTGCTGCTCCTGCCGCTGTTGCGCTCTGCGGCTTTTCAGCTTCCTCGGCAGCCTCCAGGAAGGCTGACGCTCTGCGCTTGCGATTGCGGCCAACTTTTTAGCTATCTCCTGCATGATGACCTCCTTGATCCTGGCCTCCGAGATCTCGTGGATCTGAACCCGGTACGTCTTCCCGAGAACTGGATGATCCTCGATGTCAGCAGCCTGTGTTTTCTCCTCAATATCTTTCGTGTTGTATCCCAGCTTCTCGTACACAGACAAGGGCAGGAATTGCCCAGCGTGGGTCTCCGTGATGCGCTTCATGCGCACATTCATCAGCATCCCCTTCATCGCGTCGCGGCAAGCAGCAGCTGCTGACCCGCAATTCTGGTAGAAGTGATCCTGCTCCTCCGTGGTGAGCTCGTCGAACTCCGCAATCGGCCACCCGCCGAAAATCCGTCGAAGTGTTTGGTCGCGCGCCCTGCACGCGGCACACGTGATGACCGTGCCGCCATGGGTGATCTTACAACCCTGTGCAAGCGGATTCGTTTCCTTCTTGCACATGGAGCACTTCGGGTCGCCCTGCGAGAGCAGGGCCTCAACCTCTTCCTCCCTCTTGTCGTCGTCCGACAGCTGCTCCACTGGCACGTCCTCATCTTCAGCCTCCTCGCCCGCCTCCTCTTCAGCCTCCACTGGCACGTCCTCCTCTTTGTCAGGCAGGGTGTCCCCTGTTGCCTCTTTGCCAGGCTTTGCCGCCTCCTTGGCTGCCTCGGGCTGGGGCGGACAGGGCGGGCGGGCGTCGCTCAGGGATTCTGCTGGCGCGACCTCGACAGCGTCTCCCGCCTTTGGCGCATCCTGGCTGCCTGCCGCGGTCTGGCGCTGGAAGGGCGACTGCAGCGCGTTCTGAGCTGCCACTGGCGCCATGGGGGCAGGGCTGTCGTCGGAGAAGCTGGGCATGATCATCGTGTTGGCGATGACCTGTGCTGCGTCTGCTGCATCGGTAGTATCGCCTGAAGAGGTGCGGGGGGGGGGGGTCGGGTGCCAAGCGGTCGCGCCGCTGTGAGGGCATGAGAAAAGAGCGGAGGGAGAGATGATGTGAGGGCACGCCGGGGGTGGGCCCGCGCTGGGGCCGCCCGCGGAAGACGATGATTTCGATCTTCCGAGCGATGCGAGGAAGTTGGCGAGCCTGCCGCCAGTCGGGGTGGCCCCCCTGAAGACGGCGGTGGGGCGCTGCAAGATCCACCCTTGCTCGCTTCAGTACCTAACTGGCGCTTTGCTCGCGGCATTGGCTGCTTTGTCGATGCATCGCGAGCGTGCCTTCTGCTGGCCAAGCAAGCGATTGGTTGGGGGAGTAGTCAGATTACCCAGTCCTGACGGAGGGCGCAGACTGATATTGATTCTAGACACCATCCTACGCGTCTCGGCAGGATTCGCCGAACCGTAAGCGATGGGTCAGTGGGAGGTGGGGAGTCCCGCTCGGGAGTTCTGTGGGTGGGGGAAAGGGTGGAGCTCGAGTGGCTCGGTTTTCGATTTGGGAATATCTGCCGAAGTGGCTCGAGCCGAGGGCTGGTGCTCGGTTTCCCCTTTGCTCGACATGATCAAATGTTACGATATGATAGAACTCGCGGTGCCGTTCCAGGTCTCACGCGAGCAGGATTCCCGCTCCGTCGCGGATGGATAGTGACGCGGTCCAACATGGCTCCGCGTCGAATAGATGGAGATGGGTCGTCATCAGAACCCTTTGTTTCGTACCGAGGCAGACTTTCAGGACGTCCGGCTGCAACTTCAATTACGTTCGCCGCGTTGCCGCAGCCGATCAGTTGTTTTGTGTCCGGCAATTTCCTGTGCAGGCGCGTGCCCTGATGAATGACGCGCGTCTTCAATGGCTGGGTCCCGACGCCGCTCAGGGTGCGCAGATTTCTGCTGCTGTGTCCCGTTGGGGTCATGCTGGCGCGTCCGATTCGTGCTCGCCCGCGTGAGTCTTGCATGCTGGCGCGTCCGGTCGAAGTCATGCTGCGGACGAACAGTGCGGGATGCGTGGCCACCGGCTTAGCAGCAGCACAGCAAATGGCTAGCTCGTCTAGGCTTTTAGGCACAAGTAGATTTGCGCACGTTGGAAATCTTGGCCGCGACCTTTTTGGAAAACGCTAGCTCCGAGAAGTTGAAGCCGAGAGGCGAGTTGCGTAGGTGAGGCGTAAAGGTCGTATCCAGCTGATTCGTCGCGCAGCGGGGGCCAAGGTGGCAGGCATGTGGCGCGCTGGTGTGATGCCGGGCGAAGGGCGCCGGGCCTCCGTGTCAAGGGTGAAAAAATGAGGTTTCTCAAGGCTAGAGCTCGGGGCCTCCTGTCTGTTGGGGGAGTGGCGCGCGTTGCGCCTCTTGTTCGCGCGTGAGGATCCGAGCTGCGACCTCGTCGTGGACGTGGCCACCACCCTTGTGTTCAAATGCTGCCGCGCGGTCTGTGGCATCGGGGCTCCCGACTCGGATGCGAGCGCCCTGGAAGGCTGCTAACGATCGGCTTGAAGGCAAGCCCCATTGGAATATGTCCCAGGGTCCCTTGAGAGCCGCGATGCTGTCATTGCTCAGGGTAGGGTGGTCGCTCGTGTCTCACCGCCAAATTCGCACTGATGAAGGTGTGCCGATTTTGTTTATTTTCGCTTGCCCTTGCGATTTCAAGAGCATCAACCGCGCTCAACTTCGGCAGGTCCTGGGAGCCATCCCCGTGGCCAGTGGCCAAGAGAAGGTTTGGGGCAGGGCCCTCGGGCGAGGAGTTCTGTCGGTCAGGGGCTCCGCCAGGGTGCCATTCGCGGGCCCCCAGGCGGCGTGCTCTGGCCGCCGGCGCGAACATTTTCGTTGCGGGCTGATCTCCGAGCGTGAGTTCGGGTTCGAACCCACAGGCGCCTTCGGGCATCAGCGGCATAAATGCAGACGGGTCTGGGAGCCGAGCGACTATCCCAACGAGGCGTCTCTGTTCCCAGCTGGCATTCAAGAGCATGCGAAATGGCCGAGGGATCAGGCGGGGCCCGGCCGAGATGCAAGCTGAGGATCACCTTGGCGAAGCTGTCCCAAGCTTCTTCGTGGAGTGGCAACCACACGACCCGGGCCCGCGCCGCGATGCCTCGGTCGGGAGCCTGGAGACGGGGGTCAATGCAAACGGGGGTCAGCCAGGGCGCCAGATCCTGTAGGATCCTGCGAAGACCCCCTCTGGCTGACCCGGGTTAGCGAGCCGCTCGTGGCCGCGAGGCGGCCGCGCGTATTGGCTGACCCGGGTTTGCGAAGATTTGCGTTGCAGTTTTTTTCATGCATTGCAGTTTTTGGTTTCCTGCTGACCCGGGTCTGGGTTGACTTGGGTCAGAAGATCCCCGACTCGGAGCGTGGACGCACGCGCGGCGCAGCTGCGCGGTCGACGTCGTCATCCGTAGGCGGCACGGCTGGGGTGCTTGGCTGGGAGGCCGCTCTGGGGAACAACGTCGGGAGGCAACGGCGGGCCTCCTCTTACATTCCTTGCCTCATCAACAACTTTTCCCTGCCGCACCCCCAGGCCAGTTCTTAGGGCGGGCCGGGCGTTTCGCTTGAGACCTCCTCGCCATTTATGATCTGGGAAGCTCAACATTGACCACAGTTTCACAAATAGAGGGCGGGTGGTTTTCAAAATGTGGCTCTCGCTTTAGTGCCGCGCGCTTTCGTTTCAAAAGCTTGCAAGAGGTTTACAGGTTGAGGGCGGGCCGTTTTCAAAAATGTGGTTCCCGCCATAGCGCCGCGCACATTCGTTTTACCAGCTTGCAAGAGCTTCACGGTTTGAAGGCGGGTGGTTTTCGACATGTGGTTCTCGCCTTAGTCCCGCGAGCATTCCTTTATAAAAACTGCAAGAGCTTCACGGATTGAAGGCGGTTCCTTTTCAACATGTGGTTCTCACCTTAGCGCCGTGCGGATTTGTTTGTATAGATAAAATATACAAGAGTTTCACAGGTTCCCATGATCAACGTGCCAAAAATAGTGTTTTGGAAGGATTCAAGTTTGTGAGTGCGCAACAGTTACGTTGATTCGCGGTGTTGAAGTCCCAGGGATGACTTTCTGTTGCGTATCCAGATCGTCAAGACGCAACAGTCAGGCTGATCCGTGGCGTTGGAACCCCGAGAGCAATGTTTTGGCATGCTTCAGGGTCTTCCAGCACTTGTCTTCAAACGAGGCATCTCCCTCAGCGGAAATGAACCGTTGTGGAAGCCTATGAAGAGGGAGCTTGGAGGGAGGGTTTATTCCAACATCTTTGATCATTCTTGGGTTTGTACTGGTCCTCATCCGTCTCCTCCATCTCCTCCTCTTCCTCCTCCTCTTCCTCCTCCTCCTCCTCCTCCCTGCTCTCCCCCTTGCGCCGTCCCTGCCCTGGCCGCCATGGGCTGGGACGAGAGGCCCGCGGACCCCGAGCGGCTGCCCGCGCTCCTGTCCTCCGCGGAGGCTGCCCTGAGGGAGGAGCGGCACTCCCTGGGCGCCGGCCAAAAGTGTCGGTCGTGATTGGGGCGGGCGCGGAGGGATGAGGAACATGATGCTGATGGCGGTGGCGATGAGGATGAGAACGAAAACGAGGATTAGGGTGATGATGAGGATGCGGATGATAATGAAAACGATGTTGATGATATTGAGCACGATGATGATGATGATGATGATGATGATGCTGATGATGATATTGATAATGATGATGCTGATGATGATGATGGCCGCTATGATGACGATGGTGATGATGATTGTCATGATCATGGTGATCATGACAATGCTGCTGATGGTGATGATGACGACGCCGACGGGCACAACAATTATGACGACGAAGATGATGACGACGGGAAGAAAGGAAGGATGATGGAGGCGGGTGCAGAAGGATGAGGAGCATGATGTTGATAACGACGAGGATAATGCCGATGCCGATGATGACAACGACGAGGACGACGATGATGATGATGATAGTGATGATGGTGGTGATGATGCTGATACTGATGGTGATGATGATGTTGACGGTGATTGTAGTGCTGATGCTGATGCTGATGCTGATGAGATGACTAGCCGGCCGCTCTGCGGTTGATCGGGAGTTTCTGTATATAGAAGAAGGTGCGTGCGCTTGTTGGCGAGGGTGAGGATGAGGTTCCTCCTCCTCCTCCTCCTCCTCCTCCTCCTCCTCCTCCTCCATCCTTCTCTTGCCTCCGTCTGTCCTCCTCCACCCCGCAGCTCCATCATCTTCTCCTCCTCCTCCTCCTCCTCCTCCTCCTCCTCCTCCTCCTCCTCCTCCTCCTCCTCCTCCTCATTCCTCCTCTGGGCACCTCCCCCGGGGCGCGGATCCACCGGATCTGTCCGGATCTGTCCGGAAACGGTGCCGGAGGCCGCTCTGGGCTCCTCTGGGCACCTCCCCCGGGGCCGGTTTTGTGAGGATGTCTCAAGCGAGGGCGCCGGTTTGGGATTCGTCGGCGGATCCACCGGATCCAGCGGATCTGTCCGGAAACGGTGCCGGAGGCCGCTCTGGGCTCCATGGGCACCTCCCCCGGGGCCGGTTTGGGATTCGTCGGCGGATCCACCGGATCCAGCGGATCTGTCCGGAAACGGTGCCGGAGGCCGCTCTGGGCTCCTCTGGGCACCTCCCCCGGGGCCGGTTTTGTGAGGATGTCTCAAGCGAGGGCGCCGGTTTGGGATTCGTCGGCGGATCCACGGATCCCGGATCTGTCCGGAAACGGTGCCGGAGGCACCTCCCCCGGGGCCGGTTTTGTGAGGATGTCTCAAGCGAGGGCGCCGGTTTGGGATTGTCCGGTCGGATCCAGATCCACCGGATCTGTCCGGAAACGGTGCCGGAGGCCGCTCTGGGCTCCTCTGGGCACCTCCCCCGGGGCCGGTTTTGTGAGGATGTCTCAAGCGAGGGCGCCGGTTTGGGATTCGTCGGCGGATCCACCGGATCCACCGGATCTGTCCGGAAACGGTGCCGGAGGCCGCTCTGGGCTCCTCTGGGCACCTCCCCCGGGGCCGGTTTTGTGAGGATGTCTCAAGCGAGGGCGCCGGTTTGGGATTCGTCGGCGGATCCACCGGATCTGTCGGATCTGTCCGGAAACGGTGCCGGAGGCCGCTCTGGGCTCCTCTGGGCACCTCCCCCGGGGCCGGTTTTGTGAGGATGTCTCAAGCGAGGGCGCCGGTTTGGGATTCGTCACCGGATCCACCAGATCTGTCCGGAAACGGTGCCGGAGGCCGCTCTGGGCTCCTCTGGGCACCTCCCCCGGGGCCGGTTTTGTGAGGATGTCTCAAGCGAGGGCGCCGGTTTGGGATTCGTCACCGGATCCAGCGGATCCAGCGGATCCACCGGATCTGTCCGGAAACGGTGCCGGAGGCCGCTCTGGGCTCCTCTGGGCACCTCCCCCGGGGCCGGTTTTGTGAGGATGTCTCAAGCGAGGGCGCCGGTTTGGGATTCGTCGGCGGATCCAGCGGATCTGTCCGGAAACGGTGCCGGAGGCCGCTCTGGGCTCCTCTGGGCACCTCCCCCGGGGCCGGTTTTGTGAGGATGTCTCAAGCGAGGGCGCCGGTTTGGGATTCGTCGGCGGACCCACCGGATCCAGCGGATCTGTCCGGAAACGGTGCCGGAGGCCGCTCTGGGCTCCTCTGGGCACCTCCCCCGGGGCCGGTTTTGTGAGGATGTCTCAAGCGAGGGCGCCGGTTTGGGATTCGTCGGCGGATCCAGCGGATCCAGCGGATCCAGCGGATCTGTCCGGAAACGGTGCCGGAGGCCGCTCTGGGCTCCTCTGGGCACCTCCCCCGGGGGCGGTTTTGTGAGGATGTCTCAAGCGAGGGCGCCGGTTTGGGATTCGTCGGCGGATCCACCGGATCCAGCGGATCTGTCTGGAAACGGTGCCGGAGGCCGCTCTGGGCTCCTCTGGGACCTCCCCCGGGGCCGGTTTTGTGAGGATGTCTCAAGCGAGGGCGCCGGTTTGGGATTCGTCGGCGGATCCACCGGATCTGTCCGGAAACAGTGCCGGAGGCCGCTCTGGGGTCTCTTGAGGACCGGCCCCGGGGCCGGCCGGTTTTGTGGGATGTCTCACGGAGGCGCCGGTTTGGGATTCGTCGGCGGATCCTCGGGATCCACGGATCCACGGATCTGTCCGGGAAGGAAACGGTGCGGAGGCCGCTCCTGTGCTTGTCTCTCTCCTCTCTCTCTCCTCTCCTGTCCTCTTTGCTCTCCCTTTTCTTCTCATTCCTGTATTTTTTCTTTTATTAAGTTATTCTCTTATTTTGTTTTTTTTGTTTTATTTTATTTTAATTTTCTTTTTGTGTTATTTTTTTTTTTCTTTTTTTTTTCCTTTTTCTCTTTCAGAATTTTTTGTCTTTTCTGGGCACCTCCCCCGGGGCCGGTTTTGTGAGGATGTCTCAAGCGAGAGCGCCGGTTTGGGATTCGTCGGCGGATCCACCGGATCCAGCGGATCTGTCCGGAAACGGTGCCGGAGGCCGCTCTGGGCTCCTCTGGGCACCTCCCCCGGGGCCTGTTTTGTGAGGATGTCTTAAGCGAGGGCGCCGGTTTGGGATTCGTCACCGGATCCACCGA
>CAUYUJ010011112.1:1426722-1489222 GCA_963575745.1 Prorocentrum cordatum
GATGAGGCGGGAGGCGAACTAAGAGGAAGGAAACGAGGAGGACACTCCTCCTCCGAGCTCCTCCTCCTGCTCCTCCCCCTCCTCCCCTTTCCTGCCCCCTCCCCCCCTCCTCAACCTTCAACCTTCAATCCGAATGCCCTGGCCCCCCCCCCTAATCGGCCTCCAGAGGCGCCGCGACGCGCTCGTGGGCCAGCTGCTGAAGGTCAGCAGCGAGGCTCAGCGCTTGGGCCGTCGCGTGGTGCCTCACCGGGCCTCACCCCCTCCCCTCCCCTCCACCTGGTCGATTTCGGTGTTTTGTCGTTTTCGGCCTCCGGAGGCCGTTCTCGGGCCCGGGGGCCCTCAACAAGCGGACCCGGGGTGCAAAACGGCGTCGGAGGGATCCCAGGAGAGCTCCGGGGACCGACTTTGAGCCGACTTCGGCCCTCCAGGGGGAGGAGGGGGAGGGAGGAGGAGAAGGAGGAGGAGGAGGAGGTGGAGGAGGAAGGAGGAGGAGGAGGAGGAGGAGGAGGAGGAGGAGGAGGCGGAGGAGGAGGAGGAGAATGGCGAGAAGGAGGAGGAGCAGGAGCAGAAGCAGGGGCAGGCGGAGCAGAGGGAGCCAAAAGAGAAAGGGGAGGGGGAGGGAGAGGAAGAGGATAGGATAGGATGAGGAGGAAAAGGAGGAGGAGGGGGAGGCTCCCCGGGGGAGGACAAGGGAGCGGAAGAGGAGGATGTGGAATAACGCAGCGCAGGTACTGCGCACGGACGCGTCGCAGGGCGTCCGGGCCGTGGCCGTCAGGAAGAAGGAGCAGGAGCGGGGCAAGCTGGCGATTGAGTTCGAAGACATGCTCAAAATTGCGCACGGCAAAGTTGGGACTCTGCGCGGGGCCGCTCGGATGAAGGAAGTGCACCCGAACACTTTGAAGCGCGCCTTGTCTTTTGTCAGCTACACGGAGTTTGAGCACCAGTGCATGAAAGTGAAGGCGTTAGGCACTATGTTCGTTGGGCTGAAAAAACAGGGCGTGAAGTTCTTTGCTGGGCTGCGAACGGCGTGGGACGAGACGTCCGAGCGGCTCCGCCTGCGCGTGAACAAGGATCTCAAGGGCAATGCGGCCAGCAGTGCTTGGAGCGTCCTGGTCGTTCAGAACACGTTGTTCTACGGTTCCAACCTCGGCGCAGGCTTCCTAGAGGTGTACATCCCGCCGCTGCCATTGATAGCCAACTCGTCCACGCATATCTACAACGCCATGAACAGTCATCCATTCCTCCTCGCGTTGCGGGACACAGTGGAGCAAGCCAAGAACAGCGCGGACACGTTCGTGGAGGTGCGGGAGGTCGACGGCCACGCCGCCAACGACAAACTGCACGCTTTCCTATTCAACGGAGAGGAGGAGAACGCTGCCCGGGACGATCGAAATGCTGCTTTGACGGTCCTTCAACGTTGTAAGAACCACACGGTGAATCTGATTATGGTCAGTTGTCTCGCTCTCCTGGGTGCCGCCCTCATCAATGACATGTACTGCGCGGTGCGCTTCTTCAAGATGGCTGGGCACTTCGCCAGGATTGTGAGCCGTTGCGACACACTTGCGAAGCGCGCGGTCTTTCGACCTGCGCCGGGCCCCGACGCGATCGAGGCGGCTAGAGCATACGGCCGAGAGCTTGCGAATTTCATGATTGATTCGATCCACGTGAGTTCACTTGAGCTGGCAACGGGTGCAAAGCGAAAGGCCAAGCTGGAGCGAGAGATCAGGCACTGCTTCGAGACTGTGCTGCTGGGGCCCCTCTGGAGGAAAGACCGCCAGATCGTATTGTGGGATACCGGCAGTGTCGGGTCTGCGGAGGTGCGAGACAAAGTGCGCGAGGTCCTGGTCAACGTGATCTTCCCTCGCATGCCCATTGAGCCCGTGGCGGAGAAGTGGACCAAGCTCATGCCTTGCTTGTCCTTCTTTATAGCAGCGAACAGCTTCGGCATCTTGGCGGCCCTCGTCGACCTGGCAGCCTTCAAGTTCGACGTTTCACTCGACGACGGGCGCCAGGGCGGCATTTCTGGCGAGGCCCACGTCGACGAGCTCCAGTGGGGCGTATTAGCTGGTTCGAGATTGCGAAGGACCCAACGTCTGTTGGGCAACGCCGTGCAGCGGTTCCATCAGCACGTCCTCGGCGTCGTCTTGGAGCCGCTGCAGGTTCTCCGCGACTTCTTCTTGAACCTGGCCCACGGCGCCATTGATTGCTCAAGGCCCTCGGCTAGAAGGAGGCGGAGGAGAAGCAGGGGTGAGGATGAGGACTGAAAGCGAGGAGGGCCAGGGGTGAATACCGAGCTGGGCTACGTAGGAGGAGAGGGAGGAGGGAGGAGGATGAGGAGGATGAGGAGGAGGAGGAGGAGGAGCAGGAGGAGGAGGAGGAGGAGGAGGAGGAGGAGGAGGAGGAAGATAATCGCGCTTCGCGTCCCGCGGCCTGGGCTGGAGAGCTGCCCTTCTCCAGGGGGCGTCGCGAGCGCTCATCCTGTCTGAGACGACCTCCCTGTTGCATCATCATCATCATCAGCATCATCATCATCACCATCATCATCATCATCATCATCATCATCATCAGGAGGGGGAGGCGGAGGAGGGCGAGGAGGGGGACCTGAGGGCGCATCCAGGGCGCACAGGAGGCGTCCATAGGTTGCGCCCTCGGCCGCGGTCCCGGAGGAGGAGGAGGAGGAGGAGGAGGAGGAGGAGGAGGAGGAGGACGACGAGAAGGAGGAGGAGGAGACGACCCCCCCCCCCGACCGCCCGCGCGAAGGTGGCCGATCCTGCTCGACCTGCTCTGCGGCGACCGCAGCATCGCGGTCGCCAGCCAGCAGTACTTCAGCACCTTGCTGGCGGGCTCAGGCGCTACAGCCAGCTCATTCTCTTCCTCCTTTTCATCCTCCTCCTCGTCCCCCCTCCCTCCACCCTCCGTTCTCATCCTCAATTCCATCCCTCTCCCAGGGACGCGTTTACGGTTGATCTGGCAGCTTTCGGAAGAGGCCTCGTTTGAGAATTGGGCGCAGCGCAAGCCAGACGAGTTTATGTTCGTGAGGCGTCTGATCCTGCACTGCGCGAGCTGGCTGGAGAAGCGGCTTGCGATGGTCTACGAATCGTTTCCGCTGCTGACGTTTGCGATCGCCGACGGCAGGCGATCTTACACCGACCGGAGGTCACGGCCGGATAAACAATTTGCCGCCCTCACTCCTCGCGATCTCCTTCCTTCCTTCCTGACTTCCTGGCCTGCTCCTCGTCCTCGTAATCATCCCGAGGCCCAAGGCTCCTCATCCTCCCGGTGGCACTCCGCCTTCTTCTCCTGACCTTCTCATCCAGGACCCTCCTGATAAACCATTGAACTCCGTTCTCCGAGATCCTGCTCCTACTGCCAGCCTCCTGCTGCTCCCAGCCTAGCCTATCAGATCTGCCTACTCCCTACTCCTCCCACAACTCCTGCTCCTACTACTCTCCTCCCGTGCCTCCGCCTTAGCCTTCCTCCAGGTCTGTCGCTCAGGATCTGATTGAGACCAACAGCTGCTGCTTGCCCCCTGGGATTGCGCGGACATGCAGGCTAATGGACCGCTCTGCCGATGATATGTTACTTGAACTTGGGCCCTCTCTGCTCACGACCTGCTGGAGCATCAAATCTAGCATGGCGTCCGTGGAGAAGACGCACGGACGCCACAGGCGCATTTCGCATCCGCAGATGGAGTTCAAGACATTTTCGTCCTTGAGTTTTGGCGGGTCACTTCGGGAGGACCTAATGCTGCGGCGTTGCCTTCGGAGAGAACATCAAGCTCGCGAGGATCGGGCCTTGACGGCGGCCCCAGGCGGGGGCGGCGCCGGCGGCGACGCGGGGCCGAACGACGACGTCTTCGAGCCGCCGCCGAAAGCCAGGAAGAAGAAAATGTCAGCCTACGAATTGTTCCGGAAGGACTGGTTGGAGGCGGAGCGCAGGCTCGGGCGTTACAGGAACCCGGCGAGCAGTGCCGCGCACGCCGCCTGCAAGGAGGCTTTCTCGCAGTTACCGGCGCTGCGGATCGACGAGTACGACGACTTATCCCAGCGATCTGGCGAAGCCGCGCTAGCTTACAGAGTCCTCCAGAGAAGCATCAATCGAGAAGTCAATCGGCGCGTCCGTGCTCTCGAAGACCAGAGGCCCCCAAGCTGCCCAAGCGCCGTCGCGCCCAGTCAGGCGATCCTGATCCAGCCGTACGACTTCGGCGAGACCGCCATCGTCCCTTTGGGGTTCGGGCCAGTGGGCTGTCGCCCAGTGCAACTCAACCACAGCTCTCTCTCGTCCCCTACAGCGTTGGCCAATGCGTTGGCGAACGGCTGCGAATGCAAGGACATCGTGCAGAGCCAGTTGCCTGAGACAGACGACAAGCCCATTCATGAAAGTGTGCTGGAGGCGGCATACTGTGGCCTTCCTCCATTTTCACGGAAGAGCAACCAAAAGAGAGCAGTCAAACAATGGTCCAACATGGCTGAGCATATCGTCACTTCAGGATCGGCTGTTCCAGATGTTGTCGATTACCAAGATGAGTGCGGCGCGCTGTGCATCCAGGAGTATTCCTTCAACACCCGCAAGTACCAGCGGTACCTGAGGAAGGAGATCATGACATTCCTCAAGGCCCAAGTGGAGGCAGCGAAATCCAAGCTGTCCCAGGTTGCCCTGCTCGACAGGATCCTTGCCTTCGAGCTCTACAACACCGAGCAGGACGATGAGCCAGCGGGAGACCCATACGACATTCGACTCGTCGGCGTGTGTGGCGGCCAAGGGGGGCATGCACGACTCAAGGACCAGGTGATGTTCGCCGAGCTGAGGGGCGCTGGCCATGGCCAGGTCGCAGAAAGTGGAGAAGAGGGGCAGGAGGAGCAGGAAGAGCAGGAGGAGGAGGACGAGGGGAAGGGGGAGGGGGAGGCGGAAGAGGAGGAGGAGGAGGAGGAGGAGGAGGAGGAGGAGGAGCAGGGCGGTGGAGGAGGAGCGGGTGGAGGCCCGCCCGAGGCTAGCCCAAGAGAAGTGTCGTTCTGGCTCATCATCGGCTCGAGCCGCTTCCAGGGCCCCTGGCCCCTGGGAGTTCCCGCGGCCCAGGGGCCAGGGCCAGGGCCAAGGCCTTTGGCCCTTGGCCCTCGGGCCAATTGGGCCTTCGCCGGCGGCAAAGCGCAAGCCTTAAGCCCTCTGGCATCGGTCTTTGGCATATGGCCCAATGCCAATGCCCAAGGCCCAGGCCCTTGAGGCCTTAGCCGCTAGCCGCTAGAGCCTTAAGCCTTAAGCCTAAGCCGAAGGCTCTTAGGCAAGGCCCTTGGGCCCTTGGGCCCGGGCTCTACGGGCCTGAGCAGGGCCGAAGTGCCGAAGGGGCTCATCCTGGACTCATCCTTCGCCCTCCCTCCCCACCCCTCCCTCCACTTGAAAACCTCGGTCATCGATCCCCTGGTTCCTCCAACCCCTCGGGCCATCCGGGATCGGCCGGCGGGCCTTCTCCAGGAGCTGCGGAACTCCTTGAACGTGGGGCTCCATCCTGGCCCGGCGAGGGGGGGGCGATCTGCTGCTGCTGCTGCTGCTGCTGCTGCTGCTGCTGCTGCTGCTGCTGCTGCTCCTCTTCCTCCTCCTCCTTCTCCTCCTCCTGCTCCTCCTCATCCTCTAACTCCTCCTCTTCCCCTCCCCCTCCTCATCCTCCTTCTCCTCCTCCTCCTCCTCCCCTGCCTCCTTTTCTCACCCTCCTCCTCACCCCCCCTCCTCCTCTTCCTCCCCCTCCCCCTCCCCCTCCTCGTCGTTTATTTTCAAGGTTCGCGCAGGTGTCTTGGATCGGCGCTGGGCCCCCCCTCCTCCCTGGGGTGCGAAACGCGCCGCCAGCGGCGCTGGATGCGCTGGCAGGGGGGTCCATCGCCTATCCAAGAGATCTGGTGAATCGAATCATCGAAGGTGCGGCCGCCGCACGACGCCGGCGGCTACCTGGGACACAGCCGCAAGTGCTTCAAGGCCCCAGTGCACGGCTTCCACGTGCGGCGACCCCTGGACCAGCAAGCGTTCGGCAAAGTGTCGTTTGTGAACGATGACGCCTTGACTGCTGCGTTCTTCCCGGACAAGGACAACGTTGACGCGATCGAGGAGACGACGACCCTCAAGTGCGTGCGCGTGGTCGCTCTGAAGTGGGAGCCATCTAGGTTCGATGACTTTGGCTCGTACAAGATTACCGGCACGCTGCCACATGCTAAGATGATGCACAAGCGGGATGCGCTGGCCGTGAAGGAGCGAAAGCCTGCCGCGCCGCAGGCATTCGACATCTTAGATGATATGATGAGCGACGAGAGGCGCAAGGGCAGGAACCGCTCACAGCTGCCGTTCCTGCCGCTCGAGGATGACGGGCCCCGCCTAGAGGACATTGCAACTATTGCAGAGTTGTTCTCAGGCGACCCGCTAGTCGATGAGCTGCAGCAGATAATGGAGGAGGAAGAGCACAACGAGCTCATGGAGGCGCAGGCCGACGAGCCCGACGACCCAGGGCAGCCGCAGCCCGAACCGAAGCAGCCTGAGCCTGAGCCGAAGCCTGAGACGGACGACCGAGAGCAAGAGCAGCACGAACCTGAGCCCGATCACCATTTGATCAACATAGTGGAGAGCCCGGGCTGGTGGTTCAACTTGAAGGGGCCGCCGCCACCTGGCCAGACAAACAACAGGGCGGGCAACCTCCGGCGGATCAAGTCCAGCATCAAGGCGACCTGCAGCATTCACAAGATGTGCGCCCTCCACGTGTGTTACAAAGACGACGTGCCTGGCGACGACCAGAAGGTCATCCGTGCGCTCACGGCCTGGCTGGACCGCGGGGTGCCGATGCAGCGCGACGGCCGCCAGAAGGACGCGTACCACATCAAGGTGAACGAATTCAACATGAAGCCGAGGGTGAAGCCCGCAAAGGATACTTGAGGCTCCCGGGGCACTCCTGTCGTCATCAGATCCTTCTCCTCCCCTCCCCTCCCTTTCCTGGTCCTTCCTGGTTACCCTCCAACTCCACCTTCCCTCCCTTTTCTGATCCCGCCCTCCCTCCCCCCTCCCTTCCCTTCCCCCTTCCCTCTTCGCCAAGCACGTGCGTCGTACGGGGCAGAACTGAATGCAGTTCTTGTTCTTGAGACTCATGATCACTGCATGCAGCATGCTGCATGCTCGAATCGTTGACATTCGTTGGTCGCCCCTCGCCCTCCTTGCCCCCGCCCTCCTTCTGGCCCCTCGAGTGCCCCTGCAGGGGAATTGGTCCCACGGCCGCCCGTGATCAATAATAATCTGTCATCCAAATAAATAGTTTAAATAGTGTTAAATAGTCTGGTGATTCACGCATGCTGTGCAGCAATACGTTGCTTCGTACAACATTGCGCCATCACTGTGTATCACTTCCACGGCGAATATATATATATATATATATATATATATAATATTTATATATCGCCAACGCCTGCACGCTGCGGCGCGCCGCGGGCCGAGGGCGCCAGGGCGCAGCCCCCCCTCCCCACGATCCAACGGCCCTCCCATCGCGCCCTCCCCGCTGCTCCCTCGTCCTCCCCCTTGTGTTCGCTCCCGTCCTCGCTCCCTCCCCGCCCTCCTCTCCCTCGCTCCCTCGCCCTCCTTCGCCCCCCGAGCCTCCGCCTTCTCATCCGAATGCGCCCCCCGTGTTCCGCCCCAGGCTGCGGCGCGAGCGGCCCGGCCTCGCTCCAGAACTGCGCGGACTCCACCAGAGGCGGGCGTCCTCGCGAGGGGCAGGGGCCGGGGGGTAGATGTCCTCCGCCGCCTCCCTGCCCCCGCCTCCTCCTCCTCATCCCCTCTTCCTCGTCCTCACCTGTCGTCAGAGTCAAAGTCTTTGCCTACGCCCTACGTAGCCTACGCAGGCTTAAGTATTCCATCCTGGGCTCCTGGACTCCTGGACCAATCCTCCTCCCCCTCCTCCGACTCCTCTCGGACTCCTGGACTCCTGGACTCCTGGACCGGTCCTCCTCCATCCTGGACTCCAGGACTCCTGGACCAATCCTCTTCCTCCTCCAGCCACCTGCGGCCGCCTATGCCGCATATGCCGCATGTCACTTGTGCTCTCCCTCCCGCTGCTCTTCCTCATGCACCTCCTTCTTCCGCCTATTCCGAATATATTTATCTTCCTTCCACCTTATCCTCGCCCCTGGAAGTGACTAGAGGAACGGTTCGCTGCACATCGTCGTCCGTAGCCATTTGGGCTCAAGGTTCGATTCGAGGGGGATCTGACGCCACTTGCCAAACGCTAGCAATCCCGCGCGGCGATGGCAGATATCCAGGGCGTGCCAAGCGGATCGCCGAGCCAATCAAGGAGGCCGCGCACGAACCGCCCTGGCTTCACGTACCTGATAGAGGTCCCAGGGTTGCCGAAGGCGTGTGAGCGGGACTACCTCACGATGATGCCCATGTGCATCCGCATCCGCAGCAAGCGCGATGGCCCCCCCGCCGCAGCTTCGTCGTGCGCGGGCCTCCCAAGCAGCTGGGGGGACTCAGAGGCCTTGGAGGCGCCGGAGAAGGACGTGAAAAAGAACGAGGCCCAGAATGACCTCTGCCAGGAGCGTCGCAACTTGTTAAAACAATTATCAGAACACGGCCTCGGCAGCGACAGCCTCGACGAAGTCATGTTCGCGGCCGCCGGGGGTGCCGCCGGGGGTGCCGAGGGCGAAGAGGCGGTCTACTCTGATGGCCCGCCCTACCTCGCAGGCCGGGCCGACGATGATGATGAGGTGGCGATTTTGTCCGTGAGTGTGAATCTAGGGGGCGAGCCCAAACGCCTCGGAGCAGAGCCCGAGATCCCGCCGCCAGTTCAGCCGCCTTTGGACACGCAGCCAGTTCAGCCGCCTTGTGACAAGCCCGAGATGCCGCCGCCAGCTCCGCCGCCCGGTGCTTCGCCAGCTGCGAAGCGGGCTCGCCGCGCCTACGGCGAGGCCGAGCTGAGTGTCTCCGAGAAGGCGGCCAAGGCGGCCAAGACCAAGGCGGGCGATGGGCCGACCCCGGACGACACCCTGACGCTCCCGGCGACCGAGGCGGAGCTGAGCAGCAACTTCGCTTCCTTCACGAAGGAACTCGAGAAGCTCCAGGGTCGCCAGGCTAAGGGGCTAAGGTGTCTTAGTCAAAATTCACAAACCCCAGTAAAGACCAGCGTTTGTTCCCAACCATAATGGGATCCTGTGGTGTTGGGCTGGGCAGTGTGGGGTCCTCGTTTTGAAGAGACAGCGCCCCGCCTTCCTCCTCGTCCTCCTCTCCTCCTCCCCCCCCTTCTCCCTCCTCCCACTCCTTGCCTCGGCCTTCCGCGCGCGGCCCCACCCGACGCCCATTTTGGCACGCCCCTCGCACGGTTCGTGGCCCCATAAGGGCCCAAAGCATAGGGAGCTCCACCGAAGGCCCCAAGGCCTACGGCCCAAGTGGCAAAGGCCGCATGCGCCCGACGCCCATTTCGGAACACCATACCCCTCACGCCGAGCCTCACGCGGTTCGTGGCCCCAGTGGCCCACAGGGCCACAGGGAGCTCCACCGAAGGCAAAGTCCACCATGCGCCCAACGCCCATTCTGGCACAGCCCTCACGCGGCTCGGACCCCGGAGGAGGAGGAGGAGGAGGAGGAGGAGGAGGAGGAGGAGGAGGAGGAGGACCCGTCGTCGTCGCCGTCGCCGTCCGTCGCCGCCGTCGTCGTCGTCGTCGATGTGACGCCGTCGTCGTCGGACCCGTCGTCGTCGTCGTCGCCGTCGCCGTCCGTCGCCGCCGTCGTCGTCGTCGCCGCCGCCGCCGCGCCTGGCGCGAAGTGACGGTGATGTTCGTGCACATTGTGCAGACAGAACGTTACACCGTGCCAACTGACTGACGGATTGACTGACAGAAGGTCCAGAAGCGACGCATATAATATCGATCATATCGATATGGCCCATGGCCCATGGCCCAATGGGCCATTGGGCCAGCCATGGGGAGCTCCACCGAAGGCCCCAGTGGCAACGGCCCTGGCAAAGGCCGCATGCGCCCGACGCCCATTTTATGGCACACCCGTCGAGAGAGAGGGAGAAACAGAAAGAGAGAGAGAAAGATAAACAGAAAGAGACACAGAGAGAGATACGAGAGAGAGAGAGAGAGTTATAGGAGGAGGGGGAAACCTATACATGCCGCATGCCCAAGTGGCACCGCCGTTTCACCCAGAGAGAGAGAGAGAGATAAGATATGATGTAGACTATATATAGAGAGATAGAGATAGAGAGAGAGAGAGAGAGAGAGAGAGAGAGAGAGAGAGAGAGAGAGAGAGACCCGACGCCCATTTCGGCACACCCCTCGGGTTCGTGGCCCCACAAATGTTCTCAGGGTTCAGTGGCCGCCCGCCCCCCCGAACATCCAAACTTCGGCTTCCAGAGGCCCGAGGGCCTTTCTTGCTGTAGAAGGGGGGGGGGGGGGGGGGCAATGGGGGGGCCGACCAACTGCCGCCCCCTTTGTCTTCCCCCCCCCCCCCCCCCCCCGCATCTCCAGCTTAAGGCGATGGGGGCGATGGGGTCGCGCGAGCGGCGATCGCGTTCCACGCCCGAGCTCGAGAGTCCGGAGGCTTCGCTCTTCTCGGAGAGCGACCTTGGCACCCTGGCGTACGACGGTTACTCTGGCGCGGAGACCCAGGCCTACAGGTGAGTGCCGTTGGCCTTGGACCAGCCTAGGACCAAGGACCAAGGACCTTGGACCTGGACCAAGGACCTTGGACCAAGGACCTAGGAGGAGGAGGAGGAGGAGGAGGAGGTGGAGGAGGAGGAGGAGGAGGAGGAGGAGGAGGAGGGGGATGATGATGATGATGATGATGAGGAGGAGGAGGAGGGAGGAGGAGGAGGAGGAGGAGGAGGAGGGGGAGGAGGAGGAGGAGGAGGAGGAGGAGGAGGAGAAAGAGGATGATGATGATGATGAGGAGGAGGAGGAGGAGGAGGAGGCGAAAGGGGGCGAAGAGGGGGGCCCATAGCCGGAGGATCCGATGCAGCATTTTCAAAACCTTGGTTAGGCCGTTTTGCAGTGTTCAGTGCTGAGGGGAGGTCTAGCGAACGAGTATCGCCGGGAGAACCAGCTCCGGCGCAATTCGCAGATTTCACGTGGCTGGGATGCCTCTAGAGCCCAGAGCTCGACAAAATGACACCGACGACGACGACGACGACAACGACAACGATCACGACCACAACGACGACGACGGCGACGATGACGACGATCGCGACGACGACGACGACGACACGACGACGAAGATGACGACGACGACGATGACGACGTTGACGACGACGACGACGACGACGACGACGACGACGACGACGACGACGACGACGACGACTTTCCAAGTCATCTCTCATAAGCTCAGAGTCGAAGGTGACGCAGTGGTTTGGGGTCTGGGGCGAGCGAGGGTGCCAGCCTCGCTCGGCCTGAGGGTTCGGGGGTCACGCTGCCCGTGGGGCCCCTCCGGAGGACCCTGGGGAGGCCCTGGCGGCGCCGTCTGGCAGGGGATGCGCCCCCGTCGTCGTCGACGACGTCGGCGTCGTCGTCGTCGTCGACTTCGTCGTCGTCGTCAGCGTCGACGTCGGCGTCGTCGTCGTTGTCGGCCTCGATCTCGTCGTCGTCGTAGTCGACTTCGTCGTCTTCGTCAGCGTCGGCGTCGTCGTCGTTGTCGACTTCGTCGTCGTCGCTGGCTTCGTCGTCGTCGCCGACTTCGTCCTCATCGTCGGCGTCGTCGTTAACTTCGGCGTCGTCGTCGGCGTCGGCATCGTCGTCGACTTCGTCGCCGACTCGTTGGAGAGCGGGGAGAGGGAGAGCAAGCGGGCCCCCATCGCGAGGCCGCGGCCTGCAGCTCGTCGAGGTGGCCAGCCCGACCAGGCGCCGCCTTGCTGGGGGGAGCGGAGGGGGAGGGCCGGGGGGGGGGTTGCAACCGGGCCAGGGAAGTGTTGCAATCGGGCCAGGGAAGTGTTGCAACCGGGCCAGGAAATGTTGCAACCGGGCCAGGAAATGTTGCAACCGGGCCAGGACAACGTTGCAACCGGGCCGGGAAACTGTTGCAACCAGGCCAAGAAAATGTTGCAATCGGGCCACGAAAGTGTTGCAACCAGAGAAGCACAACAACAGAACCTGTCAAAACACCATGAAACCAGGCTTGGGCCACCGCGGCCGTTCTGTTGCAACCGCCGAAATGTTGCAACGACCCCAATTGTTGCAACACACCCACCCCCATTGTTGCAACACCCGGCCCGCGCGTTGCAACACCCGGCCCGCGCGTTGCAACGCCCCCACCCCCCACTGTTGCAACACCCAGCCCGCGCGTTGCAACACCCGGCCCGCGCGCTGCAACACCCTGAGGCGCCCTTCAGGCCCTACCCTGTGCCTGCAACGCCCGAGTGCCCTAAGACCCTCAAGGCTTCAAGGCCTAAGGCCCCCTAAGGGCCTAGGGCCTAAGGGCCTATGGGCCCCTATGGGCCCCTATGGGCCTAAGAGCAAGGCCTTGGGGCCCTAGCCCTGGGCCCTTGCCCCCTGGGGCCCCTGGACCCAAGTCGCTGGCTCTCGAGACGCTGAGGCTATTGTCATTGTCAATTGTGTGGCAGGAAGGATGGGTGGAGGGTGGAGACAGTTGGCAGTGAGGGGGGGGGAGAAAGGCTGCGATATCGATGATATAGAGACTGCGAGAGAGGGGGAAAGGGCAAGAAATTATCTTGGCGAAGGACCCAACCATGCGCTGTCGTGAGTACCGCGTTGTGTTGTGGGTACCGCGTGAGGGGTGTGCCGACGTGGGCGCCGGGCGCATGCGGCCTTTGCCACTGGGCCACTGGGGCCTTCGGTGGGGCTCCCTATGGGATGGGCCGAGGCCTATGGGATGGGATGGGACGGGTGGGAACAAGACGATGGAGAGATATATCCAGGATAGGCAGGATAGGGTAGTGAGAGGTGGGAAGGAGGGGGAGAGGGAGGGAATGAGGGGCACGGCAACGCACTGAATGAAGGCCGAGATGCAGAGAGAGAGAGAGAGAGAGAGAGAGAGAGAGAAAGAGAGAGAGAGAGAGAGAGAGAGAGAGAGAGAGAGACAACACACAACAACACTGCCCCTGCCCCTGCCGCGAGGCCGCGCCACGGCCTCCAGCTCGTCGAAGCTCTTCGGCGAGCCGAGCTCGCTCCAGCCGGCCGCCCTGGCGCGGGGCGCCGCGTTGAGGGGGGGGGCCAGGTTGGGGCAAGCTGCTTCAGCTGCATGCAGATCGACGGGGCCCGGATGGGCGATAGACGATAGAAACGTGCTCGGACGTTACCCCCCCCGCTCCTGCCTCCTCCTCCTCGACCGCTTCCGCCCTCCGCCCCGTCTGTTACTACGCCCATTGGCCCAAAGGCTCTAGCTACTACTCATCCTCCGCCGCCTCATTCTCCTCCACCTCCCCCACCTCCTCGCGAGACCCACCTCCGCCTCCGCATTAGGCGGCCGGCGCCACCCCGGGGCCCCAGGATCAACTCGCCGGTTGCGGATGAGAGTGAGTAAGGCTCCGATTGCCCAACGACCAAACGACGCGTCAAACGACCTGTCCGAACATCTTCGCTTCAGCGCGCAGGACGCAAGACCGTTCGGACACTGGGAGAGCGTTCGCGGGAACCTGAGGTTGAAGGTGGCTCGAGGAGGAGGGGGAGGTGGGGGAGGGGGAGGCGGGGGAGGAGGAGGCAGGATGTCCTCCAGGAAGGCTCGAGGAGGAGGCGGAGGATGAGGAGGGGGAGGAGAAGGCGGAGGAGGAGAAACATGAAGAGGAGGACGGACCTCAGACTCTGAAACGAATTGGGTGGCCGCGGGACCCCTTGAATTGCCATGGCTGCCTGGCCCCCCGCCCGAGGGCTGAGGAGGGGGAGTTGATATTGCTCGGTAGCATTTCGGGCTCCAGGTGGGGCCCGGCAGGGGGGGGGGGCTGCGCTTCCCCGGCGGCCTCGGCTTAGCGGCGGCTTGGGCTGATGTTGAGTAGGCCGCGCCATCTGGTGCCCATCGAGCCTCGCCCCGCGCTGATCGACCAGGAGGGTCTCAGCGGGCTGCCATCTGGTAATGGAGGCTTCGATATGCACGGATCTGACATGCTGCAACAATGGTTATCGTGGGCAATTAATCGGCTCAACCCTACAGAGGCGAGGGATTTAAACATGTTTTGCCGAACACTTGACTTCCGATCGATGGGCAGCATGTGCTCAGGAACCGATTCGCCGATCCTTGTTCAGCGAGCGTATGACAAAGTCTTGGAGGACCGCATGGGCCTCCGCCGCCCAACGACGCATGCTTTCTCGGCCGAGATCGATCCTGGGAAACGGGCGTTTCTTAAAGACATGTATGGGTATGGGCCTTGTCAGTCTTTGTTCGAAGACGTTATCAAGCTTGAGTGCGAACAGAAGGCCTTGAACGCGCTATCGGGCCAGCCTGTGGACATACCTCACGTGACAGATTTGACCGCGGGCTTCCCCTGCACGGACGGTAGCCAGGTGCCTGGGGGAGGGGGGAGGGGTTGGGGAAGGGCCGAAGAGGAGGGGGAAGAGGAGGAGGAAGAGGAGGAGGAGGAGGAGGAGGAGGAGGAGGAGGAGGAGGAGGAGCAGCAGCAGCAGCAGCAGCAGCAGCAGCAACAGCAGCAGCAGCAGCAGCAGCAGCAGCAGGAGGGGAGAGGTAGAAAGGGGGAGAGAGAGAGAGAAGAGAGAGAGAGAGAGAGAGAGAGAGAGAGAGAGAGAGAGAGAGAGAGAGAGAGAGAGAGAGAGAGAGAGAGAGAGAGAGAGAGAGAGAGAGAGAGAGAAGAGAGAGAGAGGAGAGAGAGAGAGATAGAGAGAAGAGAGGAGAGAGAGAGAGAGAAGAGAGAGAGAGAGAGGGAGAGAGAGAGAGGAGAGAGAGAAGAGAGAGAGAGAAGAGAGAGAGGAGAGAGAGAGACGAGAGAGAGAGAGAGAGAGAGAGAGAGAGAGAGAGAGAGAGAGAGGGAGAGAGGGAGAGAGTGTTTATAATATTAATATAGGAGGAGGGGGAGGCCTATACCATGCCCAAAGTGGCACCGCCGTTTCACCCCCAGGGCAGACGGCACCTTCTGGCAGTGTGTAATTTACACTACGGGGGCGACCGACCCGCAGCGAGAGCCCTCTCAGAGGGCGGCGGTTCACGGGGGAGGAGGAGACGTTGCGTATATAATATTATATTATATAATAGTAGAGAGAGAGAGAGAGAGAGAGAGAGAGAGAGAGAGAGAGAGAGAGAGAGAGAGAGAGAGAGAGAGAGACAGAGAGAGACGGGAGGAGGAGGAGGAGGAGGAGGAGGAGGAGGAGGAGGCGTAAGAATAATGGCTTGCACCTCGGGCAGATAGCAGTAGCAGCGAGCAAAAAGGAGGAGGAGGACAGGAGGGGATTGGTGGGGGGGGGGGGGCAGAAGGCAGGATGAGGAGGCAGGAGGTCCCCGGGACCTTGGGAGCTGAACCCTGGCCCTAACCCAACCCTAAACCGTTCGCCTAAACCCAACCAAGGGCAAGGGCCCCATAGGGCCCATCCAAGGCCCTTGGCCTTGGCCTAGGCCCAAGGGCCTAGGGCCCAAGGGCCCAAGTGGGGCCCAAGGGCCTGCAAACGAGGATGAGGACCAGGAGGATGAGGAGGATGAGGAGGATGCGTCAGCCAGGTGAACAACAATCAGTGCAGAGATACGATTATGCAGGCGAACTTGACCACGGGCTCTGTCTTTCACGCGATCGTTGGTTACGTGAAAAACAAGGGCGGCAGGTCCTTTTCTCTCCTTCTCTTCTTCCGCCCTCTGTCCTCGACCCCTCGGCACTTGGTCCTCGGTCCTCGGTCCTGCCCGGCCCGACTCCCCCTCCTCCCCCCTCCTTTTTGTTTCTTCTCTCCGAAACACTGCCTCACGTGGCGCATGCCGCACTGTATGAGACTGCATGCCCACCGTAGGTTGCAGAGCCTAATCTTGGAGAACGTGAAGGGCTTGCTGCACAAATGCAAGCACCAGGAGTTCAACAATTTCGAGTGGGCAGTGTTCTTTCTCGAAACAAAGTGCGACATGCTGGTGGTGCCCTTCATGCTTACGCCCGAAATGTTCGGCTATCCTATATCCAGAGGTCGGATCTGGTTTATTTGCGTCCCCATGCGGCTACTCCGGGAGGCCCGCATGTCGCGGGAGGAGGGGACGCAATTCGCTGTTGATTTGATGAGCAGGTTAGTTACATGCAAAGAACAATACACAATTGACTTGGACAATTTTCTCCTGTCAGACGACCACCCTGCGATTTTGGCGATGCTGCGGGACGGCGAGAGAAAGGCAGCCATGAGATGCTCCGCGGAGATGGAGGCGAAGGCATCGCATGAGCCGAAGAAGGCGCGCCGCGACAGGTGGCCGGAGAAACGCGCCAGGAACATGGAGGCCAAGGGCTTTGACTGGTGGGACAGCAACATCCCCGACGAGGATACTCACTTCCTGTATCCCGGGTTGCATGCGCTGACGCATCGGACGTTTGACATGTTGAAGTATTATGGTGTGGAAATCCCAGATTCGAAGCGGTTGATCAAAGTGTCGGACTCAATCAATAGGTCCGCGGTGAACGAAGGCAGATCGCCCATCATTACTCCGAACTCGTGGATTTACATAGGACACCGATGTCGTCTCATGCACGGCCTCGAAGCGCTGGGGTTGCAAGGCATCCACTTTGGCGAGCGCCAGAGCCGTCTACTTGCCTACTCGAATGAGTTCTTGTTTGATTTGAGCGGGAATGCTTTTCATGTGTTGTGCTGCGCTGCGTCGACCGTGGTCAAAGATGCCTTGTTGGCCAAGTGCCGTTCGCTCCGGGAGTCCGGGGTGAGCCCAGCGCCACGCCCTGCTGGGAGCAGCGTGGCCCCCGACGTCGGCGACGACAGCGACTCGGAGGATTTCGAATTCGTGTTCTGAAGTTGAATTCTGTGTGCTGTTCAGATGGAACGCTTGGAAACATCTCTTCCCTCTTCCTCGGGACTTCTGCGTCCTCTGGCCTGCTTGCAGCGGCCCTCGGGTCCTGGGGTCCTCGGGCCCTCGGCGCTTCCACGTTTTCGGGCCCCTCGGTCGGCCCCCTCGTCGGTTGCCGATGCGATGGGCCGGGGCGGCCCTTGGGGGGCCGAGGTGTCGTTTTGCGTTTGGTCCCGCCTTTCTGTGTGCGAGCAGAGCAATGTCCTCGACTTCCTCCTCCTCCTCCTCCTCCTCCTCCTCCTCCTCCTCCTCCTCCTCTTCCTCCTCCCTCCCTGGTCCCTCCGCCCTCCAGACTCACAGCATCGAGCGCTCAATTGGTCAGTGCCATCACCCTGCAAAAACACTTCGAGCCCTTGGCCTCAAAGAGTTCAAGATGCCCCCAAACTTAACCCTTCCCCCGCCACCAGAGGCCCCCGAGACCCCCAAATCAAGTGGCCCAAGCGTTCCGACGAGATCCCAAACAACACCCCGGAGGACGAAGACCGAGGACTGACCCATGTCACCGTCGTCGTCCTCGCCGCCGCCGCCGTCGTCGTCTTTCAGGCTGCGGCGCAGGCCGCAAGGCATTCGGCAACACTTCGAGCCCTTGGCCTCAAAGAGTTCAAGATGCCCCCAAACTTAACCCTTCCCCCGCCACCAGAGGCCCCCGAGACCCCCAAATCAAGTGGCCCAAGCGTTCCGACGAGATCCCAAACAACACCCCGGAGGACGAAGACCGAGGACTGACCCATGTCACCGTCGTCGTCCTCGCCGCCGCCGCCGTCGTCGTCTTTCAGGCTGCGGCGCAGGCCGCAAGGCATTCGGCATTCGGACTATCACCTGTGACGAAAGGGCCACCACATCGAGTGGCCGTTCGTCACGTGCATTCTGAATTCGCTTGGACAACTAGGAGGAGGAAGGAGGATAAGGAGGAGAAGGAGGGGGAGGCCCATTGAGGGGGGAGGAGGAGGAGGGAGGAGGAGGGAGGAGGGAGGATCGCATCCTCGTTTAAGGTCGAGGCTGTGCCCTGTGACCGCCTTGCCGTGTGGCCATGTCAGCCATGTCCGATGAATGCGCTTGTGTGAAATGGGCCGCGCCCGGGGCCGCGTCGTCGTCGTCGTCGTCGTCGTCGTCGTCGTCGTCGTCGTCGTCGTCGTCGTCGTCGTCGTCGTCTCACAAGACGACGACGACGATTCGACGATTGCCGTCGGGCCCCGGAGGACTCTGGGAGGGGCCCAAGGGTCCAAAGACCAAAGACCGTCGTCGTCGTCGTCGTCGTCGTCGTCGTCGACGTCGGCCCTAGAGGGCCCAGGGGCCCTGGGGTCTAGGTTGGAGGTCCAAAGACCGTCGTCCTCGCCGAATGCTAAGCCACGGGGCACGACGACGACTCGACGACTATACTCTGTGGTCCGCTGTGAAAACCAGAAAAGACCGCTCGTAGTCCGGGAGAGGTTCCAGGGGTTCCAAGGGCCGTCCGTCGTCGTCGGTGACGACCCTGGGGCGGGCTGTTTCATAAGGACTCTGGGAGAGACCTCTGGGAGCCTAGGACCACTGACCAAGCACATGGAGGCGGGTCATCGTCGTCCTCCTGAGCCATCAGCTTTTTACATCTAACATTTTTAATTATTTTACAACCAAACGCGATTTTAACAAACGTAAATTAACGAAACACGCGGTTTTAAAAAAAAAAAAAAAAAAGCGTTTTTGGGCTTAGACTTTTTTTAGCTTAGAAGTAGGAGACTTTTTCGGCGAGCAGGCGAAGGAGCAGCGCGTTGTGCCAGTGCCATTCGCTTTCCCGATTCGTCATTTCGGAATTTTCGCGCATTCGCTCGGGGCCCCTGCGCGGCCCGATCACACGCACGCGAGTCATGTCGACGGTTGGTTCGGACAACGAGTTAGAGAAGATGCAGCTTGAAATATCTCGCGGCGCCCCGGACTATTCAGCTATCTGGCAAGGCTTCCAGTGCAAGCAATGGGGCACGAAGCAGTTTAGTGGCTGCCTCTGCTGCCGACGCAGCCGCGATACCCCTGGGCTGAAGTTTCGGTCCGCGCGCACGCCAGAGTGTAACTCGTGCCACCGCCAGATGCGCAAGCACTACCCCGAGTGCATGGCTGGCGAGGCCAAGGTCGCCAAGAGGAAGGAGTTGGCCGACAATGAGGGCAAGTACGGCGTCTGGTGCAATGGCATTGCCGCGCTCGAGAAGGATGTCTTAGTCTCTCACTCTCCTGGCCTCGACGACGACGACGACGATGACGATGGCCCGGCGATGGCGGCAACGGCGACGATGAGGAGGGGCACCCAGGAGGGAGAAATGGGAGGCAGGAGAGGATAAGGACGAGGAGGAGGCGGCAGAGGAGAGAGGGGGGAAGTGTTTTTATTAGCCTATCCAGGAGGATCAGTCCAAACCAGTGCCTGCCGGGTGCCAGGGCGAGCCTGATTGGCTTGACGACGGGAAGGAGGTGCACACGGAGGACACGCAGCAGCTCGCGGCCAACAAATTCCTGGGGGTCCTGTGGCCGCCCCATGTGTTCAAGAAGGAGGGCAGGGACCCGCATAAGTGGGAGTTGTCTACGGTCAAGATCGCGGGGGATACGAGCATTGGCGTCGTCCGCGACCGTAGCTTCGGCATCGAGATTGGCTGCGAAGAGCTGTGGAGCAACCGGGTGGGCAGCATCAAGAGGAGGCAGAAGGTGGCTGATTCGAAGACCGCCATTTCCAAGGACGAGGTGGACAAGTTCTACTCCCAGGGTCAGAAGAGGTACAAAGCGTCAAGCTCGGTGAAGGAGACGGAGGGCGGCGGCACCCTGGTCAAGTTGTCAACTGCCGGCGACCGCGGCGGTAAGAGGAGCCGCCCCGACGATGACGAGATGGACGACATTTTCGGGGCCGCGCCGACGATGACAATGGCAGCCAAAGGCGGCGGCAGCGGCAAGGACAAGGACAAGGACGCTCAGGAGGATGACGAGGGCGCTGACCAGAATGCAGGAAATCCAAGTAGGCGTCGGCGCCGCAAGGCGGGCCCGCCTGAGGACCCGGCGGGGGGGCTTGTCAACGCCGACGCCGTCCAGCAGGTTCCAGACGGCGGCTTGCCAGGAGATGGCAGGCCTCCGCCACCGCCGCCGCCGCCGCCGGCCCAGGCCAAGGGCGGCAAGCGCGGCAAGGAGGTCTGCGCAACCGAGAAAGTCGTCCTCGCATGCGACCAACTCTTCAGGAACGTCAGCAACAAGGAGACCATCAAGGCGGTGCAACTCAAGGATGTCGAAAACCTCGAGACCAAGCTGACCACCCGCTTGACGCCCGGGCTGGTCACCTTGTACTCGCAAGACTACGACGGCCACACCGAGATCGCGAATCTCCCGGAGGGTATCCTGAAGAGCGGCATGGAGATTTTGGAGAAGGCGCGCGGCTACGAGAAGTGCATCGCAGCGATGAAGAAGTTGGTGACCGCGCTGAATGGGACTTGCCATGCTAGGGAGCTCGACGACGCAGTCAATGTGGCCAAGGGGGTCGGCATCAAGCTGCCCGACATGACGGAGATGATCGAGATGCGCAAGACCCAGGTCTACTTCGACTCAAGGGAGTGGCAGGCGCTGGCCAACTGCTTCAGGACCGACTCCGATCAGACCATTCAGCAGGGGGCAGACTTCAAGGAGAAGATGATTTACAAAACGATCTGCGACTTGCTTCGGGCCCAGGACGCCGTCAAGGACGTGGCAGAATTCACGCTGGCCCTCTGCCCGACGTTCACCACCGAGGACGCGGCGAAGTACGGTTTCGAGCAGGCTGGAACACTCTGGGCCGACGTGCGCCAGTTGACCATCATTAGCAACGCGGAGCACGTCGGGGTCACCGACCAGGTGTTGGAGCACTCGAAGGAGCAGCTGGAGACTGGGAAGCAGAGGAAGTTGTATCGTCCACTGACGTTGTTCACAACGGGGCAAGCCATCGTTGCAAAGGCTGCCGAACAGATCGTCCTGCGGAAGCGCGACGTGGGCTTCAAGCAAGATCTCGAAGTCGCGATTGCGGTACTCGGGACCTTCACGGGCGGTTTCGTCGTCGAGGTCACGGAGTCGTTGGTCAAGGTCCCAAACGTCGACGGGCTCAAGCAGCTGGCGAGCTCACTGGCCAAGGTCCACTCTGCCAGCCCGCGCTTCACTACGCAGCACCTGCCAGACATCGAGCGCTGCGAGCAGGTGCTTGTGGATAAGGGCGTCATCGTGAAGACCGCCGTGTGCGACTACACCACGAATCTCATCGCGAAGGCGAGCGCCCGGGTGGCTGGAGGAGGAGGAGGAGTAGGGGGAGGAGGAGGGGGAGGAGGAGGAGAAGGGGGAGGGGGGGAAGAGGAGGTCGAAGGACGGAGGAGGATGGGGGGGGGAGGATGAGGGGGAGGAGGAGGAGGAGCTCGGAGGAGGGCGCCGCCTGGACCTCCTGGGCACCCAGGGTCTGATCCTGGCTTCTCCCCCCTCCTCCTCCTCCTCCTCCTGCTCCCTCCTCCTCCTCCTCTTCCTCCTCCTCCTCCTCCAACCTCCTGAGGACCTCCTCCTCCATAGGACCCCCGACCTCCCTCTTCCTTCTAAGCGTCCGGCTGCCCATGCTGCCCCATGCCCATGCTGGCACGCGCCTGGGGGCCCAGGCCCAGGCTGAGGTCGGCGTCCTGCCGGGGGGGGGGGGCGGCCCCGCCATCCCATCCCCCTGCCAAGGCCAAGGCCCAACTCACCCAACTCCCAACTCACTTCCCATCAATATCACGGCCCAGCCCATCCCCGATATTTCGCAGAGTTGTCGCACATCTTGGACCTAGGACCTGGTCCTTGCCAATCCCCGGGGTCTTCAAAACGGATCCCGGATCCCGGATGGACCGAAGCCATCCCTCCTCCTCCTCCTCCGACTCCTCCTCCTCCTCTCCCTCCTCCTCCTCCTCTTCTTCCTCATCCTCCTCCTCCTCCTCCGAGCCCCCCCCTCTTCCTCCTCCCCCTCTTCCCTCCGACCCTCCTCCTCCTCCTCCTCCTCCTCCTCCTCGGAGCCTCCTCCTCGTCCGTCTCCTTCTCTTCCTCCTCCCCCTCCTCCTCATCCCTCCTCCTCCTCCTGCTCTGCTTCCCTCTCCTGCTGCTGCTGCTGCTCCTCGCCCTCCTCCTCCAGCTTCGCCCGCCTGCTCGTTCCTCGTTCCCGCTCTTCTCCACTGCCAGGCCCTCGCCACCTTCAAGACCTGCTGCTGCGAGGACCCCGAACTGTTCGACTTCGAGGGGAAGTTTTCTGAGATGACGAAATACATGGACCAAGCGAGCAGCTACCATCTGCGCCCCGAGAAGACCATGGAGGGTTTCTGGATCCCCAGGTTCGATCGTGAGATCCATTACGACGACTTTGACGCGATCTCGGCGGCGTTCGGCGTTATGCGCAGCTCGGCCACCAACCTGTATCGCCAGTCTTGGACTCTGGACTCCGAGGATAACAATTTGATCGCCCTTTACGAACTGTTCAAGACCCAGCGCCGCTTTCAAGTGGCACACGAGTTCGAGGACATTCGCAACTCCGTCGTAAAAAAAATCCAGAACGTCGTGCTGAACAATCTACCCGGCTCGAACTACCTGGACGCGACCTGCTTCCTGCCAATGCTCAGGTTAATGGACCCGGCCAGGTCTAAGACGACTGCGAAGGATGCCTTCGAGAACCTGTCAAGAGCCCTTTCCGAAAAGAACATCAGCAAAATGGACTCCACGAATCAGGTGGCCCTCAAGTTCCTCGGCAACTTCGCTGACATGGCCGACCTCGCCGTGCGCGTGCAGGACACGACTGTCATGGGGGCCCCAGGTGGCTCTGTCATGGAGATCCCGTTCTCCAAGTTCTGCATCGCCCCAGGGGTGAGTTTCGCCGTTATGTCTTTCGAAAAGATCTCCTATATCCCGCATGACGCCAAAGCGAACGTCGTGCTGGAGGCGTCGGTCGACGAGGCGAAACTGGAGAAGTTCAAGAGGGACATCCTGACCTTGAGGGGTCAACTGTTGGCCCATATGACCTCACTTGCCCCGGCCCTGGCCGATGCCGCTGGAGGCGATGCCCCCGCCAATCCTTTCGAGTTGGAGATCGGTCTGCTCGACGAGGTGGAGGCGAGGTACAAGAAGCTCGCTTCGACCAGGATGATGTCCGCCATCCTCGACCTCAGGCAGGAGCGCGCCGTCTTGAACGATGTGGAGGGGAAGGAGGACGAAGTGAACGCCATGATCGACCAATGCAAAAGCGACGACACCGGGGCCCTCACCACTGCCGTCATGACGAAGCTTCTTTCCATGGCTCAGTCTCCGTCGGCGCGGGACTCTACAACAAGTACAAGTACCTCGAGCGGGCCACAGACGCGAAGAACCATTTCGCCGAGTACCCCGGATGGACCGAGGCGGACTGGGACATGATCGAGCACAGCGACTTCACGAAGACGGTGATTGCGGTGATGTGCATGGTCCAAGCGCTCCAGCGACCCCTGAGCGCAGGTGAGAATCGCATGACGGTGCTCAAGAAGGCCCACGCGCTTCTCGTGAGGAGGTCTTTGATTGCGTCGGCGCCCGCTTCCATGACGTCCTGCCTGGTGAAGAACATCAAGCGTATGGACCCGTCCTGGGTCGAAGGTGCGGCCCCCGCTGCCGCGGGAGCTTGAGCCGCGCTCGTGGCGTTGGAGAGGACCGAGGAGGAGGAGGTGGAGGATGAAGGGAAGTAACTAACGAGGACGACGACGACGACGACGACGACGAGGAGAAGAGAGAGGGACGAGGACGAGTAGAGCGACGAGGACGAGGGAGGAGGAGGAGGAGGATAACGAAGAGGAGGAGGCGGAGGAGGAGGAGGAGGAGGAGGAGGGGGAGCAGGAGGAGGAGGAGGAGGAGGAGGAGGAGGAGGAGGAGGAGGGGGAGGATGCGATCGGCGATCGGCGATATGCTGCTTTTTTTGTTTGTTTCGAGAGCGCCGAGCTGCGCCAGGGCACTGCTGGCTCGCGCCCCTCGTCAAAGGACTGGATGGGGTGGAGGGTGGCCTTTGCGACGCTGGTCGTTGGCTTTCGGGGTCCGATTCCGGGGGGCTTCCTCTTCGCCACGGCTGGGCGCAACACTGAAAACTAGGGCCCTGGGACCCGGGGGCCTCGGTCGGGAAGTCAGGGGGCCCATTTTGAGCTTTCTGTCTGTGTCTGTCTGTTGGGCCATCCGCCACCCGCCGTTGTAATTTACAATACTTGGTCTCGGCCCTCGCCAAGGGCCAATGGCCTCCGTCCATGGGCCCATGGCCCAATGCAGCATTGCAGACAGTCTCATGTCAATGCATCCCCTGCCCTTCGGCCCTTGGCCCGCTCTCAGGTCCTCGGTCCTCGGCCCAAGGCCCTCGGCCCGAAGCCTTCGAAGCCCTAGGCCCAACCCAAGGCCCAGGCTCCCTTAGTTTTGTCAAAGCGTTTAGCCGTTTAGCCGCAGCCTTTAGTAGCCTGTAGCTTTTAGTGCGCAATGCCCTGAGGCCTATAAAATGCTGTGCCGGAGGACCCTTTAGCCTGGCAGCCTAAAAGACCTAAAGACTGAGGCCTACTAATGCCCTGAGCCCCTACTATATAATTAGCCTATAGCCTATATACTATAGCCTATAGCCGCTTACGGCCTTGGGCTTGGGCCTCAAGGAGGCCCTTAGGCCCTGAGGCCTGAGGCCCTTCAGGAGAGCCTAGGCTGAGGGCCAAGGGGGCCTTAGGCCCATGGGCCCCCCATGGGCCATGGGGCCCTTGGGCCCTTTGGCCCCTTGGGCCCCGGGCCAAAGATTCAAAACCGTCAGGCCCTTATGGCCCTTACGGCGTGCGCCCCCTTTGAGGCCCTGAGGCCCTCAGCCGCTCAGCCTTGGAGGCCCATGGCCGAGGCCCTTTAAGCCTTTGGCTAAGAAGCCTAGCCCCTGCCCTGCCCTGTAGGCTTTACTTTAGGCCAAAGGCCGAGGCTGCCCCCCTGTGGCCCCGTGGCCCGTGGCCCATTGATGGCCCAAGGCCGCCTGGCCCCCTCATCCCGGATCCCGGATCCCCATTCCATCCCCCCCTCCCTTCCTCCCCCCTCCCTCCGGTCACTGAGCTTCGACGCGACGCTGCGTCCAAAGAATTCGTCGAGGTGGCGCGTGGTGACTCACGGCCGCTTTCACCGCACTGGCGACTCTCCTACTCCTCTTGCCTTGAACCCGGGCCCTTACCCTGCCCACCCCACTCTCCGCCTTCTTCTCTTTCAACTCCTCCTTAAGCCTTCGCCTTCACCTCCTCATCCTCCTTTTTCTCCTCCTCCCCCCTCCCCCTCTCCTGATCCTCCAGGTCCACCTCCTCCGTCATCCTCTTCCTGGTCCTCCTCCTCCTCCTCCTCCTCCTCCCTGGCCCGCCCCGCCTTCATCGCCATCGTGCGGGGTAGTTCGTGCAAAGTGTATTTTGTCGCTCGTCGCTGGGCGCTCAGCGAGCCTGGCGAGAGCGTGGGACGAGCTCGGAACCTTGGCAAGCAGCAGCTTGGGCCAAGGGCCTTGTCCAGGGGCTGCGCGCAAGGCTCGGAGGGGGGGGACAGGCAGGAGGAGGGACCGGGATGCTGCAATTGCCAATGGTTCTGATTGGCTCAAGTACCGAAGTCGCGATCGCGAGAAAAGAAAACAACGCGGCGGGGGGGGCAGCGCGTCTGCGCGGCGGCGACACCCGGCGCGAGCGTTCAAGGTTGAACACGCCCCAGGAGGCCCCAGGACCAACCGAAGCAAACCCACAGCACGCAAACCAAGGGCCAAGGGCCTTGTGGGCCAAGGGTCCTCCAGGAAGCGATGGTATCGCGGTCCACGCGGCGTCAGAAATCCAGGGTGAAATCCGCCTCTGTCCAAGTCAGGGCTCGAAGCCGCTGTCAGCTCGCCTCCCCTCCCCGTCGGTGTCGTCGTTGACGTGCTTGTCATCGTCATGGTCCTCATCCTCCTCCTCGTCCTCCTCATCCTTCTTCCTTCCTCCCTTACGTCTGGCTTTGTGCTGCAGCAATTCAATTGCAGCCATTCAAATCGCAGCACTTCGGTTTGCGGCTGTCCCAGGGCGCCCAGCCATGCACTCAGAAATGAACTCAAAGGTGATCCGTGCGTGGTGGAGGTTTGCCAACTGGGCGTGCAACAGGGCGCAGCAGAAACGCTTCTTCTGGCTGGTCGGCGAGTTTCTCAAAGAGTGCAAGGCCCAATGACGATGAATGACAAACAACAACGACAACAACAACAACAACAACAGCAACAACAACAATGACAACCTCAACAACAAAAGGAAAAACTGAAAAAGGCAGAGAAGGCGAAGATCGTCAGGCAGATCGAGGCCGAGCAGGTTGAGCACGAGGAGGGGTTCAGGATGCTGCGCTGAACCCTTCGCCCTTCGCCGACCGCGACAACGTATGAGGGGCCGGTGGACCGCGAGGGAGGAGGGAAGCAGGGGAGGGACGGAAGGAAGGGGAGAAGATGGCCCGGATGGCCGCCTGGGCCAGTGCAATTCGGCGGGAATTCGCAAGATCGAAAATCGAAAAGGCTCTGCCCAGCCTGCCCTCTGCCCCCGCGTCGTCTTCCCTCCCCCCTGGCGGCGCGGAAAGTCCTGCTTCAGCTTCAACGCCAGCAGGGCCAGCTGGAAGGAGGAGTCCGCGTCGTCGTGGTCGTGGTCTTTGGTCGCGGTTGTGGTCCGTTGTCGGTTGGGCCAGTAGTTGGGTTGGGCTGATATGATGTGGTGGCGGTGTTTTGGTGCCGTGGGCGGTGCTGTTGCAGCTGGCGCTGGCGTTGTGTTGTTGTGGTGTGTGGTTGTGCTGCTCGTTTGTTGTTGGTGTTGGTGTGGTTGTGTTGGTGTTGTGTTGGTTTGTTGCGGTTTGTTTCTTGCCAAATTGGTCGTGTTGTACGCTTTGTTGGTGACGTCTGGTGCAATTTTGTGAAATTTGTCTGTTCCCGTTGTTGGATTTGCCGATTTTCTACGGCATTGTGGTTCAAAGTGCCGTGTTGGCATCGTTATGCATCTTCTTGTAACGTTAATGTCGAGTTCGGTTGTTACCATTCGCACTTGTGGCAATGCGGCATTGTGCGTTTTCATGTGCCAAAAGTGCTTTTAAATGTAGAATTATGGTATGTTAACATAAAAACCTGTTGCAAGCCACCCTTGCCTGTTGCAACCGCCCTGTGTTGCAACGCCCCCCCTGTTGCACAACCTCCTTGCAACGCCCCCTCCTCCCCTCCATTCAGGCCCCCCAAACACATATGGAAAGCCTGCCGCACGATCCCCGCAATCTGTCCGGAAACGGTGCCGGAGGCCGCTCTGGGCTCCTCTGGGCACCGCCCCCGGGGCCGGTTTTGTGAGGATGTCTCAAGCGAGGGCGCCGGTTTGGGATTCGTCGGCGGATCCACCGGATCCACCGGATCTGTCCGGAAACGGTGGCGGAGGCCGCTCTGGGCTCCTCTGGGCACCTCCCCCGGGGCCGGTTTTGTGAGGATGTCTCAAGCGAGGGCGCCGGTTTGGGATTCGTCGGCGGATCCACCGGATCTGTCCGGAAACGGTGCCGGAGGCCGCTCTGGGCTCCTCTGGGCACCTCCCCCGGGGCCGGTTTTGTGAGGATGTCTCAAGCGAGGGCGCCGGTTTGGGATTCGTCGGCGGATCCACCGGATCTGTCCGGAAACGGTGCCGGAGGCCGCTCTGGGCTCCTCTGCTCCCCGCGCCGGGGGTGAGGATGACGGTAGTTCCACAGAAACTCCCTCAAAATATGCTGCGGTTGATGATGATGCTGATGAGGATGAGGATGATGATGAGGATGAGGATGAGGATGAGGATGCTGATGATGATGGTGATGATGGTGATGATGGTTTTGATGATGATGCTGATGATGCTGATGATGGGTATGATGGTGATGCTGGCGATTGTGGTGATGAAGCCGACGATTAGCACAGCGATGACGTCGACGGGTATTATAATGGTAACGGCGATGTTGATAATGAGGCTGATGGTGATGCGGAGAAGGAGAAGGAGGAGGAGGACGAGGAGGAGGAGGTGGCGGAGAAGGAAAAGGACTATCAAAGCGAATGCGTAGATTTATTTGATGGCGTACTTGCATCCAATGGCCTTCGGTCCATCCCGCCACCGTACCTGGCTTGTGTGTCTCTTGGGGTCTCTTCGGGGCGCTCTCGGGGGCCTATGAGTGGGGGGGAAGGTTTAGGGCCTCTTAGGAGCCGGACCTCTTGGGGCTTCCTAGGGGCCTCTTGTGGCGTCTTGAGGGTCTCTTGGAGGCCTGTTGGGGCCTCCTGGAGCTCTCGTGGCCGAAGGCTTGAAATGTCTGTTTGGGTCCCCCGTCTGGGCCCCCTTTTGGAGCCGTTTTGGGCACTTGTTGGGCGGTCTTGGAAGCCTCTTGGGCCGACTTGGGGCCCTCTTGGGCCGTTTTGCGGCCGTTTTGGAGACTTCTTGGGGCGATCTTGGGGGTTTCTTAGGAAGTCTTGGAGCGTCGGGGAGCCGAAAGGGTGAGACCGCCAAAGTGTTCGCAAAGCCGAATACAAGTCAATGAGTTTTGCCTCTTGGAGGCCTCTTGGGGCGTCTTGGAGGCCTCTTCGGTCGTCTGGAGGCCATCTTGGGCGTCTTGGTCCGATCGCTCGGCGACTCGGTGCCCTCTACTTGGATCATCTCGAGGGCCTCTCGAGGCTCTCTTGGCCCGTGTCAGGGCCTTCTGGGCTCAGAGAAACTCATGCGAGAAGCCGCGCGAAACCCCAAGATATCCGAGATGAGTCGTTTTAGACGACCCCCGGGGCCCATTTGGCCCGCACAGCAACAATTCCGCAGCTGTGCGTGCTGGCTCTAGCAGGAAAAAGCGCCCCGCCCGCCGCGCGCGCGCGCCCTCCCAGGCGCGCCCTCCCAGCCGGTCGGGCCCTGTCTTATCACAGATGGTCAACCTAAGCTTAACGGACATTCATACCATACCCATGGCGGGAAGGGGTGCGCCCCCTACTTCATTTTCACCGAGGATAAGCCTGAGCAAGAAGCTTCAAGGAGGTGATGAAGAACTGTCTATCAATATGGCTCAGGGTATGCCAATGTCATCAAAGGGGTGGCACAATACGGGTTATCAGCCTAAAGTTTCGTCTTCGACAAAAGTTGGTTTACCTGATGGAGGAACGAGGTCCCTCCTACCCAATGGCGATGTACGTCCTGATGAAGGGTCACGCCATGAGATGGATGTGGAAGTTGCTAAATCCGATTCCGCCGAGGACGTCGGGGATTCGAGCGAACGTCTTTCCAAGCAGATATCCTGGAACCTCTCGTGCACTGACGAGCCCCGTCCAAGTGCGCCGAGACCCAAGAACAACATCATCTCCCAACAAGGACAATTCGAATATGACGACGGAGATCTCATCCCGATCGACTACCGCGTCGACGCTTCCAGGCACCCCTCGACCATGCCGATTGGTTGCCATGAGGGTCGGGAATCACTTGTCGAGGGGCGCGGGGTGTATGTCCGCGCGCCCCCCGCCCCGCTGGGCGATCTGTCGCAACGTGATCAGAAAGTATCACCCGCACGTGCCGAAGTTGCGGCAATCCCATCAGACGGTTCTCTGGAGCGGCACTTGGAGGACATTTTAGATGAGGAGATCGCGGATGGCACTGTTCGGTCGGCGAACAAGCAGAGACGAGAAGCTACTAGCCTTTCGGTTGCCTCGCCTCTTGGGAAGCGAAGGAGGTCAGGCGAAATCCCGAAGCAATGCCCAATGTCATGGGGCGGGAATCCCGGGAGCTGTGCCCCCGGGCCCCCCCCCAGGTGGACCTCGACGCTCGAATCCCCTGAATTGCGCCCCCGCTCTTCCCGCAAGAGAAGTACTGAGACAGGCGGACCCAGGCCCCGAGGCCGCGATCAGAGGTATCGGCCTGGATGTGCAGCAGTGCCCGAGTCGCGGTGCCCCGGCCTATCGGGTCTGTGCGGGAAGCCTGTTTGCTTCGGATGTTCCAACATTTGCGATCTCTGCAACTTCAACTTCCCCTGCCCGACTTGCGCGGCTCCCGGTTCGCGTAATTGCGCTGGATTACGGGTCGATGAGTGGCCAGAGTCTAGGGAGAGGGTCGAGATTGTGATGGCCAGGGCACGAGATATGGGTGAAATGCGCAAGCAGCTGAGGCGATCAGAACTCCGACAGCAGGCAGCCGCTGCCTATCAAGTGGAGCGAGACCGGGGGGCCATGGCAATTGCTGTGCGCGCCGTGGAAGAGCGACAGCAGGCTGCGGCGGCGGTGGAGATGCGGGAGTTAGCCAACAAGCTCAAAGCAATGCCCCCTCCGAGCGCCAGGCGCATCTTCATGTGGCAAATTTGGCAGAAAAAGCAAGACGCGCCGTCCTGGGGGCTGGCGAAGCCCAGCGGGCGACGACGACGCAGGCCGCCGCGGAGTTGCAGGCAGCAGAGGATCGACATGCACGACTGGCGGCAGAGGCCGCCGATGCCATGCAGGCAGGCCGAGGCGAACCGTCTCGTCGCGGATGAGAGCCATGCTCGATCCGAGCCTGAGATGCAACGAGCTCGCGAGGAAGTGTGGCGAGTTGAGCTGATTGTTGAGGAGAAGGTCGCAGCGCAGACTCGCGCGGCGAGGGCGCAGGCGGCGCAGGCTGCCCAGTTGATGATGGGACGGGAAGCAGAGCGAGATAGCTTAAATCGCAAACTTGACCATCATCAGATACAGTGGCATCCGAAAGGAGCTTCTTCGGCAGTGGCTCCGGGCACGGGTTCTCTGACCCAGGCGAGTGCAGCGACAGCACCGACTGCCCAGCCACCATCGGCGACTGCGGTTGGGCGACCCGCCGCGCGCGGCAACCCAGGCCAGAAGCCTCGCGCGGGGCCTCTATGGTGTGCTTTATGTCCAAAGGTGGCGAATCACGATTGCGCTCTTTGCAAGAGAAGCGCATGCGACGACAATGCTGCGAAGGGCTATGAGACGCGCGCGCGCGCTGCGATGCGAAGGGTCGACAGCCAATAAGAACGAGGGGGAAGGAGAGGCCCCAGGATAAAGAATGCTAGGAACGGCTGGCTAGAAAGAGACTTCAGGAACGCGATGCCCCTGTGGCTATGCCGAGGGTCCCCTCTCGCGACCGCTCGCGCTGGCCCAATCGCGCCAGGCAGGGCTATGCCTCGGGGATTGATGGTCGTCGGAACGATGGCGCTGAGTCCAAGAGGATTCTTGACTTCGAGAGAGCGGCAACAACTGAGAACGAGAAGCTTAGGGGGCGGCTCGAGCAGCCGCGCAGCGCAAAGAAGAGAGCGCCAAGATGCGCGCTGAACGCAGGGGGGGGATCCAGGATATGCGCCAGGCAAGGGCCGAGGCTGCCGCCCGCGCAGATATGTTAGAATCGGCGGCAGTTCGAGTCAGCGCAGCTGCCTCCTTCCCAGGGTGCACACCTCCAGCGCCGGGGGGTCTCACCGAGCATCTTTCATAATAAAGGTAATGCTAAGGAGTCGGTTCCTCAGCGGAAGACGCTGGCGCAAGGGCGCCCTGGTTCGGGGCCTCCTGGCGGTGGCGGCGGAGATGATGTCGAAGGTCAACAAGATTGTCAACGATAGGCAGTCGCCATCACAATTGCGCCGTCTCGCGAGCGAAGTCGAACGATTGGATATCGCATCGCAGGCCGCCAGCAGCATGATGAAGAGTCGCCATTGCGCATTATTGCCGTGCATGTCACCACCGGGCAGGATCATGGCCAGGCCCGCGCGTGCACAGATCTCATGGATATCAAGATCCGCGCTGCGGGCAAGGAAGCGGATGCCGACCTGCCCACTTCTATGATGAATGGGTGGGGAATGAAAGTGAAGAGTTGGGTGCCTCCTTTCGCCCAACTAAGCAGGAGCTCTTCTATCGCTAAATGCAGGAATGCCTTTGCGTGCAGTGCGCCCTTGTCATCTACGACCATTGCAATGATGATTGCGGCTCTGGCATGAAGGCCTGCGAAGGGCTGCCATCCAAGGTCGGCGACTTCATGCGCGAAGAAAGGCGGCATATCAATCGAGAAAGGCAGCGAGCGGCATTGAACTCCCGAGGTCTTCCACCAGGGGGCGACGCGGGCGAAGGGGCGGGAGAGCGGGCCGGCAATGGCAATCAACACCTCTGCATGATGGATGGCCGCCTCAAGGAGTCGGTGCTATGCAATGAGTTCCTCACTGGAAGCTGCCCGTGTACTCGGGCACAGCGTCGGTGCCAGCGCCCGAAAAGAAGTGGAGACTCTGCCGCTCGGGCTCGAGCCGCGCCCGCGCAGTCAGGCAAAGACGGCGGAAATGGCGGCGGAAAGAAGAGGGGGGGCAAGGATTCAGGGGGGGGAAAAGATGACGGTGGCGACCGCGGCAGGAGTAGAGAGCGTCAGTCCGATCTGTCTATGGGCGGCGGCGCGGACTGCGACCGGTCGCCGAGTCGCACTTCCAGCGTCAATTCCAAGAAGAATGGCTTGTGCAATGCATGTAGCCGCGGAGCTTGCCCCGTGTCTGCCGAGCAATGTCTGTGCGACCACCGCCGCGCCACGCCAGGGGGGGGGGCTCTCTCGCGACGCGAGGCGCGTGGACAAGATCGGAATACACTTCCCCCGCAAGCGTAGCGAGGGACATCTGTCGGCCGCGGCGCAGAACCCGAAGAAGAATACTTCGCCCGCGCAGGGCGGCGACGTGGATGAGGCGAAGGGGCAGGGGAAGACAAAGGAGATGCGGCAATGCTGGAGACACCTGGCCGCGCAGACATGCCAGTTTGGCAAGGGCCGTTGGGGCTGGAGAGCACGCCCAGACATCCGTGACCAGACAGGCCAGCGCGCGGTGATTATGTCACCGGCGTCGGCTGGGTGGGAGTGCAGCAGATTGTTGTCGCTTTGCCATGAGAATGGGAGCCCCTATATTTGCCGCCCCCGCCATCTTCCGCGCTGGATCAGGATTCGAAGCGCCGCCATTGGTCGAAGATGGGAAGGGCGCGGACGTTCGTGCATTGCGGCGCGAGCAAGTTTGCATTGCAGCGCCGTCAAAGACTCGGAGCGGGACGAAGGGTTGCCTGGGTCGCGTCGATGCCGGAGCAGGCTCTCGAATAATTCAGGAATCGGAAGCCTAGCAGAAGTGTCCTATCAACGCGATTGCCCGAGCGGAAGCGCGCCCTGGTCATTGGGCGGCGCTCGGTACGCCCAGACCCTAGCGCGCCGCAGCCAGCCACTTGGACTCTCTGGCCGAAGAGGAGAGTAACTTGGTCGATTCCACGTGCGCGAGGGGGCCGTCTCGAGATTGTTCCCAGCGGGCTGCGAAGCGCGCGCGAAGAGTGGTGGCGCAAGCGCATCAGGCATGTGATGACGCTGTGGCACTGTATCGAGAGGCCTGGCACATGCGGGCTGGTCGGGAGTAGCAGTCGGACGGCCGGCTCAGTGATTCCCGCAGTGGGCGCGACGGCGACCACGCTGCTGCTGCGTCTGCTAGGGGACGACGCAAGGCCACGAAGGAGAAGAAGTCGGGTGCTGTTCATGTTTGATTCATGAGGTTCATTGTCGACGCGGGATGCGTCTCAGACCTGATCTCCGTCAGGTACTTGCGCGAAGCGGGGGTGGTCGACAGGACCTCTCCGCTGGCCGTTCCCAGTGCCCTGAACGCTGAGGGCATTCAGTCGAGAGCCCTCGGTGCAGTCTAGGTCGCCAGCAACAAGCTGAACAAAGGGGAGGTGGAGGCGATTGTCGCGCCAGAAACTCCGAGCGTGATTTCAGCAGGCAAGCTTTGCATGGACCGCGGTTGCAGTTTTCGCTGGGCAACCGGCAGGGTGCCGCACCTACTGCTGCCACAGGGAAGAAGGTGGGAACTCTCAGTTGAGGGTCAGATCCCCTACCTTACCATGAATGGCAGAGGGGCCTTGGGTCAAGTAGACGAGGCAGCTCCCGCTGGCTCATCCAGGCTCGAGCGGTGGGCGCGTGTGGAGGTCGGCGCGAGGTCTAGCTTGGATGGCCCTGGGGTGCTGGGTGGCCCCCCGCCCCAGGCATTCAGGCACCGCGCAACCCTTCAGCTGCGCCTGCGGATGGCGACTGCAGAATACTCCTACTCGAGCGGCAAGCTGGGCATCCGATCGGATGGCGCCTTAGGACTTCTGGCCACGGTTCTCGCATTGGCGGCGTGACAGACTCACCCATCTCTACGATGAGCCCCGCGAAGCGGCAAATCTTGGGCGGGGCAGCATGGGCGCCGGCTTCGTCGGCGGCGAGATTCCGAAGGCGAGCCAGTTCGCGGGCAGGGCTATGCCGGGTCGCGCGACGGCGGCGCCTGCGCCAGGAGATGAAGAAGTCGTCGATGCGGCGCCCGAAGGGCCAAGGGCCGCGGAGGTTGTCGACGATCCTGGCGATGACCCAATAGAGGATGCAGGACCTGAGGGGGCGTCCAAGTACGAACGTCTGCAACGGAGGCAGCTTCACGCCAACACCTGCTCACTCATCTGCTGAAGATCCCGCTCTGCTCGACGTGCCAATGGGCAAGGGCGTTGAGGACGCAACAGGGGGGGACCTCGTGTGCGACGTTTCGTGACCGGTGCGCCGGCTTCCCGGCTAGCCAGAGCGCCCGCGACAAGCCGGTGGAGCACGTGGTCGATTTCTTTGCGACCCCAAGGGCGCCCGCCTAGGAGCTAGAATGCATCTGCACGCACGCGGCCCTTGTGTTGAAGAGGGCATGGAAGTCTTTGAACGCGCGCCCCTGAGCGAGTCAATGACGGCTCATGACGCCGCGCAGCCCGCAAACAAGAAGCATGACACAGTCGCTGAGAGGGCGAACGCCACCCCTCAGGGCGGGGCGAGAATTGACCTCATGACGGAAGGGCTTCAAGCCCCGTACTGGGTGCATGCCGTGCTTTCCTTTTGCCTGTGTTACAATGCGCAGGAAGGAGATGCGAGTGGATCTGCGTGAAAAAAATGAGGTGGTACTTCATTTGGGGGTCTTTGGTGCCGTTCGGCTCTGCCGCGAGCACCTCCCGCCCCCTGAGTCTCGCGGCGAGCGGCCCAAGACGGGCCTTCGGACAAGAGTGGGTATTTACCTGGGCTGCGTTCACTATGCAAGGGGGCGGGTGGGCCCCCATGATTGCTGCATGCTTTTGGAGCAGCTAGATGGACTCGAGCGAAAAAAGACGGGCGAAGTTCAATTGCAGGGAGATTGGGGCAGATCTTGAACGACATCGGTGTCGAGGCTGTCGTTGAGACTGGCCAAGGCGGCGCGTCGGATAACAAGCCTCCCGGAGCTGCCGTGCATTTCCCGTTGCGAAAGGCCTACGACCTTGCATGCATGGCGGTGCCGTCGGTCGACTTGGGAGACCTGCTGCCTGGAGAAAGCGTTCGCGAAGGCGAGGAAAGGAAGCCCCGGGGCGGCGGTCAGTCGCCCGGGGGTGGTCCGCGTCGTCAGGCGGACCAGCTGGAAGAAAGGCTGCGGTTGAAATGCCTCCGCCCCCTGCCCATGGCGAGGGGGCAGGAGAGATAGCTGTGGACGTGGCAGGGGAGGGCCCGACAGGCGATGAAGGCCCCTTCCGGCCCCCCTCCCGCTCTGCCGCTTCCAGCGGGAGCCAAGCGGAGAACAGCGCATTATACTAGTGCTGTGGAAGGCTCGTTGGCAGAGAGAGGTCATCATTGCAAGATGATAGAATTTCCTTGCGGCCCCGGAGAGGGGTGAACCGAAGTTCGCGCAGATCGCGGCACGACCCGCCCAGGACTTGCAGACGGGTGGGTACTTCCAGCGCGGCGCCCTCGCCGATGGCAAGACGCGCGAGGAGCCCTGCCAGCCTCTGCCGCTGACGGGGAGGGCCGATGGGGGCGTAGATGCGCGCGGCGATTGCCGACTTCAATGCAGACGGGAAGGGTTTCCATGGACTTGGGGGCCCAGGCCCGAATGCCGACTTGCTTCAGGAGGCCGGCGTCGCCAGTCCGCGACCCCCGGCTAATTGCGTTGAGTCAGCCGCGGGCGAAGGGCTCCCATCGACCGTTGCGTCGCACGGCTATGCCGGTGGCGTTGCGGAAGAGGAAAGAGGATGGCTGTGAAAAAGCGTCTGGCTTTGGCGACGCATTCGACGCCGACTCTGGTACCGGCGCTGCAGGGAATGCCGCGGGCTTGACCTGCCGTCGCGAGGCGCTGCGTTCCACGCGTGCCCTTGAGGTTGCAAGACGCGAGCAGTTCTTAGCACCGAGAGAAGGAGCCAGGGGCGCGACCATGGCCGAACCCTTTCACGGACAACTGCGATCGATGCGAAGAATCAAATCCAGTCGCTGTTCCATCGAAGTGGTTTGCGCATGCGTCTAGAGCTGCCTGCGTGGCCAGGCAGGTGGCGAAGGCGAGGCGCCAAAACGGCTCTTAAGAAGAATTCGGGCCGATTGCGCGGAATGAACGCGTGGGACCAGAGCAAGGTAATAGAGCTAAGCCCAGTGCGTAAGCAGATGGGGGGCAGGACTTTCCATATCGGCAGACTCTTTGCTGTCCTTGTTCAGAAGAATGCGGAACTACTTGGGGAACGCACAGACAGGAAGTTCAAGGAACGTTATATTTGATGGATCTGATGTCATCGATCAAGACAAGTACGTGGCACAATTTCAGGAGCTCTGATCTTGTCCTGCAGCCATGTAGGCGAGTAAGGCCGCAGGTGCCTTTGGTCTCTTCCCGGGTCATGATATACAACGGGCTGATGCGCGTCAGGCGTATCTGCAGTCGTTGTTGAGAGGAACACCAATTTGGGTGAGATTACCAAGGAAGGCGTGGCCTGGGAGTTGGGAAGTTATGTATGACCCTGCGTGCCCTCTGAGATTCGCGCTATATGGTCATCCAGTCGCTGGTGGGCACTGGGAAAAGCACTGCGAGGCTCGCGTGATATCCAAGGGGTTTGAACCGATCCCGTTGTGGTGCAGTTGCTATTGCCGCCTGGAGTTGATGCTCTTTTTGATCATGTACGCAGACGACTTGAAGTTGGTTGGGTTAGCAGCCAACTTACCGAAAGGAAGGGACCTCAGATTGAGTGCTTCTGAGACCGCGCGCAGGGGCATCAATATGGACCCGCCTACGCCGGTTGGTCGGTAATTTGGTCGCGAGCATAGAATCTCGGAAAGGTGGGTTGACTGGCATGGCTAAGACCCTGCGGCGTTGGATCCTCTGCCTCCTAAGGCTATGAAAACAAAGGGCGCGGCAGCCGCGAATGCCGGTGTCCGTGGCCCTGCTTCAATGAAGGCTGCAGGCGTGACTCCAGTGTATACTGACCGATCTTATCCTGTTCAGCCTGGTCCAATTCGGTGCGGGTGCGATGTGATGCCAGCGCTAAACGCTTCAGACCATCATTGCCATCGGGGCCAGCTTGGAGATCAGTCGTTCGGCGGGTTACCTTGGATTGCGACACCTGGGAAGTTTTGGAGGATTCAACAAAATCTCAAGACGTTGATCGGGCCATGGTCTATGCAGAGCTTCCGGCGGGCACTGCGCACCTCAGAATCATAGCAACGCTGCTGTTCTGCCGCTCCGACGGCGCCGATGTTCACTGATCAGGGGGGGGGGGGGGGGCGCGCGATTGGCTGTGCCGGACCGGCTGAAATTTCAGATGACCATGTCAGCTACACTGAAGATGAGGAATCCAGAAAGCCACGCGTACCGTGGCCGACAAGAAAGGTACATGTTATGGAAAATGGTATGGGGGATTTCTTCGCGTCGTGTGTCAAGCTGCATGCCAAACTGACGCGTGCGCATCCTGAGACTTATCCGCTGGCTGGCACTCCTCGCGGCCCTGAGTCGACAAGTTAGGAGGGCGGGCAGGGCGGTCCCCGTGGAGAGGGGGTCCATTCAGCCGAGGATGCCATGGCGGACGGTTTGGAGGTCGACTCCAAAATGGGTCCAGAGGACAGGGTACCGGCGGTGGGTGGACGACCTATGGTCGACGACGGGTCTCCGAACCCTCGACCCCCTGCTCCATCTGGAGCGTTGCAGCCGATACCCGCGAAGGTACTTATGAAGGTCTTCTTTGGTGCGAGAATGGCCAGGTACGATCTATTGAGAGCAACCTGTGCACTGGCATCGCGCGTTGCCAAATGGACTGAGCAGCAAGGCATTAAGCTCTTCCGTCTCACATGCTTTATCAAGGCGACTCTAAGTAACCGCATGGTGTCGTGGGAGGGAACCCACTGATGTCTGGCCAAAACAATAAGCGGATGCTGATTTTGCCAGCGACATCAGTACACATCGGAGCACGAGCGCTAGTCCGCAGAAACTGCGGGGACCCAACACAATGGCCCTAGGGCGCTGTGGTTCAAGGAGACAGACAGGCCACATCACGCAGTACTCTCGAGGCAGAGTCTGTGTTGGCAGATGAAGCGCTACGAAGGGAACTTCTGCCTGCCCTGCCGCAGTGGGAACGACTGCTGGGAAGGTCCCCTTAGGCCGAGCTCGTGGGGGGCAATCCAGCAGTTGTGAAAGTCTGCGAGGCCAGAGGATCGCACAAGCTGGTGCATCTGCCACGGACGCATCGAATTGATGCTGCTGCTGTTGCTGAACAACTTGCGAGAGGTATCACCGACCTGACTTGTTGTCCTACTCAGGATCAAGCCGTGGGCGCTGGTGCAAAGAGGTTTGAACAGCCTCCCTCCTGGGCCAAAGTCTGTATGTGCACATGCATATTTAGAGTTATATATATATAGTTGTACATCCAGTTATCTATGTGTATATATATATATATACTGGAGGTGAGGGGGTGAGGTCGAAGTGGGACGGAGAGCCCCCCTACCAGGAAATCGGTTTCGGTTTCGTGTTCGTGCGTGCCGTGCGTGCGGGCGAGGCGAAGCTGCGTGGGCGGGCGAGAAATGTTCCGCCTCTGGTTTAGGCGCGGCCGGACCAAAGGTCTCCCTTCCGGCAACTCATGCCGCGCGGTGTCCCGCCGGTGTCCCGTCGGTGTCCCGATGATGATGATGATGATGATGATGATGATGATGATGATGATGATGATGGCGATGTTGACTGTGATAATGATGATGGCCATGGTTGTGATGATTGTGGTGCCACGATGATAATGGTGTTGCTGATGCGGATGTTGCTGCTGATGATGATGTCCCGATGATGAAGACGATGGTGTTGATGACCCTGATGATGTGGATGGTGATGTTATGATGGGATGGCGATGATGATGAGGATGATGACGGTGATGATGGTGTCCCGGTGATGATGAGGCTGATGTTGATGATGATGATGCTGATTGTGTTAATGATGATGGTGTCCCGATGATGACGATGATTATGTTGATGATGATCACGATGGTGGTGTCCCGATGATGATGCTGATGTTGATGATCATGAGGTGATGATGATGATTTGGATGGTGGTGGCCCGATGGTGATGATGATGATGAGGTTGGTGATGATGATGGTGTGCCGATGGTGATGACGATGGTGATGATGATGATGATTGTGACGATGATGATGGTGTCCAGTTGGTGATGCTGTTGATGATGATGTTGCTGATGCTGATGGTGTCTCGATGACGATGATGTTGATGATGTTGTGCATGATGATGCTGAAGAGATGATGATAATGATGATGTTGGTGGTGTTCCGATGATGATGGTGGTGGCCCGTAGGATGCTCATGTTGTGGATGATGGTGACGACGCTGGTGTCCCGATGATGGTGATGATGGTGATGATGATAATGATGATGGCCATGGTGGTGGTGATGATGGTATTCCGATGATGATGATGATGATGATGGTGATGATGCAGATGTTGCTGACGATGATGGTTGTCCGATGGTGATGATGTTGATGATCCCGATGATGTTGATGATGGTGAGATGATGAAATGATGGTGATGATGAAGATGATGATGATGAGGGTGTCCCGATGGTGATGATGAGGAGGTTGATGATGCTGTTGATGATGATGTTGGTGATGATGATGGTGTCCCGATGATGATGCTGATGTTGACGATGATGATGATGGCGACGACGGTGTTCGATGATGACGATGATGAATTTGATAATGCGGATGATGGTGAGGTGATCATTACTTGATTGATGGTGGCCCGATGATGATGCTGATGCTGATGATGATGGTGCTTCGATTATGATGATGATGCTGGTGATAATGATGGTAACGATGATGATGGTGTCCCGATGATGATGTTGATGATGATGATGTTGTTGATGATGATGGTGTCCTGATGCCGATGATGTTGACGATGTTGTTCATGATGATGATGATGATGATGATGATGATGAGATGATGATGGTGATGATGGTGGTGGTGTTCCGATAATGATGATGCTTGTGTCCCGATGCTGATCCTTTTGATGATGATGATGGTGACGATGATGGTGCCCCCATGATGATGATGGTGATGATGATGATGATGGTGTTGATGATGATGGTGATGAGGTGATGATGCTGATGGTGTCCCGATTCTGATGATGATGCTGATGATGTTGATGATGTTGATGATGATGATGCTGATGATGATGATTATGATGATGATGACGTTGATTGTGAGATCGTTTGTGATATTGATAGTGCTATCGGCAGTGATACCGAATGTACGATATATTGTGATATCGATAGTGATATCGATAGTGAGATCGATTGTGAGATCTATAGTTATATCGATTGCGAGATCCATCGAATGAAATAGATCGAATGATACCGATTGTGAGATCGATCGAGTGAGATCGATCGATCGAGACCGATAGTGAGATCGATAGTGAGATTGATAGTGAGACCGATCGAGTGAGACGTTGGTTCCTCCCCCCCGAACCTACTTATCACCCGAAGGGTGGTCGTATAGGTATATATGTCGGCGATGCCCCGTGGCACGAACGCCCCCCCAGTACTACCGGGGGGTTCAACTTCGCGCAGGCCGCACAGGGTGCCGCCGACGGCTCAGAACCCCCCCCTTGTCTCTTTACCAGAGGGTTTCGTGCAGGCCGCACTGAGGGGGGGCTTCGACCTGGACCCCCCCCCCTGTGGGAGCGGGGGGGGGGGGGTTCTCGGTGGAGGTGTGCTTGGAACACCCTTGGGGTCCAGTCGAGCCAGTCGTGTATACTGGGGGGGTTCGTGCATACCGGGGGGGCTTCGTGCTTACCCGGGGGGGGTCGTGCCTGCTACCAGGGGGGTTCGTGCTTATCGCGGGGGGGTTCGTGCCGGATCGCACTGGCGGTGCCGACAGCCACGCCGCCAGTTCGAAACCCCCTGGGATGGAGTTTACCGGGGGCGGGGGCTCGCTCCGCACCGGGCACTGCCGACATATATATATGTACATATGTACATATTTTTATATATATATATATAGATATGTGTATTTTAAAAAATAAACATACACACACATATATATATATATATATATATATATATATATATAGTAGATATCGGGTACAGGATCGGGTGCCTTCGCCAGGCTGCCCCGTGTCGCCACGGTTGCTCCGGGTTCCCCTGGGGCCCTTCTCCAGCGGCCCGAGAGCCGTCCAGACGGCTTCGAGTGGCGTCGAAGAGACACAAGAAGAGTTCAAGATGTCCCGCGTGGCTTCCAGACGGCTCGACGAGCGCTCACCAGAGGGCCCCAAGAGGCAAAACACAATGATTGCCGTTAGCTTTTCCAATGCTTTTGGGGTCCTCGATTTTTCGAGCTTCCGACGCTCCACGACGTCCCTACAGGCCCACAAGACAGTCCCAAGACGGCTCAAGAGGCCTCCGAGAGGGACCCAAGACGGCCCTAGAGGCGCCCAAGTTGGTTCCAAGAGGGCCCCAAAACGGCCCAAAGAGTTGCCTGAGAGCAGGAACACGAAGCGACAATTTGAGCTTTCCGTTCCAAGATGCTCCCAGACGGCCCCAACGCCCAAGCGGACTCGACGAGCGCTCCCCAGAGCGCCCCAAAATGCATCAACCATTGATTTTCCGAAGACTTTCCATGTTTTGGGGGTTCTCGCCTTTTCCAGCTTCCGACGCTCCACGACGTCCCAAGAGGCCCCCAAGACCGCCCCAAAACGGCCCAAGAGGCCCCAAAGACCGCCCCAAGACGGCCCAGGAGGGCCCCAATACGGCTCTAAGAGGTGCCCAAGATGGCATCAAAAGGGCCCTAAAACGACCCCCAAAAGGGGCCCGAGAGCAGGAGCCCGACGCCTCGCGTCTCAAGATGCCCCCAGACGGCCCAAGAAGATTCGACGAACGCTCCCCAGAGCGCCCCAATATTCAAAAAACGATGATGTCCGTTAGGTGTTTCCCCATGTCTTCGGGGGTCTCGATTTTTCAAGCTTCTGGCGCTCCACGACGTCCCAAGAGCCCGTTTCTTTATTGCTTGGGGCATGACGGGCGTCATGGCCCCCGGTCCCCCCCTATCACGGTGACCTATCACGTAACGCTCCCCCCCATGTTATGGGCACTGCCGCCGTGCGCATTGGGATCCGCGGTCTTTGGGGCCCCTCGAAGGGGCCCCAAAGACTGCCCCAAGACGGCCCAAGAGGGCCCCAATACGGCCCCCGTCGCCAGTTTTGGCTCAAGTCTCTTCGCACGCGCTGAGAGGCAGGCGCCCTTGCATAGCTGTCACCTCTTGTTGCACAAAGAACGGAATCGTCTAGTGAACGCGGCCCGCCATGGCCGCTATTGGGACTCGGCGAGACATTCAGCGGTTGCATCTGGTTGACGGGCGTGGGCAATGCCCGATGTGTGGGGAGCATAATGTATATTATTCTTGTGGGCACACTTTCTGTGGAAACATGTATTGCGATGTAGTGCCAGCCTATTTCCAGGATTTGAGTTTCCGTGGCGACGGCTGGTGTTCGACATCTCAGACTCCGTTCGAAGCACGCGGGCAATATGTGAAATGCCCGGACTGTAGACCAGAATGCATGACGTCACAGTTTGGCAAATTTGCTGGCCAGAACAAGCGCTGCATACCGTGCAAGTACCCCGTTCGCAGGAACGGCAAGTGCTCCAAAGGTGCAGGGTGTAATTTTTGCCACGCCTGCCCTCTCCGTCTACCTGGGAGTAATGCGGAGAAGCTCGATGTCAAAGAGGGCCTCTGCCCTGGAAGCGCACGTCCTGACAGCACGCACGCCAAGCACAGTGCCCAAGCGGAATTTCCCGACGCCGTATCTACTTCCGCGGCGACTTCCGTGGCGTCGCCGCGGTCCAGCGCCGGAGCCACGCATGCCGAGCCAGCTTCGGAGAAGTATAGCCTTTAGACCATCCATTGCTTTTGAGCAGCAGGCATGGGCTGTATCAATTACACAGGGCTACTTTTAATGCATGGCTTGTGCCCGCGAGAGGCATGATGCTGCTAAGCCTGCGAGCGTGGATACCGATTCCGATGTATCCCCGCGCGCGCATGGTTCTCGTTCCCCTATCCTGAGGCCATGTTTTTGCGGAGCGCTTGCGCGATAACCAATCCTTCCCAGTGTCCGCGCATATCTTTCGTAGTCGATGTATCTTGAACGCGAGCCTTGGATAATGCCGAGCTCGGCAAGAACACCTCGCCTCTGGCCTGGGAGCTGGGAGCTATGTATGGGGTGGGGTGGAACGCTTATCAGAAAGCCAATGGTCGCACGGCAAAAAGGCATGCTGGCCGCCTCGTTTCCCTTGGTGGCTTCCGCTGTCGTTTTTCGCGGCCTAGGGCTCCGTTCGTGATTTTTCGCGATGCTCATTGGACGTCGGGGGGCCCAAGAGGTTCTTGGGAAGGGCGGCACATATGGCCAGTGCAGCGGCAGGCAATATGCAGAAAAGAGCACGTTTCTAGCACATGTGCCGTTTGATCTTGACAGCGCGGATCTGCCCGCAGTTGGGCGCGGATCGCTAGGGGCGGCCTGACGGTGACGATCGTCAGCCATCTTTCCCAGCCTTCTTGTGTTGGGTTTTCGTCTTGAATAGAACAGTGTGCTCTCCAACCTTCGTCGTATTTATTGAATCGCTTCGCTCATTCCGCCGGCCCATAGTGTAGCGTCGCTGGCACTTGCTTGCGTGCTCGGGGGGCATTTGGGTGGCCTCCTGGGGCCGCTTGGGGGGCACGCGACGGCATCTGAGGAGCTTCTGGGGTGTTCCGCATGCTTCGTCAACTGGCTGTTGGAGGCACCTCTTGGGTGCCTCTTGGGGGGGCGTCTGAGGGTCCCCTGGGGGCATCGGTTCTGCAATCTGAAGCCGTCATTGGCCGTCTTGGCTGCGTGGAGGCCCGATTTGAGGCCACCTGCGGCCAGATTGAGGCAATCCGGAAGCCTCCCGGGGGCCTCCTGGAAGCAGTTTTGACGCATCGAGGGCACTCTTGGGCTATTTTAAAACCTCTTGGACGTCTCCTAGGAGCCTTTGGGGCCCTCGGGAAGCTTTTGGGGTCCTCGTCGGACCGCTTGGGGGACTCTTGCGGCCTCCTGTGGGCCTTTTGGGGGGAACGCTCTGCTGTTGGGTCACGTTCCCCTTCTTGGGCCTCTCTGGGGGCTCTTGGGGCCCTCTCGGGCCGTCTTGGGCGCCTCAAGCACCGTCTTGGGGCCCTCGCGGGCCGTCTTGGTGCCCTCTTGGAGGCCTCTGCCTCTATGTTGGAGCGGTATTGGAAGCCTCTTGGGCCGTCTTGGAGCATCGGGATGCCAAAAGGCCGAACAAAAGTAAAACCCGTCAAAGCCCAATCGTAAAACAATGAGTTGTGCCTCTTGGGGCCACCTCGGGAGATCTCTGGGAACCTCGTCGGCCCTCTTTGGAGCTTCTTGGGGGCCTCTTGGATCCGATTGGGGGCCTCTTGGGACTTCCCGAGAACCTCTCGGGGTAGAAAGCTCGGATTCTCGGTTCGTGTTTCCCTTCTTGGGCCTCTCTTGGGGCCGTCTTGGGGCCCTCTCGGGCCGTCTTGGGCGCCTCAGGCACCGCCTTGGGGCCCTCGTGGGCCGCCCAGGGCCCTCTTGGAAGCCTCTTCGGCTATCTTGGAGCTGTCTTCGAGGCCTCTTCCTCCTCCTCGTCCCCCTCCTCCTCCTCCTCCCACTCCAGCTCTCTCTCTCTCTCTCTCTCTCTCTCCTCTTGATCTTCCTCCTCCTCCTCCTCCTCCTCCTCCTCCTCCTCCTCCTCCTCCTGCAGCGTGTTCCGGAAGGCTCCCGCCGGAACATGCTGTGTACAAGTGCTGTCACTGCTCCCGCCACCGTGCCCTGGGTGGTGGGTCAGAGGCCTCATGGGTGTTGGTTTGGATCTCGTGGTTGGCCTGTCGGGGACGTCGTGAAGGCAGTTTCGCAGCTTCTCGGTCGCCGTTTTGGGACCGTTGTGGGGCCTCCTCGGGGCTGTTTTGTGGCCTCTTTAGGCCTCGTTTGGGCCTCCTGGGTGCCTCTTGGGGGCCTCCTGGGGCCTCTTGGGGGCTCCTTGGGGCCTCCTGGGGCACTCTTCAAGCGGGAGGGTCGAATTTTGGAGTCGTGGTCCCCCTCTTGGGCGCATCTTGGGGCCGTCTTGGGGCTCTGTTGGGCTGTCTTGGGCGACTCTGGGGCCGTCTTGGGGCCCTCTTGGGCCGTCTTGGGGCGCTCTTGGGGGCCTATTGAGCCGTCTTGGAACGTCGGACAGCCGAAAAGGCTGGAAAGGCCAAAATCGTTCAAAAACCTTGTAAAATTGACGATTTCGGCCTCTCGAAGCGCTCTGGAGAGGCGTCTTGAAGCGTCGTGGAGTGCCTTGGGGGGCCTCTCGGGCCGTCTTGGGCCTATCTTGGGCGTCCTGGAGCGGTCTTTCGGCGACTCGGGGCCCGCTTGGGCAGTCTTGGGGGCCTCTGGAGGCCCTCCTGGACTATTTTGGACCTCCCCGGCCGCCCCGTCCTCCCACGGGGGGTCGGAGTGCTTGGGCAAGCGCTGGGTTTGGGGAAGGCGAGTGGGAACCGTTCAGGCAGTTTGGGATGCTCGGGGCAAGAGGCGGAAGCCGTCCTCATAAGACATGCAGTCTTCCTGGAGTCCGCCGGAACGCGCTGGAATGATCACGCGCTGCGGTTTCCCCTACCAAAGTCCTCGGACGTGGGCGCCCTCCCACGCGCGCGTTCCGGGAAGATGCTCCCGGAACGCGCTGAAAAGATATGGCCACATCTCGGGGACGCTCCCGGCACCGCTCCCCCAGCCTTTCCGGGGAGTCTCCACAGCGCTCCAGGAGGGCGCTAGACGCCCCCCAGGAGCCCCCACAATGCGAAAGGATGGCCCAAGACGCTCCCGAGCAGCCCAAGTCATCCTTCCGACGGCTCTCGAGGCTCCCAGGTGGCCTCCAAGAGACCCCAAGAAGTCTGATAGGTATCACGGTACAGCCCGAAGAGGCCAAAGTCGTATATGTTCAATGGTCTTTTCAATGTTTTTGGCTTCTCGCGTTTTCGAGCTTCCAACGGTCCAAGAGCGCCGAAGAGCCTCCCAAGACCAGCCCAAGACCACCCAAGAGACCATCAGGACGGCCCCAAGACGGGCCAAGAAGGCTCCAAGACTGCCGAAGAGGCGCCCAGCACAGCCCCAGACCACCCCAGAACAGGCCCAAGATGGGCCCAAGAGCGGGAGCAGGAGGCTTCCAGAGACCTCCGAGAGGCCTCCGGGACCCCCCAGAGGCCCCCCCCAACACACACACCATCCTTGAGAGGCCCCAAAGAGACCCCGACGAGACTCCAAGAACAACCCAAGAGAGCTGTGAGAGCCGTCCCGAGAGAGCCCAAAGAGCGTAACATCGTTGATTTCCTATGGTTTCTCCTATGTTTTTCGCCTTCTCACGTTTTCCCGCTTCCAGCCCTCAAAGATCGAGGATTTTGGAAAAAAGAAAAGGAATTCCAAGAATTCCTTTTGTTCATCAAAGTGGAACTCCTACTCGAGGGTCCCACATATCCCCTGACATCTGGCCGGTACCGCGCCTCCCGGCTTCTTAACGTTTTCGCGGAGTCTCCGAAGTGCCCTGGGTGGTGGGTCAGAGGCCTCATGGGTGTTGGTTTGGATCTCGTGGTTGGCCTGTCGTGGACGTCGTGAAGGCAATTTCGCAGCTTCTCGGTCGCCGTTTTGGGACCGTTGTGGGGCCTCCTCGGGGCTGTTTTGTGGCCTCTTTAGGCCTCGTTTGGGCCTCCTAGGTGCCTCTTGGGGGCCTCCTGGGGCCTCTTGGGGGCTCCTTGTGGCCTCCTGGGGCACTCTTCAAGCGGGAGGGTCGAATTTTGGAGTCGTGGTCCCCCTCTTGGGCGCATCTTGGGGCCGTCTTGGGGCTCTGTTGGGCTGTCTTGGGCGACTCTGAGGCCGTCTTGGGGCCCTCTTGGGCCGTCTTGGGGCGCTCTTGGGGGCCTATTGAGCCGTCTTGGAACGTCGGACAGCCGAAAAGGCTGGAAAGCCAAAATCGTTCGAAAACCTTGTAGAATTGACGATTCCGGCCTCTCGAAGCGCTCTGGAGAGGAGTCTTGAAGCGTCGTGGAGTGCCTTGGGGGGCCTCTCGGGCCGTCTTGGGCCTATCTTGGGCGTCCTGGAGCGGTCTTTCGGCGACTCGGGGCACGCTTGGGCCGTCTTGGGAGCCTCTGGAGGCCCTCCTGGACTATTTTGGACCTCCCCGGCCGCCCCGTCCTCCCATGGGGGGTCGGAGACGGCGGCATCCGAGGCCCAGGACGCGGAAACCCTGTAAAAACACAAGGGAAATGGGCCCCAGTCCCCCCATGGAGGGTCGGGGCAGCTGTTTTCGGGCCCCGGGCCTGCTCCCCCGGGGATAATTATATATATATATATATATATATATAGATAGATAGATAGATAGATAGATAGATAGATAGATAGATATATAGATAGATAGATAGATATAGATATATATAGAGATAGATATATAGATATATACACACATACATACACACACATATATATATATATATATAAAGAGAGGAAGAGAGAGAGAGAGAGAGAGAGAGAGAGAGACTTGGCCCTGCCCCCCCCGGGGATCGCCAGCACATGTTTTATCGTGTCTGGAGCAAGGCACATCTTCCACAGGCTGTTGAAAGATTAGGCGCCCAGGCGCAACTCGGAGACTCCCCGAAGCAACTGCAAGTGAATAGACAATTTTTTTTTGCAAGTGAATAGACCATTCTGAGAGCACTACCTGTCGAGGAATGAGAGCGAGCGGAAGCGAGGGGGAGGCAAAGGAAAAGGGAACGGGAGGGGGGGAGACTTGAGCATACACGTCGACGGATGACGTCGATACGGCGAGCCCTCGAAGGCCGGGCACGTCACTTCAGCTTGTTGAAAGCGGTCAGAGACTTGGCCCTGCCCCCCCGGGGATCGCCAGCACATGTTTTTATCGTGTCTGGAGCAAGGCACATCTTCCACAGGCTGTTGAAAGATTAGGCGCCCAGGCGCAACTCGGAGACTCCCAGACCCGAATGGAAAAGAAATGGCCCCGGGCCGAAAAAACGCAAACTCCCGAAAGCGATAGGGTAAGATGGGTGGCATTTTCTACCCTATCAGCCTTGCGAATTTCACGGTTTAAATCTATTCCACAACACAGATACCCGCAGCGATTCAGCGGCATCGATCATGGTCGAGGCGGCGGCGATGGCAGTCCAATGCTTACCTCCAGGAGCGTGTCCTGAAAGCTCCTGGTGCGGCAGGCCGGTTCGAGAGCACCGCTTACCGTCAGCATGGCACCATCTTCGCAAACGAAAGAGGCTGCCACCTCGCCAAGCAACTATACGAGTGCATTTCTTCCAAGGGGTTCCGAATTGGCACTGATGCAGACAAGCCTCAGAACAATCGACGGCGCGTCTCAGTAGCTGCAAACGGGGAGCCTGCCACATCAACGACCCGTCAGGGTTCTCAAGATACACTGGTACCCCTGCTTTTCGACAACAGTCAATCAACCGACAAGACACATGGAAGGTTGCGTTCCCAACGTTCAATCGTGCTTGTTGAGCGTCCGTGAGAGAGGCGAGACCCATGGGGCAGGACACAGAACGAAGCGGCTGCCTCAACGCCTGCGACCACGTGGTGCACGGCGTTCCGAGCCAGACCCCCAGCACCGCGCCGGAGGATATCCACCCCTTCAGGAGCCTCTCAACCACTCTCAGCAACACGTTCCCGTGCACGCCCATCTGGATGTCCAAAGACACGACGGCATACCCGGCCTGCCGCAGCTGTCGGCCCACGCCTGCTGATCCGGCGAAGAGCTCCAGGAAGACGCAGCGGCGCCGCCGAGTCGCCCCTCGCAGGGCGGCCTGGAACTCTCGCCGCAGCCGGCGAGCCACGCCAGTGGCCGAGCGGCTCAGCGGCGGCGGAGCACTCGGCCCGCGCCTGCCTCGGCGGCCGCGGGCCGCTTGCGGGCCGCCCGGCGAGAGCTCCGGAAGCCGGAACTCGGCGGCCCAGCGGTCGCCGCCTCCGCGAGGCGCCTGACCTGCAGCTTCAGGGGGTCCGGCACCCTGTTGATGAGCCCCGACTGCAGGAAGCCTTGCTCCACGAGCTGCTGGAAGTGCTGCTCCACGAGCTCCCCGAAGGCGAAGCTCGTGACTGGAACGAGGCCGATCTCGCGCAGCAGCTTCGACTCCTTGGCGTACGTGGCCATGGGCGAGACTGCCTTCCAGCGCCCCCGGCGCCTGACCTGCTCGACTGTTCGGCGGCTGGTCAGCAGATCGTCGGAGGCGCCGCCGTGCCTGAGGGAGCACAGGTGCGGCCTCAAGCTCTCCAGGCCCAGCAGCGTCACAGCCCGGGCAAAGACGGCGCGGAGCTCCGCAGGGCTGAACGGCAACAGGGGCTCGTCCGGCTTCGAAGCCAGCTGGAGCGCCTGCAGCAGGGGGTTGAGCCACGTGTCCAAGTCCACCAGCACGGACTCCCCGAAAAGGCCCGTCTTGCCCGGCTGGGCCTCCGCCGCGTCGTGGAGGAGGAGCCCCCGCGCCTGACAGGCAGGCCCGGCCGTGGCCGTGGGGCCCACCAGGTGCCGAGCTCTGAGCTTGAAACACTCGCACGGCCTGAGGTAGCACACGAACGATATCACAATCCACAGCGCCATCCGCGTCCGCCCCAGGGCCAGGGCGACCCCCGCCATCGCGAAAGCTGCCGACCGCGGCAGCGGGCACCGCGTGAAGCTGGGCACCCTCCGCTTCCAGGCAATGGCCGCGCGCCAGCTCTGCGCCAGGCCAGCCTTGCCTGCCCGGCGCACCTCCGGCAGGAAGTGGGCCAGCGCGGCCAGCAGCTGGCCCCCCATCGGCCGCCGCCGCCCCTGCCAGGAACTGGCTGTTCAAGAAGTCCACCACCGCGAGGTCTAGCGGCGGCGGGCGCAGTGGTCCGTAAACTTCTGGCACGCCGAGCGGTACAGGGCCTCGGTTGTCTCCTTGATTGCCAGCTGCTCCAGCGGAGTGAGCCCCGCGATCGGCTGCCAGCCGACCAGCAACCTGCGCGCCAGGCTGGCCCGCGCGCCCGCCTGCCGGCTGCCCCCCGGCGCCCGGGGCGCGCGGCGCGGCGTCGGGCGGAGCGCGAGGCCCCCCAAGCCCGGGCGCGGCTGCTGCGCTGGGGGAGGCCTGGGCCCGCGGCAAACGGCCGCCGGAGAACCACCCTCGGAGCCCGCGTGAGTACGGATCGGACGGGTTGAGCTCTGAGGCGATCCAGCGGGTGTAGAAGCGGGATCCCGAGGCCAGGCTGAGGGCCGCCAACTTCCGAAGAGGCCCTCTGAGATGAAGTGACCGAGCCCGTCCTTTCGCGGCCGCTAAGGCTAAGGGTAAGTTGTCCACCAGGGTCACCAAGCGTTTCCCGAAAGCCTCTGAACTCCGAAGAAGATGCCGGGCAGCTAGAACCAACGCCTCCCCCTCCAAGCCCAGTATGTTCATGTCCTCCAAGATCTGCACGGCTGCGACCCCTGCCCAAGACGACGCCTCCAAAACATCTCTGGGAACTTCGTCGAAGCTCGTCTCCGGGGCGTCCAAGAACTCCAGTGGCCCCGAGGCGGCGCGTGGGACGGCCGCGCCTCCCGAATGCGATAGGGTAAGATGAGCATCATTTTCTACCCTATCGACCTCGTGATTTTCCACGTCGGATCGCTCTGGGGGCCTGCCGCCCGCCTCGCCCCTGACCACCTCTCGGAATTCGGCCATGCCGGGCGTTGAGGAACTTGGCAGAGGAGGTGATGGGACGACTGCGTGACTTATCGCTCTTTCACGGGCCCGAGCGCCCCCCTCGACTCGATGCCGCCATCGCTCCGACTGGCGTCCGATCTCCGCGACTCTTGCGGTCGGGAGTCGACGTCTGACAAGGCCGAGCCCGAACTCGGACGCATCGGAGGCTGTCACCTGCGTGCGCCAAGGCGCGAGCGCGTCGGCCTGCAGCAGCGGCAGGAGGCACCTCACCTGCCACAACTCGCGCCGCACGGCCTGCCACAGCACGATGGGCTGCGGGCCGGCCTCGGCGGCGAAGGCGCACGCGGCCTGCACCAGGCGCAAGGCCTCGCGCCTGAGCAGCGCCGCCCAAGTGATGTGGCCGAGCAGGACCTTCATGAGCGTGCCGCTGCACTTGCCAATGCGGAGCAGCTTCTCAATGGCCAGCCTCAGGCGCCAGAGGCACTTCGGTCTGGTGGCCAGGAAGCGGCCGTGGGACAAGCTCAGGCCGAGAAACTCCGCGTCTCGACAGGCAGGCACCCGGTCGTGCACCACGAGCCCCAGCTTCTCAAGCTGTCCCCGAAGGCGTCAGCGCCAAGGTTGGTGTCGTCCGCCTCTGCGCCCAGCACGAAAAAGTTGTCCACGTAGCCTGCCGCCGCGGGCGGCTGCCCCGGCTGCACCCGTCGCCCGGGCTGACCGTCCTCGATGAGGCTGCTGGGTGGAAAACCGCCCAGGCTGAGGCCCCGGCGAAGCACGCCCTGGCACAGGTGCAGGGCCCACGAGAAGCCCATGGGGAGGACGCGCAAGCAGGGCGTGATGGGCTCCCCGGCTCCCGCCGGCAGCCCAGTCACGCCGCAGCTGAGCAGCAGCCCGGCGTCCAGGCTCGGCAGCGAGAAGTGGTGCACCACGTCGGGCGGCACCAGCATGTGGTAAAAGGCCGCCTCGAGATCCCCGGAGGCAATGAGCACCTCCTGGTCGGCCTCCAGAGAGCCGAAGGCCGAAGGTGTCGGTAAACGAGTGGACGGCGCCGGCAGGAAATCGCAGTTGATGACTCCCGTGTCGAATATTATCCTGAGACGCTCGTCCTTGCGCCTGTCAAAACAGTCCGAGGTCTCCACCGCGACCATGCTTCCAAGTCAGCATTCCGCGGCGCCAGGTCTCTCTTAAAAAGGTAGCGTATTCACAAACGTTGTGCTTCAGCAACGGGTCGACGTATGCGCCCCGCGGGCAGGCCTCCGCGCGGAGGCTCCGAGCGGCCCGGGGCGGTCGCAGCATGTGCCCCTTCCAATCCCTGAGCCACGAGGCGTCCACATCGCCCAGCATGTCTGTCAGAAACACCGGCTTGCTGGTCATGGACGGCCAGGCGATCTTGTCGCCGTCAAAGGGAGCGACGGGCCCGCCACCACTAGTGTAGCCGGGCGCGCCTGACAGGAGCGCGCTCAGGGCTCCCTGTCCTGAATCAAGATCTGGAGGAGGTGGTCCAACGCGCCGATAGCTGTGGCGTACGTGTTCCAGGGCCAGTCGCTGACCTGGATTGGGGCTGACGCCGGAGCTGGAACCCAAACAGCCATACATGTCATTCAGCACGTCGATGCCTTCGGCGGCCCACTTATCAGCATGGGCGGCGCGGAGGCGGCGGCGGGCCACACAGCGGCTCGCAGGTACTTGGCAAAACTTGTCGGGCGGCAGCTCCAAAGCGGGCAGCGGGAACAGGTCGCGCTGGCGGCCTTCCTCCATGCCCTCGCAGAGCAGCGGGCCCGGCGGGCAGCAGCAGACGCGGCGGGGGGCGCCCAAGTTCCCCGCCGCGGGGCGTTCAGGCCTCTCCTCCCTGCCCTCGTTGGCCCTTCTTGCCAGATTTCTTCTTGGTGTCGGGCTTCGGGAGGGCTCGTTCCTCGCGCGCCTTGCGGCGCTCCTTCGCCAGCGCAGCCTCGCGCGCCAGCTCGGCGGCCACGTGGGACTGCAACTGCGGGCAAACGCAGAGGTTTCCCCGGGAGTGCTGGTTCCCGAGGAAGAGGTGTCGGTCGTAGCTCTCGTCGTCGTTCTCCTCGTTAAGGTGGTGCCGATACCTCTCCTCCTGCACCTGCAATGAGCGGCGCACGACCTCATATGAGGCCAAGGAGGCCACATTCAGCTGGTCGTAGCAGACGCCCTCCTGCAGGATGCGGCAGCACTCCTCGTGCTCCACCGCCCCCACGTCGGCGTCCGTGAGGCGGAACATCGTCTTGAACAAAGTGTGCCTCCCCAAGGGCGTGCCGCCGTGCTCACAGATGAAGCGGCAGACCCAGAGGCAGGTCCTAGGACCAGTCAGCCTCCAGTCTGGCCAGGGATGCTCTACCAGCCGCAGCACGCCCTCCCTGAACTCAATGTGTCGCTGCCCCAACATGTCGTAGCAGACTGCCAGCACACGCGGATCGGGAGGCGCCACACCAGCCCCCGGGGCCGCTGGGCCGGGTGCCGGTGGCATCGGCGGCAGCGCTGGGGCCGGCGCCGCGGGCGCAGCTGGTGCGGCCGCAGCGGGCGCTGGCACGGCCAGCACTCCTGGGGCGGCTGGCGCTGGAGCAGGCGCCGCGCCGCCAGCAGCGGGCGGCACCAGGGTGCCTGGCACCGCGGGGGCGCCAGGAGGCCCACCCATCGCAGCCACGAGGGCGCCGACTCCACCAGTCACGCCAGCAGCGGCTCCGGCGGGGCCCGCCGCCGCGGCACCGGCAGCAGCAGGCGCGCCTGGGTTGGCCAGAGCGTGTACGCCGGCAGCGACGCCCAGCACGTTCCCCGGCGCGAGCTCGAGGTTCAGCATCTGGAGGGCGGGCGGCGGGTACCCAGCAGCAACCGCGCGGCCGATGGCCGCCCAGGCCTCGGCGGCCGTGGGAAGCCTGCGAAACCGATGAACGTGCCCAGCCGCCAGCGCCGCCGGCGTCGCGCCCTGGCCCACGAGTCTGACCACCTCCGCCACATCGGGCCCCGGCGCGTTGCCCTCGTCGTAGTCGTCGAAGTCCGGCGTCAGGATGTACGACAACGCGCCGCGCTCTCCCAACGTGAGCCGCTCGTGCCAGAGCAGCGGCCCCGCCACGCGGTACCTCACCGCGTAGAAAGCCCCCGCCATCAGCGCGAGTGCAGCTGCCGGAGGCGGCTGGCCCGCGCCTGCTCGACGGCGAGCTCCGCGAAGTTCGGCTCCTCGTCCGCCGGGCGCGCCGCGACAGGCGGCTTCTGCTCCAGCCCAAGCGGCAGCTGCCCGCCGCTGGCCTGGGCCGTCGGGGCACCAGCGAAGAGCGCGCGACGGAGCCGATCCACGAGCCGCCCCGCGACGGACAGGACCAGCTTCGCGGCCTCCAAGAAGATCAGCCCCAAGAGCCCGATGCCGAGCTGGACTGACCACGAAGGCCCAGCGCCGCCTGCCTCGGGGCAGGCCGGACAAGGGGTACACGGCGAAGGGCAGACCTGCACCTCTCGCGCCTCCACGGCGGCCGAGATGCAGTCGGCAAGCGGCACCAGCAGCGGCGAGGCGCCCACGCCCTCCGCCTCAGCCGGCCCGGCGCCCGCCCCGTCAGCAGACGGGGCTCCCTCGGAAGGGGGCGCGGGCGGCGGGGGCGGCACCCACGGCGCAGCCTGCCACCACCAGCGCGCAACGCTTATGGCGCTGAGGTGTGCGAGAAGAGAAAATCCGATGCCTCGAGCTTGCATGAGGCGAGGGCGGCTGTGCCCTCAAAGCGACACACGTCGACGGATGACGTCGATACGGCGAGCCCTCGAAGGCCTGGCACGTCACTTCTGCTTGTTTAAAGCGGTCATATATATATATATATGTATGTGTATGTGTGTGTGTGTTGAAAAAATTCGCCGGCCCAACGGGCCAGAGGCGTGCTAAGACCTCCGGTGACTGCTTTACAATCTTTCTACTTCGCGCGCGCGGGGCGGCCCCTGGGGGCCCCCGGGCGGAAAGTACCCTGGCAAGGTCCCGAGAGAGTCCCGGGAGGAGTCACCAGGGCGCTCCAGCAGCGCACCAACGCGGCTCCGAGACGTCCCCGAGAGCCCCAAGAAGGGCCAAGAGGCTTCCAAGAGGCCCCCAAGATGCTACATGAGGGGTCCGAGATGCCACAAGATCGCTCCAAGACGCCCACGATGGCCCCCAGACGCCCCAAGAGGCCTCCAAGAGCACTCCCGAGAGGGCCCCAAGAGGCAAAATTCACTGCTTTTCCTTAGGTTTTGGAGAGATTTTGGCGTTTCCACCTTTTCGGCTTCACGACACCCCAAGACGGCCCAAGAGGCCCCCAAAACCGCCCCAAGAGGGCCCAAGAGGCCCCCAAGAGGGCCCCAAGACGGCCCAAGAGGGCTCCAAGACGGCCCAAGAGGCCTCCAAGACGGCCCAAGAGGGCCCCAAGAACGTCCCAAGAGGGACCCCAGGGGGGGAACACGAAACAATATTTCGAGCCCTCGGCCCTCAGAAGTCCCCAGGAGGCCCCAAGAGGCCCCTAAGAGGCCCCTAAGAGGCCCCAAGAGGCCCCCAACAGGCCCTCAGGAGGCCCCCAAGAGGCCTGTGCTTGATAGCGTTGTCCAAGATCGTCCAGTGCCCCCCCAGCCTGGGCCAGAACCTGAGCGCGCGCGGAGCGCGCGCGATATTTTTGTTTTGTTTTTGTTGTTTTTGTTTTTGTCTCTCTCTCTCTCTCTCTCTCTCTCTCTCTATATATATATAGATCTCTCTCTCTATATATATATATATATATATATAGATACGGCCCCTGGGCCCCGACCCCCACCGCCGGGACATCTCCAGACAATCCCCGGTACCGCCCAAGAGGACAAGGGTCCAGCATATTTTTTCTCGTCGAAGCCCCCAGGGGGCTAGGGGAAGAAAGATGGGTGCCTTCAATAGTGGGAGTCGTAGCAGGGGTCCACGAACGTTGCGGTATCAGGACCGAAACGTTTGCGTATTTTGTTATTTTTTGGGGTTCACAATCTGACGCCTCTGAGGAATTGTGATCCACGTCGCGTACATAAAAGGAATATAGTTATGCCAACAACTCGTGATCTAAGGAGAGTCGTTCTCTGTCGTCACAGTCTGTCCCTTCCTCAGCACCTGGTTCACAAAACATGCAGCGACTGAAAACATCTCTCTGCAAGTCCCTGACACATACGTGGCAGGTAGGTCATTTTGTAGCTGGGTTCGAAGGCCCCGCCTTGAGGCTTGCCCAAGGGGGTCTGATGGGTGCCCTTTGGGTGGGCACAACGGCCGTGGGACCTCTGATAGAGCCCTGGGAATCGGATGCCCAAGAGCCTCGTGGGAGTCTTGCTGAATGTAGTGGGGTCCTGGTCCTGGTGGCTGCACTGATCGAGACCACGGTTGTCACAGGTGGGGCCGCCATAAGAGCTTGGATGCGGTCCCCTTGGAAGCTCGAGGGGGCCTGTGGTTGCTATACTGCTTGCTGGTTGTGGATGCTCTGGCCAGCCCGAGGTACTACCAGTAAAATGGCAGCCGCGTCAGTACATCAGTGACCACAGGAGCTGATTCCCTATATCCGACTGTAGTGATTGTCGTGGCGAAGCTCAGGGAAGCCCTCAGAACCATTCGCGGGTGCGGAGCGAGGGTGGCCCTCTCGTGCTATCTGGTAGCACATCAGGTTTCGCAGGGGGGGCCCTCCCTGTGTTCCATACGCGCCGTACAAGGACATGTGAGGCCCAGGCTTGTATAGTATCCTGGTTGTGTATTCTCTAAGGAAGAGGGAGGAAGAGGAAGAGGGAGGCGGAAAAACTGGAGACCAGAGCGCCCTATTCAAAACGACGACCCAGAGCAGGAGGGTTGAGAACAGTACTACCAGCACTGGTGTTTCACTCTTTTGCTTCCTCCTGCTCCTCGAGCCGACAGTCGCCGCCGCGTATTGACGGTGCACGCGGGCTCAGAGGAGCCCTCGGTCTGCGTCAGGGGCTGCGGCCTGCAGGCCAGAGGGAGCTTAGTTTGCGACGGCATGGTCTTGGCGTGTCGGGGCCGCTTCGTTTGATGGGGGGATATCTGATTTGCTCGTTGTATGGACTTAGCGGTCGAGCATGCGAATCAGAATCCCCGCCCCTGCATATCGAAACATGCCAACCTATGCTGTAGTATGCTGTCTCATATGCTACTGTGTCATAGTATAGTGTATTCCAGCTTCGGAGCCGAACGCCCTAAGATCGCCCTAAGATCGCCCAAGAAGCTAGGGGTCCGAAAGGTATCAGGACCGAAACGTTTGCGTATTTTGTTATTTTTGGGGGTTCGCAATCTGACGCCTCTGAGGAATTGTGATCCACGTCGCGTACATAAAAGGAATATAGTTATGCCAACAACTCGTGATCTAAGGAGAGTCGTTCTCTGTCGTCACAGTCTGTCTCTTCCTCAGCACCTTGTTCACAAAACATGCAGCGACTGAAAAACATCTGCTCTGCATGTCCCTGGCACATACGTGGCAGGTAGGTCATTTTGTAGCTGGGTTCGAAGGCCCCGCCTTGAGGCTTGCCCAAGGGGGTCTGATGGGTGCCCTTTGGGTGGGCACAACGGCCGTGGGACCTCTGATAGAGCCCTGGGAATCGGATGCCCAAGAGCCTCGTGGGAGTCTTGCTGAATGTAGTGGGGTCCTGGTCTTGGTGGCTGCACTGATCGAGACCACGGTTGTCACAGGTGGGGCCACCATAAGAGCTTTGATGCGGTCCCCTTTGGAAGCTCGAGGGGGCCTGTGGTTGCTATACTGCTGGTTGTGGATGCTCTGGCCAGCCCGAGGTACTACCAGTAAAATGGCAGCCGCGTCAGTACATCAGTGACCACAGGAGCTGATTCCCTATATCCGACTGTAGTGATTGTCGTGGCGAAGCTCAGGGAAGCCCTCAGAACCATTCGCGGGTGCGGAGCGAGGGTGGCCCTCTCGTGCTATCTGGTAGCACATCAGGTTTCGCAGGGGGGACCCTCCTTGTGTTCCATACGCGCCGTACAAGGACATGTGAGGCCCAGGCTTGTATAGTATCCTGGTTGTGTATTCTCTAAGGAAGAGGGAGGAAGAGGAGGAGGGAGGCGGAAAAACTGGAGACCAGAGCGCCCTATTCAAAACGACGACCCAGAGCAGGAAGGTTGAGAACAGTACTACCAGCACTGGTGTTTCACTCTTTTGCTTCCTCTTGCTCCTCGAGCCGACAGTCGGCGCCGCGTATTGACGGTGCACGCGGGCTCAGAGGAGCCCTCGGTCTGCGTCAGGGGCTGCGGCCTGCAGGCCAGAGGGAGCTTAGTTTGCGACGGCATGGTCTTGGCGTGTCGGGGCCGCTTCGTTTGAAGGGGGCATATCTGATTTGCTCGTTGTATGGACTTAGCGGTCGAGCATGCGAATCAGAATCCCCGCCCCTGCATATTGAAACATGCCAACCTATGCTGTAGTATGCTGTCTCATATGCTACTGTGTCAGGATTCCAGCTTCGGAGCCGAACGCCCTAGGATCGCCCTAAGATCGCCCAAGAAGCTCCCAAAGACGGCTCCAAAACTGGCCAAATAGGCCCCAAGACTGCCGAAGAGGCGCCCAGGACAGCTCCGGACCACCCACCCAAGATGAGCCCAAGAGCGGGAGCAGGAGCCCAAGAGCGGGAGCCCAAGATGAGCCCAAGAGCGGGAGCAGGAGGCCGCCAGAGACCTCCGAGAGGACTCCGGCACCCCTCAGAGGCTTCCAACACACCCCAGACCCCTGAGAGGCCTCTAAAGGACCCCGACGAGGCCCCAAAACCAGCCCAAGAGAGCTTGGGGAGCCGTCCCGAGAGAGCCCGAGAAGGGTGAAATCGTTGATTTCTGCTGTTTGTTGTTCTATGTTTTTCGCCTTCTCACGTTTTCCCGCTTCCAACGCTGAAAGACCGAAGAGCTTGAGAAAAGATAGATTCCAGAGGCTGGCACGGGGCCTCCAAAAAAAGCCCTTGGATGGAAGAAACGACACAACTTATAGTCCATGAGTAAGCCCATCAAGCCTAGTTAGAACTTGAGCGCGCGCGAAGCGCGCGCGATGGTTCTAGTATATATGTATACGTACATACATATATATATGTATATATATATATATATGCGCATATTCGCCATATGGTTAGAGAGGGTTGGATACTCCGCCTGGTCATTTCTCCACAGGCGTGGGTGCTCGAATCCACCCAGCTGGCTGCCTGATGCCGACGAGTTGAGTCTGGTACCCCGTCGTTGCGGTGCCGCAACTCTCAGCATCTGCCTGGTGCTTGAGCAGCAGCATATCTCTCCGTACATATCTGAAGCGCCCCTCTCGCGGAGAGTTCTGGCGAACGTGGTGCCTCTTCTCCGATTCCGCTGCGCATGTTTGTTTCGCTTCCTGGGCCCTGCGCTCGAGATATTCTCGACCTGGAGCTGGCCACTGACGGAGGCGAAGTCGTTCTTTTCACTTGCCCTGCAGGTTTTCAGTCACCAGTGTGTCGGCAGGTTTCCCTGCGGGCTTGGTCTGTGTGTCGGCGTTCCGTTCATTATCGGTGCTGGCTTCGCTCTGCCGTGCTTTTGATTCGTCTGGGCAGAGCTTGAGACTCGTCACTTGATGTGGGAACGACGGGTTGCCGGTTAGCGCGCCCGGCCGAACTGCGCAAGAAAGCACTTCGCAGGCAGATCAACGTTTCTGTATGCGGGCTGCGGCTGCACCACCGCCGCCACCGCCGGGGGGGGAGGGCGAGCAGGAGGAGGAAGCTGAGAAGGAGGAGGCGCATAAGGAGGAAGGGGGAGAGGGTGGAGGGGGAGGAGGCGGAGGAGGAGGAAGAAGAGGAGGAGGAGGAGGAGCAGGAGGAGGAATAACAATAAGAAGAAGAGTCAGGATCCTGTCTGGGGGCCTCAACTAGATCTTCGGGGGCCGTCGGGGCGATTCCAGCACTTCCGCAACGCATGTGTGCACCCAGGACTTCGAGACCCTGTGCAGGCTCCTTGGTCTTGCGTCACAGTTTCAGGGATGCGTCGTGGCGTCTCGTCGGAATGCTCTCGGTAAACCAAGGCAGTGTGAGAGTCCCGCGGGATGCTCGCTGGGTTCGTTGTATTTTCCGGGGCTGACATTCGCAGCGTTCGCCGTGCACGCATGATTACCGAATGGCGTGCGGTTTATCCTCCCACCGTGCGTGGCATGTGGGTGTGAGGTTATTCGGGTGGTTGGTAGGGCCTCGTCGGAGGTCTGTCAGGAGCATCTTGGAGGCAGATGTTGGGATTTGTGGGAGCGTCCTGGGAGGCTGTTGGGGGCGTTCTGAAGCTTTCTTCGGTCTCCCAGGGTGTTTCTTGGTGTCTTTTTGGGGGCTTCTTGGGGCAACCTGGAGTCGTCGTGGAGCCGAAAGCTGGAAATGTCTGTTCGGGTTTCCCCGCTGGGCCCTTTCTTGGCGCCTTTCCTGGGGCCTTCATGGGCCGTATTGTTGTTTTGTTTGGCCGTCTCGGGGCCCTTGCGGGCCGTTGTGGCGCTCTCGTGGGGGCCTTTTGGGCCGTCTTGCACGTTGCGAAAGACCACAAGGCGAGTATGTTAAAAACATACGTTGTCCCGAGGAAATGGGGCAATTTTTTTTTCGTCGGGGCCTCTCGGGGGGCCTCTTGGAGGCCTCCTGGGGCGTTTTGGAAGCATCTTTGGCCTTCTGGATGTCGCCGTGAGCGTCTTGAAATGATTCTTCGGCGATCCGGGGCCCTCGTGTACCGTCTGGGGGGCCTCCGGAGGCCCGTTGTGCACGCGGCGGGGCCCTCTGCGCCCCCATGACGCGTTCCCCCGGGGGGTCGTCTGCGGTCGGGGGGGGAGGTCCAATTCCCGGTTGGGGGTCCCAGGGGAAGGGCGGATGATGGTCGGGGGCGGAAAAGAGGGGGGTGATGACAAGGGGGGGTGGATATCATGGCTGGGGCCATGATATCTCCCCAGATTTCGTGGCGCCTCTTCTAATTTCATTACGTCCCTGGCCCCCCCGCTGGGCCGCGCACATGCCGCCGGTCATGATTTGCACCCCCCCTCTAGGACACCCGCCTCTTGGCCGCTCCCGAGATGGGGGGGAGAGTCGAATCTCGCACGCTTGGAGACCCACAAGGGGTCGGCGGATTCCATGGATGCCCAGCGCGGTGGAGCCTCGAACCCTTCGCAGCGGTTCTGCCACGGCGGTCGGGTTCATGGTTCTCGGAGGTGAAGTGGTCGTGTACCTTACTTTTGTTCGACACGTTGCATTTTGATTATAATGTGCATGTAGACCTTTCCTCCAATTGGAGAGCCCACGATGGCCCCGAGATGCACCCCACACGGCCTAATACGGAGTCCAGATAGCTCCAGAGCTCCGAGGCGGCCAAGACGCCTCCAAGACGTCCCTTGGGAAAGCCCGAAGAAGCTAACATAATCGATTTCCCGTTGGCGTTTGAAGGTTTCTTGTATTTTGTTGTGGTTGTTTTTTGTTCGGCCTGGCGACGGTCCAGATGGCCTAAGAGGCTCCCAAGATCGCCCCCAGAGCGCCCAAGAGGCCTCCACGATAGCCCCATGATGGCCCAAGAAGCTCCAAAGACGGCCCCAGGAGAGCCCCAAGACGGCCCTAGACGACTCAAGACGCCTCAGATTGCCTCCAAGGCAGCCCCGAAGCGCTCCAGGCGGGCTCGAAGACGGCGAAGGCATGCCTCAAAGACGACTTCCAGTAGCGTCCGACGGGCCAGGAACGCTCTAAGATGGCCAAAGAGGCCGGGGCAGTGCGGAGAGATGGCTCCCGCGGGGCGCGCGTGCACGGGTGCGCTGAACTCCTTTGTGGGCTGCGATCCGCGTGAGGGGCCGTGCGAGCACGCCCACGGAGGCCGCATGTGGACCTCCGCCGGATACGCCCCGTGCCGGGCACGTTTCGAAATGGGCGCGGGGACGCCATGCAAAGATGCCTACAGTCAGGGCCCTGAAGAAGGAACCCTTTTCGTTGGGGAGAGGCTCCGTGTTCCTTAAGCGTTTCACAGCCAACCTCAGGCTTTTCTTATGTTTTTGATCGGAAACCAAAGTTTAACTTATGGAAAAAAGGGGCTTCGTTCCTTATTTAGGGTTCCTTAGGTCAACGCCCCGACTGCCTTCTGGGGCATGATTCGCGTGACAGGTGTGCCAACATGGGCGGGGGGGGGCGTTGTACAAACCTTGTGGGCACGATCCACGTGATGGGGTGTGCCTCAGTGGCCGGGGTGGGGCGCAGTGCGAACCCTGTCTCTGGGGCCGTGGGCGGAGATCCCCGTGGGCCATGATCACGACCCGTGTGCGAGGTGTGCCGAAGTAGGCGGGATGGCGGGATGCGAGCCTTGTCTTTGGGGACATCCGTGGATGTCCTTGCGGGCCCCAGTACGTGTGAGAAGTGTGCCGAAGTGAGCGGGCCGATGCTATGAAACTCTTCTCCGGTGCCGCAAATGCATGTACTTGCGGGGCACGGTCCGCGTGAGGGTTGTGCCCCTGTGCGAACCTCGTCTCTGGTGACGTAATTAAGTGGGTCTCCCTGTGGGACGCGATGCCTGCGATGGGTGTGCCGGCATGGGCAGGGGGACCTTCAGCCAAGCCTGTCTGAGGGGCCTCAGGTGAAAAGTCCTGAGGTACACGATTCCTGAGGTGCACGATCCTAGAAC